>OX451736.1:831335805-831683407 GCA_948472305.1 Vicia faba
CAACCCTTGATAAAATGATGAAATATCCTTCAAAATGATAATGTTAACAAAAAATCTTGAAGTTTGACTGTATTTGGGTCACAATTGACTTTTGCCCTAGCATAGTCAATTTTTGGACCTTTTGAGCAATTGAATGAGCAAAATTCCTCTGCAAGGCTTGAAACTTGACATGGATGATCTTGAGAATATATTAGGAAATTGGTGAGCAATAGGGGTCACTTGGACTCAAGGATCTTGATGCAACACAAAACCCTAATTTGAGTAGATTGCCTTAGGAGAGAGCTTGTCTGACCAACTCTTGGACTACTTTGAGCAACTTGGAGATTTTTCTTGTAATGTTTTGAGAAATATGGGAGGGAAAATTTTGGGGTACAACAATCACCACTAGAGGACTTGCCATAAGTGCAAAATTTATGCTGATAAAGTTCACGTGCCTCCAGTTCCTTTGAATGTCATGACTTCTCCTTGGCCATTTGCAATTTGGGGCATTGACATGATCGAGTAAATCAAGCCTATTGCTTCTAATAGACATTGTTTCATTCTTGTATCCATTGACTACTTTACCAAGTGGGTTTAAGCAACTTCATTTGCCTCAGTTATCAAGAGCGTCGTGGCCTGTTTCATCAAGCATAAATTCGTCTATTGATATGGTATCTTTTAGAGGATCACCATTGACAATGGTACCAATCTCAGCAACACCATGATCACTGAACTTTGCACGCAGTTAAAGATCAAGCATCACAACTCTTCTCCATACAGACCTAATGAATGGCGCAGTGGAAGCTGCCAACAAAAATATAAAGAAGAATGTGCAAAAGATGGTGGTGACCTACAAAGACTGGAATGAAATGTTACCATTTTCTCTTCATGGCTATCATGCTTCGGCGCGAACATAAACTGGGACAACCCCTTTCTCTTTGGTCTATGGCATGGAAGTTGTCCTGCCTGTCGAAGTTCAAATCCCTTCTCTAACGATTATGAAAGAAGCAGACTTAGACGAAGACGAATGGATTCATACTAGGTTGGATCAGTTGAGTTTGATTAACGAGAAGAGGTTGGCGGTTGTATGTCATGGTCAGATGTATCAAAATGTATGACCAAGGAATTTAGCAAGAAGATCAAGCATCAGGTATACCAGGCCGGTGACTTGGTAATAAAGCGAATCATTCTACCACAAGGTGATCCCAGGGGAAAATGGACTCCCACCTATGAAAGGTCATTTGTTGTCAAGAAAGTATTCTCGGGCAATGCTATAATGCTAACCACTATGGACGACGAAGATTTCCCGCACCTTGTAAATGCAGACATAGTAAAAAAATACTACACATAAGAATGACCCGCTAGGTTGACATACCTAGACAAACATAAGGGCATCCTGGCAAACCAAAAGGGTTCGGGCAAAAATTAGGGATATATACAAAAGATTATACCCCAAACCATCCTGGTGGACTGAAAACCTGAAAGGGTGGTGTTGTACCCCAAAATTTGCCCTCTCAATTCTCAAGGCTTTTCTCACAAAGATTCTCAGGATTTAAGCTTGCACAAGTGCATTGGGATTTTCCAGTACCAAGATTAAAAGGAAACTGTCAAAAAGAGAGAAAACAGATAAAAATAACATTTTGACAAAATTGGAGAAAAATAGGCTTCCTTCGACTTAGCACCCTTCGATTGAATTTTGGCCTCTTTCGATTCCTCAAAATGGCTGCTAGCGTGCCTCTTTCGTCTGGGCATGTGACTTCTTGTTGCAGGCTTCATTTGTGTCTTCCACTGCCTGCATGTTTGCTTTGAAAACCAAAGTTTGATGGCCACAAGTGCCCCCTACAAGGCAAACCCTTCGATTCACCAAGCATGCTGCATGCATGCTTGCTTTGAGTACCATATTTGCTGCCACAAGTGCCCCCATGCAAGGCAAGGCTTTCGATTGGACAAGTATGTTGCCTGCATGCTTGCAATCGAAGGCCATGACCTGTTGGCCACATGTGCCCCCTATAAGGAAAACTCTTCGATTGGACAAAAGTACTTGCATGCAAAGCTTCGATTGGAATGTTGATTCCCTTCGAATCAGCTTACTTCAAATACAAGCAGAACCATTCGAAGCAAGTTTCGTTCGAAGCAAATCTGAGGAAATCTCATATCCTTACCCTACTTGACAGGCTATGTTGCTTCCAAATCTTTGTATAATCAGAGGGCCAGAAGCATAAGTCACATCTTCTGCACCCCAACTGCCAAAAGGCCCCCCACATGTACTTTCACGTTACATATATTTTATTATTTCCTTGCAAAGCTGGCTACTACAACATGTCCACTTTTTCTCTATAAATAGAGGAATTATTTGCAAAGGCAAGAGAGGATTTTTTTACTAGAGGAACGAAACCTCCAAAATCTTCTCAAATACAACAAAACTCTCAAGTCCCTTCAACACTTGTGAAATCAAAAACCAAGAATCACATTCACCTCTTTCGATTCTAAAGAACTCCCCACACTTCAGTCTCCTTCGAATCCAGTTGGAAAGAAACAAAACACTTGTTTCTTTCTTCCTTCGAATCCAGCATCCAAGGCCTAGCTTCTAGCCCCTCCCTTTGAATCCAGGAGAACCCAGAGCCACCACTCAAGGCCCAGTTCACATTCAAGGTTTAAGCAAGGTAACTCACTCTTACCCTTGAACCTTTTGTTTCATGGCATAGCATATGAGTAAATTTCCCTTTCGTTTGAAACATGTACATAATACTTTATTCTTTTCGTTTCCACCCTCTTAATATATTTTCAGAACTAACCCTTTCATTTGATTCTTGTTTACCTAAACATGCTTTAAGTATTAAATTGTTTGCAAGACAAATACTAGCATGGCCTTAGGCAATGTTGCCATTTAATATCTCAAACGAAAGAAACAGGGGGAATGAAGTATGAAACGAAACCTTGGGCTTCCATGCTAACTTCTTGGCCCAGCCAGAATGCATGCTCATGTTGATTTCAGCCCCAATCGAAGAAGGCAACAAGGCAGAGAAGGCATAATCGAAGGCCATGACTTGCTGATGCCAGCCCAATCGAAGAAGGAAACAAGGCAGAAAGGTAGAACCAGAAGGCGCACCGTGTTGATTGCCAATCCCAATCGAAGGCCATGACTTGACTGGTGCCAACTCCGAATCGAAAGCCATGATCTTGCTGATGCCAGCCCTAATTGAAGGAGGCCAACAGAAGAAGAATCGAAGGGTTCTCCTCCCCATAATCTAAAGAGCTCATTTTCCTTCTTTTTATTTAATTTTTGCCTTTATATTTTTATGCACTTTGATATGGTTGTAATAGTGTAGGATTTATTTTCTGCATTTTTTATTACTTTTATACAAATTCTAGTAATTAGGTGTGTATGGCAAGATAAAACCAACAAGTAGACAATTCCTAATCAAGAAAAAATGCATGCAAATCAAACACACTTTGCACACATGCACCCTTAGGGTTATCTCACTTGTTGCCTCAGAAAAATAGTCATGTCCCTCGAACATGGGCGTTTTAGCAAAGACCCTCGATAAGAGATCGTAGTCTCTCGATGATCCTCGATGTTGCCTTTGGTAAATGATCTAGTCCCTAAAATACATTGCTAAAATGTCCCATAGGTTTCCTTCTATGACTATACAAACGTCCCACGCCCGTCCCTTCACATCCAACGATGGGGCTTCTTACCAAATCAATGGTAAGATAGCAATATCAAAGGAAAGGAAGAAATGAACTAAGACTTTTGAGTAGGTATATTATTCCTAGTTGCTTGCTCAATTTCAAATCAAACACTCTTGCTTATTTTCAAAATAAACACCAACACTTTAAAAGACACTTTCAAAACACTTTCCAAACTTGAAACATTTTCAAAAGATCAACACTTTGTATATGTTCTTACGAACGAGAACTATTACAAAGTTTGCCTAAACGATGGAGCCTTTTAAAAATACTTTCAAAAACCATACAAAGCACATTTTCAAACAAAAGCAAGTGATCTATCAAGCAACTAAGAGCCCGTAGATAACTACGGATCAAAAGGTGCTAATACCTTCCCTTTTAATAATCTACCCCCCGAACTCAGAAATAATCTCAAAGGTCTTTCCTGTTCTTTTCAGCCTTTCCTTTTGGATAAAAGAAAAGTCGGTGGCGACTCTTGCAAACCGTAACATTTGCGATAACACGCAAAACACCCAAGTCAGTTCTCCCACTGTATCACAGAACTGACGACTCTGCTGGGGATATTCTTAAAAGTCGAGTTACCTTAGGGCTAGATCACTTTTACTTGCTTTCATTGTTTGACTTGTATGTTTTTACATTTTGGTTCTTTGTTTGGGTTTAAATCCTCTACCTAAATTTTGGATACCTTATAGGTAAGTAGTAATACGTTGTGGAAACTGTGTGGGGTATACCGACATGGTCTAAGCAATAGCTACGTTAGTGTGACATATTTGTGGATACGGGTAGCCCTTGAGTAGTCAAGGATAATACGGGGCCGCTGAGTGATGTCATAAAGCACTAACTGACTTTTAGAACCTTACTTGACCAACTTGGCCATTAGGACGTAGTGAGATGGCCGACTTTGGTGCAGTCCAAAGTTCGTAGATACTCAATACTACACTCATTGAGGTTTAATTTTCAGGATATTTCGGTCACCGTGAAAGAGGCTTGCGCTGAAACAATGCCTGAGAAGACAAATCAGTGATATTGAGATCCTTTAGAACCCAATTACTATTTATAGGACAAGTTTAAGCCAACTAAACTTCAAGAGGGTATTGTTGTACCCCAAAATTTTCCCTCTCATTTTTTACAAGATCTTATCTTACATGGGTGGTTACAAACACTTATTTGAAGAAAAATAGCAAATTTTGAAATTGGCCAAAGTGCCTTTCGATTGGCCTTTCCAAAGTGCCTTTAGATTAGCCACCCCAAAGTGCCTTTTGATTGGCCTCTCTAAAGTTCCTTTCGATTGGCCACTCCAAAGTGTCTTTCGATTGGAATCCAAATAGCGTCATTCAATTGGTATAGACAAAGTTATTTCAATTGACTTGTTAACAAGGCCTTTCGATTGGCATTTTAACAAGGTCCTTCTATTGCCATTTTCACAAGATCCTTCGATTGGAGATTTAACAAGGCCTTTCGATTGGCTTCATGACAAGCCCTTCAATTGGCATGGAAAAGAATCCTTCGATTTAGCATCTCAAACCAGGAAGCTTCGATAAGCATGTCAACCAAGTACCCTTCGATTGGTATGGACAAAGGCCCTTCGATTGGTATTTCAGAAGACCCATTAGAAGAATCCTTCAGAAGTCCATTCGAAGCATGCATAAGAGCTCATTCAAAGAAGCCTCAGAAGAGCCACTCGAAGAAGCTGGGAAATAGCCCATTCGAATAAGCCTTCAGAAATCCATTCGAAGAGGCATTCGTAAGAGTCAAGTGTCCAGGTTCATCCCAAGATTTCCAAAGAGACATGAACGCTTCAAGAAAGGAATGCTTTTAAGTTGTCTGATTCTTGTCTCATGGATTTAATGACCTGTTTAATTGGTTGTCTCTGGTCGTTACTACACCCTCATACTCCTATAAATACAAGGGAAATCATACAGTTCCAAGGGGGACGAAAGAGACAACGAAAGAGAGGCACATATAATTTTGCACACGAACGGATCACGCTGCCATATTGCTCATCGAAACCCCATTAAGGTCAAATCGAAACACCTTTTTGCAGGCACCTTCTTCCCAAACGAAGACCAGTTCCTTGATCCAGAGACATCCAGGAGCCCACACCAGCTTCTAAGAAAGTGTTTCCATACCCAAGAGTGCCAAATTGAAGCACCTAACAACCTCAATCCACGCCCAAAGGTGCTAAATTGAAGCATCCTATTGTTGGTAAACTTTCAAGTCCATTTTTATAATTTCATAATGTATTAATGTTTGTTCAGTGCTCGATTCACGCCTAGGATATCAGGTGTCTATGTTCGATTTGATTTCAAAATTGAGGGCCTGGTTTCGACACCAGGTTCACTATTGTTTTATTTTGTCTCTAATGCCCACTGCAGATTTGGCCCAAATAAACCAATGTATGCAGGATCGAAGGTCCTGGGTTAGACACCCATGTAATGTTTGTTGCTAATGTTTGCCTTGTAGGTTTAGATCGAAAAACCATTCCTCCCCTAGATCGAAAGGAATAACTCCCTTCCCTGGATCGATGAGGACTTTCTCTTCCCCAGGGTCGAAAGAGCCATGTCTGGCCCAGGATCGAAAGTGCCACATCTTGCCCAGGGTCGAAAGAGCCATGTTTGGCCCAGGATCGAAAGTTCCACAACTTGCCCAGGATCGAAAAAGCCATGTCTGGCCCAGGATCGAAAGTGCCATGTCTTGCCCAGGATCAAAAGGGCCATATCTGGCCCAGGATCGAAAAATTCGTTCCTCCCCTGGATTGAAAAGGCTTCCCTTCATTTCCTTATTTTTTTTTTGCTTGTTCCTTTTATTTACTGGCCTTCTCATTAACATTGAAACAAAAAATCACAAAAAACTTAGGTCTAGTTTGTTTTTTTATTTAAAATTATTTTTGTCAAACTAATTAATTTAATTATTTTAACATCTTTCAAAAATTAAAACTAAATAGACTTAGACTTTATTTTCTTAAAATAAATGAATAAAAACAAACAGAAAAAGATTTTATTCTTAGGACTATTAGACATTATTTTTCAAATTAGCACGCGTTTATTTTAACTCTAACTGCTCATAGTTGTAATAGCTTTAGATTTAAAATTCCGCACGCTTAGTCTCTTTTATTTTTTTTATATAACTATCCCAAAGCACTGTAATAGCTCAGGGTTTATGCTTCTGCCTTTTATTTTATGTACTTTACATTTCCTGTACAATATTACTGATAGTACTAGGATTGCATGGAAAGACTGTAAATTAAAACATTAGCTAACTTAATAAAAAAGGCAAATATAACTGAATCTCAACACATATGCACATATTCACCTCTAGGGTATCCCTGCTTCGGTTTCCTTTCATAAAAAACAGTCACGTCCCTCGAGAATGGGGATGCTTTAGCAAAGACCCGCAAAAATAAAAAAGATCATAGTCCGTCGATGACCCTACGGTGTTGCCTTTCGGTAAATGATCTCGTCCCTTAAACAAAATTGCTAAAGCGTCTTCGTATGTTGCCTTTATGAATGTAAAAATGTCCCTTCGATGTCCCTCAACATCCCAGGATAAGGCTACCTAATCACTAATAGTAGGATAGCATTGTCTAAAGGAAAAGAGGAAAAGAACATCCTTTTCGAGTACAAAGTAGATAGATGTTAGAAGTTTGCTCAAACTACTTCTTTTGCACTTACATAGAAAACTACTTTTCAAAACAAGTTTCAAAAACATTTGCTTTGTTAACACTATTGAGGACCGATACAAGAGTTAAACACAAAGAAAATCGCTGCACTAGGGATTTTCAAACACACAAAGCATAAAAGCATTTTAAAAATGAGCAAACCTCTAAGAGCTCGTGGAAAACCATGGATGGAAAGGGTGCTAACACCTTCCCTTTCCATAACCTACCCCCCTTACTCAGAAAACTCTCGAAAAGGTCTTTTTATGTTCTTTTCACCCTTTCCGTTGTTGGATAAAAGAAAAGACGGTGGCGACTCTTGCTTAACACACATTTGCGAACAAAAAAAATGCAAAAGCCAGTATATATATATATATATATATATATATATATATATATATATATATATATATATATATATATATATATATATATATATATATATATATATATATATATATATATATATATATATATATATATATATAACAGTCGGTTCTGTCACCGTGCAACAGAATTGGCAACTCTACTAGAGACAAATAAAAGTGGGATTTACCTTAGAGTTAGTTCATCTTTAAATTGCTTTTTGTGCTTGTTTGCTTTACTTTTGAGGGTTTGCTTGGGTTGTTACTAAAAGATCCTACACCCAGATCTGGGGCACCTTATTAGGTAAGTAGAAATAAACCATGGAGGTTGTACAGTGTAGACCAATACAGACGAAGTGGTGGCTACGTTAGCGCGATGCTTTGGATTGTACTAATGTTCCTTGAGTAAGTTAAGGATAACATTGGGCTTCCTCATAGTGTCACTAAGAGCTAACTGACCTTTAGAACCCTTAATTGACTCATCCTAGCCATTAGGAAGTAGTGAGATAACCAGCTTTGGTTCCGACCGAAGATTGGTTGATACTCGATACTACACTCATTGAGGCTGGACTTTCAGGATTTTTCGGCCACAATACTTTGGTGCAGAGCTGAAACAATTTCTGAAGGGAAGGTCAGTTATATTGAGGCTCCTTATAACTCGGTTATTATTCATAGGACAGGTTGAGCCAACTGAACATTCAAGAGGGTACCTACCTACAAACCTCATGAAAGCTTAAACCTAAGGCTGCTTGTGTGATTTGTTTGCTTTCAACTTGAATTACTTGCAGGAATTTATCATCTAACAACATGATTTCCTTGCAGGATTTGTTCACAGTCATTATCCAATAACTTGGATTTCTTGTAGGGTTTACTTGCTTACATCACCTTACACTTTTGCTTAACGTATAACATACACATCATAACATCATGCCACAACATTTCCTTAACCATTTCAAGGATCGCAAGGGTTTGTGATACAGGTTATGATAAATCAGATGTCTAGCAAGGGGCAAGGGGATTTATTTTCCTCTAGTCAATGCCATCAAAAGACCAAAGCGACAACTTGAGTCAGGGTCTATGACCCACTTGATATGGTGAGCTTGACTCTCGTAGAAGGTAGTTCAACGACATAAAATTTCTTCAATCAAAGCTACAAATTTCAACTGCTGACATCTTCTTGTTTACCCCGTGAGTCCTTGAAAACATTGCATACGCATATCATATATGTTATTGCATAAAAAAGTTTCAAAGTAGGGTCCTCATCTTATTCACTGTTTATTTCATCAAGTAAAGAAATGGCTCTTGAACAAACAATCAAAGACCTTCAAGCTCAAAGTGCTCAATTCCCACAAATGTTCCTGACTCTGACTCAGGGGCATGAAGAGTTGAAAGCACTCCTTGCTGAGGACCTGGCCAAGAAAAGTCTTGAAGACAATAAGGACGAACGGTTGGAGCAACTGCAAGTTGAGGTAGAAGCAATGAGAACCTAGATGCTGGGGTAGATGGCTCTTATACAAGGCCTAGCCTGGGGACAAGAAGAGTTAAGAGCCATTATCAGAAAACTTCATCAAGACAGATACAACCGTATGAAGCAAGCAGTCGAGGCTGGAGACCAAGTCATTGATCAACCTCCGAGAAGACAAGGGGTTGGTTTTGTGAATAGTGGACCTTTCCAAATTGCTACTACCTCACGGGTCCAACAACAACCTCGCCAAAAACAACGGGTTAATCAGAGTAAGCCGGATACACCCAGGAGGTAGTTTACCAAACTCAACATGTCGCTGTCTCAAGCTTTATAACACATGTTAAGGATGAATTTGGTTACATTGATAGGGCCTCATCCAAATCCCAAGACTTCTTCCCCTAACTATAATCCTGATTCAAGGTGCGCATATCACTTCAACAGTCCGGGGCATGATACTGATGATTTTTGGATGTTGAATTACAAAATTCAAAACTTGATTGATGAAGGAGTGCTGGAGTTTACACAAGATGGTCAACTGGAATTCTTCTGCCATTCCTCCAAGGCACACCACCTAAAGTGACAAGTTCTGACAAGAAGGCTTTTCATTCATTAGAATTTTCAATTTGTAATTTTCTTTTGATTGTTTGAACATTTAATCATATCAAACCTTGTTATTTCATCAATGCACCGCACATGTTTGTCTTGAATTGATTTGTTTTCATCATGCTTAAACTGCTTTCTTACTTCCTTTTGTGATATCCAACTTTTGATTAAAAAACTCTAAGCCTTTAGAGGGAGGATGATGAAAACGATACTACCATCCATACAGTGTGCTTCTGAATAGACCTTGCTGACGATGTACATGCATTGTTCTAAATCCCAAACAATGGAGTTATAAGGAAGATAATCCCTAGTCAACCCCTTTGAGCCAAAGAAGTAGGAGTTTTTCTTTCACACAAATTAAAACCCTTAATCATAACCTGGTGCAGGGTAGTTTCTCAGTTAATTCATATGCGTATTCAGCCACAATCTTCCGCTTCGTACACAATGAACGACATCGAAGACGTCCTTCTAAATCAAAAGACGGTGATGGTTCCGCATAATCGTCAAGACATGCAGTCATTATCTCTCGAAATAAAAGCCCGCTAAGTCAAAACCTATGAAGGAGACTTAAGATAAAAACTGGGGCATCCCGTTGACTGTAATCACAAAAGAAGCAATTCATGCAAAAGAAGGGATAACAAAAACAAAAAAAAAGAGGTCCTATAAATCCTCGACAAAAAAAAAGATTACAAAAATGACTGTCTCGTCAAAAGAAACTTTCAGTATCCGAACGATCATCAAGACATCAAGGACAAGATGTCAGACTCAATTGGGATCTGAGTGCACAATTAACTAAGCATAGGACTGAAGAATATCACGAAGAACGAGTGGGTACAAGTAAACTTTGAGCCTTTATCCTTTGTTTCTTAAACCGTGAACCAGGCCATGTTACAACCCTTAAAAGTCCTAACTGAAGCATAAGTTAGTTTGGAAGCATACTATCACAAAAGGTATCCTGACTCCTGTAGGACTTGCTATAAATCCTGATTTGATATCACTCTCTTGCAAAATTTGTTTTACTAAAAAATTGAATTTTCAAACTTCAAGACAGACATAAGCTTTGCATTCTTAAAATACCATTGTTTGCCTATAACTATTTGTTCAACAAAATGGAAATTCACATGACGAATATTCAATGAACATAAATCCTCTCAATGGACAAAATCACCTCAGATGGAAAGACATTTCCAGCAATAGGACCTTCATAATAAAGGGGCACAACATGATCAATATCCATCAACTAGGGCAGTCAAGTCAATATTCGAGGAATCTCTCAAAGGTGCCGAATAGCCAGGGGCAGATCTCCATTTGAATCACTTGGGGCATTAAACATGAATTCCGACAACGAATCCTGTACGATCAAACAAACATCTTCTGGCAGTGTGGCAACACTTACTACTATGGAACAGTGACAATTCTCCATATCCGGTGAACGTGGACATAGTTAGAAATGACGATGCATAACAAATACCCGCTAGGTTTACTGGCCTAGGAAAAAATAAGGGCATTCCGGAAAACCAAAAAGGTTCAGGAAAAAACTAGGGATAAAAATAAAAAATCTTTACACCCGGCAAGTCGAAAACCTGAAAAGGCGGCTTGGGAAAAAAAGGGTATCCCGGTGGACTGAAAATATGAAAAGACAGTCCAAGAAAAAGTTAGGGATTAAAGCGTACGACTATGTCCCGTCATCTTGTCATTTGTATAAATAGTAGAAGTTTTACTACCCTGATCTGCATTCTCTAAGGACTCCAAGAGTTTGGATAATAGTCACCATCTAAAAAATCCCCGTTTGATATTTTCTACAACAAGTATCGAGACAGGGGCATTCTACTACAAGGTCACTGCCATGTTCTTAGCATGCATCCTATTGATTTCAGGTGTTATCATACCCTCTGCAGAGAAAAATCTTCGAATTACTGCTCCAACGAAAATTCCCCAATGAAGTCGCCAAGCTTCTCAGGATTCCCCAAGCGGATCACGGAGTTTCACTTCCTCAACTGACACATTATGAATAAAGCAGATTCTCATCTCGAAACAGTTCAGGTACGATCTAGAGATGGATGTCATCCTCACACTTACTCCAGATTCTCATCTAGACACAATTCAGGTACAATCTAGAGACGGATGTCATCCTGACACTTACTCTAGATTCTCATCTAGAAACGGTGCAGATACAATCCAGAGACGGATGTCATCCTGACACTTACTCAAGATTCTCACAAAAGAAACAGTTCAGGTACGATCCATAAAAGATATCATCCTGATACTTATCATTATCTAGAAACGGTTCAGGTACGATCCAAAGACGGATATCATCCTGATACTTATCATCATCTAGAAACGGTTCAGGTACGATCCAGAGATGGATATCATCCTGATACTTATCATTATCTAGAAATGGTTCAGGTACAATCCATAGACGGATATCATCCTGATACTTATCATCATCTAGCAATAGTTCAGGTACGATCTAGAGACGGATATCATCCTGATACTTATTCAGATCATCTTCTGGATAACAGTTCAGATACAATCCATAGGCGGATATCATCATGATACTCATTCAAATCATCTTCTAGCAACAATTCAGGTACGATCCAAAACGGATGTCATCCTGATGCTTAGTCTAGATTATCTCCTAGTATAGTGCAGATACGATCCAGAGACAAATGTCATTCTGACACCCATTCAATACATGTTCAAGTACAATCATGACATAGATCCATCCATAAAATCTCCAGTAGGTAGAAGGGAAGAAACATCCTGATGCAAAGTCATCGTTGTATCCTTAGCATACGATCCCGTGACAACTATGTTCCCCACAGAGCAGAAACAACCGGAGTTTTTCCCTCTTCTTCCCCAAGCAGGGATTACCTTCTCCAACTGAAGTCTGTTTTCCCCAGCCAAACTTAAACAGTTATAAAACCTCCTCCAAGGTAGGGATTATTTCTATAACTACAGAAGTTCATTCCCCAACATAGTTGATTTCTCTACAGCGGTAGAATCTTCCAATGAGCATCTCTCTCTGCAGACTGATTCTCAAGCAGAATCAATTCTGAAACAGAATCAACTCTCAAGAAGAGTCAATCCCCAGCAGGTTATCCTCAAACATAAAGAGGAAATCCCCAGCGAATCATCTCCATTCATTATTCCCAGCAGAAATGAAGGATTCAGCTTCCCAATACTCTCCAGCAGTAATCTGAGATTTATTTTCCTACACTGGGAAACATCTCAATAGCATCCCATGTTCATACATCATGGCATATGCATACATATTGTATACCATACAATCTCATTTATTTTGAGAATATCACAATGCATTTCATACATCATGATATTGCATATGACTAACTCTTTACCTTTTTCAGAGAATGATCAAATCAACAAAGACCGCTACTTATGTGACCTGGTAGTCTTCTCAGAAACTACGTCTAATGAAGGGTTGTTTCATCATTTTACTCATAAAGATGCCTCACAAGACCTTCTCTGGTTCATTCAGATCGACACTAAGATCTCCCTGATTCTTATTCCAGTTGAAGATATTCCAAGACTTTTGTCTGGTTCAGTTAAATCGATCCTAAGATTTTTCTGATTCTTATCCGGTAAAAGTTAATCCAAGACCTTCTCTGGTTGAGTCAGATTGCCACTAATATCTACTTGATTCTTATTCTAGTTGAAGATATTTCAAGACTTTTTTCTGGTTCAGTTAAATCGATCCTAAGATTTTTCTGATTCTTATTCGGTCAAAGTTAATTCAAAACCTTCTCTGGTTCAGTCAGATCGACACTAAGATCTCCCTGATTCTTATTCCAGTTGAAGATATTCCAACGCTTTCGTTTGGTTCAGTTAAGTCGATCCTAAGGTTTCTCTGATTCTTATCCAGTCAAAGTTAACCCAAGACCTTCACTGGTTCAGTCAGATCGACGCTAAGATCTCCCTGATTCTTATTCCAGTTGAAGATATTCCAATACTTTCTTCTGGTTCAATTAAATTGATCCTAATATTTTTATGATTCTTATCCAGTCAAAGTTAATCCAAGACCTTCTCTGGTTCAGTCAAATTGACACTAAGATCTCCCTGATTCTTATTCCAGTTGAAGATAGTCCAAGACTTTCGTCTGGTTCAGTTAAATTGATCCTAATATTTTTTTGATTCTTATCCAGTCAAAGTTAATGAAGACCTTCTCTAGTTCAGTAAGATCGACACTAAGATCTCTCTGATTCCTATTCCAGTTCAAGATATTCCAAGACTTTTGTCTGGTTTAGTTAAATTGATCCTAAGATTTTTTTGATTCTTATCCAGTCAAAGTTAATTAAAGACCTTCTCTGGTTTAGTCAGATCGACACTAAGATCTCTCTGATTCCTATTCCAGTTGAAGATATTCCAAGACTTTTGTCTGGTTCAGTTAAATTGATCCTAAGATTTTTCTGATTCTTATCCAGTCAAAGTTAATTCAAGACCTCTGCTGGTTCAGTTCAAGTCGACCATTGATTTGTCACTGATTCTTTTCCAGTAGACCTTTACTGGTTTAGTTAAATCGATCCTAAGATTTTTCTGGTTCTTATCCATTCAAAGTTAATCCAAGACCACTGCTGGTTCAGTTCAAGTCGACCATTAATTTGTTACTGATTCTTTTCTGGTAGACCTTTACTGGTTCAGTTAAATAGATCCTAAGATTTTTATGATTCTTATCTAGTCAAGGACAAATTAAGACCTCTGTTGGTTCAGTTCGAATTGACCATTGATTTGTTACTGATTCATTTCTGGTAGACCTTTTTCTGGTTCAGTTAAATCGACACTAATATTTTTCTGATTCTTATTCAGTTAAAGATAAACCAAGACCTTCTCTGGTTCAGTCAGATCGCCGATATCTCTCTGATTCCTATTCCAGTTGAAGATATTCCAAGACCTTTTTCTGGTTCAGTTAAATCGACACTAAGATATTTCTGATTCCTATTCAGTCAAAGATAAACTAAGACATCTGCTGGTTCAGTTTGAATCGACCATTAATTTGTTATTGATTCTTTTCCAGTAGACCTTTTTCTGGTTCAGTTAAATCGACACTATGATTTTTCTGATTCTTATCCAGTCAAGGATAAATCAAGACCTCTGCTGGTTCAATTCAAATCGACCATTGATTTGTTACTGATTCTTTTTCGGTAGATCCTTTCTCTGGTTCAGTCAGATCGACACTAAGATCTCTCTGATTTCCATTCCAATTGAAGAAACTGTAAAGCCTGTATTTCGACCAGATAACAGTATAAGGTGTTGCGAAGCCTGGAATCCGACCAGATAGTAGTTCACTTCTTCAAATAGACTGTGAAGCCTGGATTTCGACCAGATAACAGTATAAAGCATTGCAAAGCCTGGAATTCGACCAGATAGCAGTTTAGCCTATCAGTTACTATGAATCCCGGAACCCGACCGAATAATAGTCAACCAACAATTTAAGACACTGTGAAGCCTGGATTTTGACCAGATAAAAGTATAAGGTGTTGTGAAGCCTGGAATCCTACCAGATAGCAGTTTACTCTATCAAATTACTGAAGCCTGGATACGACCAGATAACAGTACACCTCATATTCAAGTTAAAGCCTGGATCCGACCAGATAACAACTTAATTTCTTCAAATCGCTGAAGCCTGGACACGACCAGATAACAATTTAATCTCATTTCCCCCGTAAGTCATTGTGAATCCTGGAATACGACCAAATAGCAGTCAACCTTATCATCCTTAGCAAGTCACTGCAAAGCCTGGATCCTGACTAGATAGCAGTTCACTTTAATCTTTTCAATCAAGAGATGACTCCCCAATAGAGTAACGGACGACTAAAGCTCTTAAAACTCTAAGTTCCAAGACAGAGATCAACATTCCTCAGCGGACTCCTCTTCAGACAGCAAGAACAGGAATCCTCACAAAGGAGTATCTCATGAAGTCAACATTGTTTTGGATGGCATCTTTAAGCCCATCTCTAGCGACTCTACGTCGTACTCCTTGGATGGCATCTTTAAGCCCATCTCTGACAGTCTCCTATCACTTTTTCCAAATGGCATCTGTAAGCCCATTCCTGATATTATTCACCAACAGTATCACTTCAGGCGAGTGCAAATTTCTGGGCACTCTAGTGTTCAATCATCTTCCACCTTCAAATCACTAAAGTCAGACAAGCCAATCTACATCTTCAGGTTTAAGAAGATTGAACAGGGGCAATTATTGTACCCCAAAATTTGCCCTCTCATTTTTTATAAGATCTTCTCTTACATGGATGGTTACAAACACTTGTTTGAAGAAAAATAGCAAATTTTGAAATTGGCCAAAGTGCCTTTCGATTGGCCTCTCCAAAGTGCCTTTCAATTGGCCAGCCCAAAGTGCATTTTGATTGGCCTCTCCAAAGTGTCTTTCGATTGGCCACTCCAAAGTGTCTTTCGATTGGCATCCACATAGAGCCCTTCGATTGGCATAGACAAAGGTCTTTCGATTGACCTGTTAACAAGGCCTTTCGATTGGCATTTTAACAAGGTCCTTTGATTGGCATTTTCAAAAGATCCTTCGATTGACGTTTCAACAAGGCCTTTCGATTGGCCTCATGATAAGACCTTCGATTGGCATGGAAAAGAATCCTTTGATTTAGCATCTCAAACCAGGCAGCTTCGACAGACATGTCAACCAAGTACCCTTCAATTGGTATGGATAAAGGACCTTCTATTGGTATTTCAGAAGACCCATTCGAAGAAGCCTTCAGAAGTCCATTCGAAGCATGCATAAGAGCCCATTCGAAGAAGCCTCAGAAGAGCCATTCGAAGAAGCTGGCAAAGTGCCCATTCGAAGAAGCCTTCAGAAATCCATTTGAAGAGGCATTCGAAAGAGTCAAGTGTCCAGGTTCATCCCAAGATTTCCAAAGAGACATGAATACTTCAAGAAAGGAATGCTTTTAATTTTTCTGATTCTTGTCTCATGGCTTTAATGACCTATTTAATTGGTTGTCTCTGGCTGTTACTACACCCTCATACTCCTAAAAATACAAGGGAAAGAATACAGTGCCAGGGGGACAAAAGAGAGGCATATATACTTTTGCACACTAACGGATCATGCTGCCATATTGTTCATCGAAACCCCAGGAGGGTCATATCGAAACTCCTTTTTGCAGGCACCTTCTGCCCAAATGAAGACCAGTTCCTTGATCCCGAGACATCCAGGAGCCAACACCAGCTTCTAAGCAAGTGTCTCCATACCCAGGAGTGCCAAATCAAAGCACCTAACAACCTCAATCCACACCAAAGGTGCTAAAATGAAGCATCCTATTGTTGGTAAACTTTCAAGTCCATGTTTATAATTTCATAATGTATTATTGTTCGTTCAGTGCTCGACTCACGCCTAGGATATCAGGTGTCTCTGTTCGATTTGATTTCAAAATTGAGGGCCTGGTTTTGACACCAAGTCCACTATTGTTTTCTTTTGTCTCTAAGGCCCACTGCAGATCTGGCCCAAATAAACTAATGTATGCAGGATCGAAGGTCCTGGGTTAAACACCCAGGTTATGTTTATTGCTAATGTTTGCTTTGCAGTTTTAGATCAAAAAACCATTCCTCCCCCAGATCGAAAGGAATAACTCCCTTCCCTGGATCGAAGAGGACTTTCTCTTCCCCAGGGTCGAAAGAGCCATGTCTGGCCCAGGATCGAAAGTTCCACATCTTGCCCAGGATCGAAAGAGCCATGTCTGGCCCAGGATCGAAAGTGCCACATCTTGCCCAGGATTGAAAAATCTATGTCTGGCCCAGGATCGAAAGTGCCATGTCTTGCCCAAGATCGAAAAGGCCATGTCTGGCCCAGGATCGAAAAAACCGTTCCTCCCCTAGATCGAAAAGGCTTCCATTCATTTCCTTATTTTTGGTTTTTGCTTGTTCCTTTTATTTCCTGGCCTTCTCATTAACATAGAAACAAAAAATCACAAAAAACTTAGGTCTAGTTTGTTTTTTTATTTAAAATTATTTTTGTTAAACTAATTAATTTAATTATTTTAACATCTTTCAAAAATTAAAACTAAATAGACTTAGACTTTATTTTCTTAAAATAAATGAATAAAAACAAATAGAAAAAGATTTTATTCTTAGGATTATTAGACGTTATTTTCAAATTAGCGCGTGTTTATTTTATTTATAACTGCTCACAGTTGTAATAGCTTTAGATTTAGAATTACGCACACTTAGTCTCTTCTATTTTTTTTATGTAACTGTCCCAAAATGCTGTAATAGCTTAGGGTTTATTCTTCTACTTTTTATTTTCCGTACTTTATATCTCATGTACAATATTACTGTTAGTAACTAGGATTGCATGGAAAGACTGTAAATTAAAACATTAGCTAACTTAATAAAAAAGACAAAAATAACTGAATCTCAACACATATGCACATATGCACTTCTAGGGTATCCCCGCTTCGGTTGCCTTTCAGGAAAAACAGTCACGTCCCTCGAGAATGGGGATGCTTTAGCAAAGACCCACAAAAATAAAAAAGATCATAGTCCCTCGATGACCCTACGGTGTTGCCTTTCGGTAAATGATCTTGTCCCTTAAACAAAATTGCTAAAGCGTCTCCGTATGTTGCATTTATGACTGTAAAAATGTCCCTTCGATGTCCCTCAACATCGAGCAATAAGGCTACCTACTCACTAATAGTAGGATATCATTGTCTAAAGGAAAAGAGGAAAAGAACACCATTTTTGAGTACAAAGTAGATAGTTGTTAGAAGTTTGCTCAAACTACTTTTTTGCACTTACACAGAAAACTACTTTTCAAAAACAAGTTTCAAAAACATTTGTTTTGTTAACACTCTTGAGGACCGATACAAGAGTTAAACACAAAGCAAATCGCTGCACTAGGGATTTTCAAACCATTTCAAACACACAAAGCACAAAAGCATTTTAAAAATGAGCAAACCTCTAAGAGCCCATGGAAACCAATGTATGGAAAGGGTGCTAACACCTTCCCTTTCCATAACCTACCCCCCTTACTCAGAAAACTCTCGAAAAGGTATTTTTTTGTTCATTTCACCTTCCCTTTGTTGGATAAAAGAAAAGACGGTGGCGACTCTTGCTTACCGCACCTTTGCGAACAAAAAACACAAAAACCAGTATATATAACAGTCGGTTCTGCCACCGTGCAACAAATACTTACCTACAAACCCCATGCAAGCCTAAACCTAAGGACTTGTCTGCTTTATGTGTATATGGCTATTTGTACATAACAACTTGCTTACTTTACATACTTGTACATAACATCATAACATCATACCATAGCATTTTCATTAACCATTTCAAGGATCTCAAGGGTCTATGGTGCAGGGTCATGTTGAACCAGACGTCTATCAAAGGGCAAGAGGATTTTATTTTTCTCTAACCAAACGCCATCAAAGATCAAGTACAACAAACTTGAGTCAAGAGTCATGACCCACTTGACATGGTGAGCTTAATTCTCGTGGAAGGACATCCACCGATACAAATTTCTCCAATCAAAATTGTTGATCAAAGTTTCAACTTCTAACATCTTCTTGTGTTTACCCCGCGAGATCCTTGAAAACATGCATCCACATATCATGCATCATATCATGACAGGTCTCTCCCATACAGGTCTCCTTATCTTCCTACTGTTTACTTCAGTAAAGTTGGCTCTAGAACAGACTATCAAGGACATTCAGACTCAAGATGCTCAACTACCAGAGATGTTTTCGAACCTGTCCAAAGGGCAAGAAGAGTTGAAGATATTGTTTATTGAGAACGTGACCAATGAAGACCCTGAAGGCGATAAGGAAAGTCATATAAGACAATTGCAAGTGGAGGTAGCAACGATGAGAAGCCAGGTGTTGGGACAAATGGCTCTCATCCAAAACTTAGCTCGGGGACAAGAAGAGCTAAGAACCCTCATCAATAAACTTCATTAAAACGGTTGCAACCGTATGAAACAAATGAGCAAGATTTGGGATCAAGGCACTACTCAGCATTCCATAAGACAAGAGTTTGACTTGGTGGAGAGTAGACCTTCCCGATTTGCTACTACATCACGAGCCCAACAACCACCTCGTCAACTAGCACAGGGTAGTCGGCATAAACAGAATGCACCCGGTAGGAAGTTTACCAAACTCAACATGTCGATGTCACAAGTCTTGCTACACATGTTGAATCTAAATTTGGTAACACTAAAGGATCCTCCTCGGAATCCTAACACTGTCGCTCCTAGTTATCATCCCAATAAAAGATGTGCATATCACTCTGTTGTACCCCAAAATTTTCCCTCCCATTTTTATGCAAGATACTATCCTAGGGTTTCTCGAATACACAATTTGGCTCAGAAGTTGATCAGACAGATTCTCTTCCTAAGCAGTAAATCAGCAATTAGGCTTTTGCATTTTATCAAATAAATTTGAGTCTTCAAGGTTTCAAATGGTCTTCATAGGTATTCATGTCTCATCAAGGATTGTTTAAGTCAGTTTCAAACCTCTCATTGCAAGTTTGCTCGATCAGTGGTTCAGATAATTGAAAACGACTGCATCGACCCAAAAATCGACCTTTTGCGAGAGCAAGTTCAAATGCTTTTAACTTCTTCACTATTCGATATTTTCAAGTGGCTTTTCTTGAGTATGATTCTCCTTGATGCCACCTTAAATTTCTCTTCACAAATCAAGAGCTGATTACGCGAAGAAGATCACCAAAATTCGAATGCGTTAGAAGTCACATCATGAAATTTAACCTAATTTCAAATAACAGTCGTCTGATTTATAAGAATTGTAATATCTTCAAATTACAAGACCTTTAGACGATTATTTCTGTTTATGATCCTAAGTGATGTCGCACATGAGTTTATCTTCAAAGAGTTGAAGGAAAATTGGGCTTGGAAGATTTTAAAGCTATTGAATCATTACAAGGCATTTGTGTGATTTTAAATATTTCTTAAACACAATTTTCTGAGGATTGATGTTATTCTTGGGAGCATTTTCTATTTGGATAAGATATAAAGATTAAGACTATCATTTTAAATAATCATGATTGTGGATTCAATTAATCAATTGGGTTTGAGCTCTTAAACATTTATTTTGTTTAAGAGTGCAAAATACATGATTTATCCTATCATATTGTGTTTGCTTAAAATGAAAATTATCAAGCAAGATTTTTATCCAAAGTATTCAATCAAAGTTTGCAAGTTTTTGTACAACAAATTCTACTACACCAATTTTTGTTCAAGTGTTTGATGTTTTTTTTACATTACAAATGAATTTACAATTTGTTTGTCTTGTTTACAAAGAATCTCAAGACTACAAAGAGAATTTCTTGTTTGTTTCTTCGGGTCTTCATCTTCAAGTGATCAATCCAATCTTCGTTGGCATCCAAGCCTTGCTTGCCATTCATGAAACAAATCAAAGGAAAAGAAGATATAATTAGCATATAATAATAAAGATAAATAAGGGAGTTTCAAACAAAGTTTCTCCTAATTCATCACTAGGGTTTGCTTTTAGGAATCGGAATTTTGGTCTATCATCATTTCTCTCCCCAATTGCAAATCAAAAAAAAAAGATCATCTTTGTTGGTTCACAAAAGAAAAGAAAAAAATTGCCAACAGCAATCACAAGCACAACAGCCCAAGGCTGCAAACAGCAAACAACAACATCTGCGATGCAAAGCCATAGCAGAACCAAGCCTGTAAAGAAAACCCTGTCCATTGTTGCCGAACCTGCTATACACACATCACCCAAACTACAAGCCAAATAACAGGCAGCAAACAACAAAATAACAGCACAACAGGCCAACAGCGCAACAAAAGCAACCAAAATCAGCTAACAGAGGCTGCTACAAACAACAACAGTCAAATACAAAAGAAACAGCCTACATCAGATACACGAAAGGAGCAAACAGCAGCAACACAACCCAAAACAATTCATAAAAAAAATTATTAGCATCAAATGTAATAAGGCAAGCCAACAAAACCATGTATCATCATCTTCCCTAACACAAACCCTTCAGAAAATATATCATAAGCAAAAAAAAACTACTTTATATCATTAAAAGATGAAAGAGGAGAGAAGATAGGGACAAGTTAGAAAAGTATCACCTAAGCCAAAAAACTGTCCAAAAAAAACTGTCATGACCAGCCTGCATCACAGTCCAAAGCCAATCCAAACTTGCACTAAAATGGCAAAACCAAAACTGTAACAAAAGCAATAAAGCATTGTACTAAAATTGTTTTAAAAAAACTCATTATTTCCCCCCTCCCCCTAAAACCATTGTTGTTGGGCATAAAAACAAGGCAGCCCTGTTTGGAAAGGAGGACGACATCAGATTTTTTCAATACACTCAAATCCTTTTCTTTTTTCTCTCATTTGAAGACACCCATCTTCACCATAAAATCCACTTAAAAAAAACCTTTATTTCATACTGTTTATTTTGAAAATACCGATAGCATTTTTTCTCTCATTTCTTATCTCTTAATCAAAGAAAAAACTCAACAAGTGTAAAAAAAAAACAAAAAACAAAAAAAGAACTCTTCAAATCCTCCTGCAACCGACTGCACACCAACAATTTTCAATATCACAAAGTTTCAATAAATATTTGGAATTATTTAGAAGACAGGAGATTTCATATCACCTTTGATTTTTGTTGTTGAATTTCTCGTCGGCATCAAATTATCGAATCTACTCCAAGCTCTGTAAGTCTCTCTTTCTTTCTTCATACATATTTTGTTGCTTTGTGTTACCTTTAGTTCTTTGTCGTACTTTTATTGTTTATGCCACTGTTTTTCTATTGTTGTTGTTATTGCTGTGATTGTTAAAAGATACTAAAAAAAGTACTCCTAACAAAGTTCCTCTTCAACCTGTTACAACTTTCAACATCCATACCTCCCTCTCTGCAACTACTTGCAGTCTCCCATCAACACCTGCAAATGTAGTAACAGACAATCTACAAGCAATTATAAGCCATTAGAAATAACACCAAAAGAAAACCTGTGAGATATTGTTATCAAGAAATCTTGCAGCCTCTATGTCGTCTAAAATGTCATGAGCATATTCAAACCATCCTGCAGCAGGACAAAATCAAGTCAAATATGTTGGAAATATTGATGCAGAACAGCCACGACATGTTGAGGCCAATACATCATAATCTAACTGTGTTGTTAATGGACCCAATTCTGTAAGGCATGAATCCTTTTCATGAGTTAAGAAACCTACCTTTATCCTCGCTAGAACCGGGGACCATGTCGCCATCGTGAACCTTTCCGTTGATAGCGCTCAGATCTTCTATCTTGCCACCAGAAAAAAATCCTGCAACTCTTCCACTACCTCACCTCAAAACCCTAAGCTCCTCATCTTCTCTACGTATGTCAAACCGAGATAGAACCGATCGGAAAGGAGAGATTAACACAAAAAGAGATTAATTAAATATAAAGGGTTACAACAGAGAAATCAATTAAGGTTACTATTGTTGTTTACCTTTGAACAGAAATTCGAAAAGTTGTACAAAAGCATGAGCAATCGAAAGTAACTGAGAAAGTTATCTTGTTTTTATCGTTTGAGAAGTGAGTATTATAGCATAAGGTAATCAATTTATGGTTGAAGAAAACTGAGCAAATAGAGGAGTAAGGACTTTGGTTTTTGATGATCGTTACTTCTTGTTCTGGAAATTGAAGTCGTTTGTCTTGGATTGACAAGAGATTAATTTTAGTTTTGCTTCCTCTTCCCTATGTCGGCCGCAACGCTCATCTCACTAGTCTCTAGGGTTTTTTTTGTTTAGCATGTTTTTGTCTTGTGTGAGCTGGGTCCGGACCCTACTGACCCGGTCCGGCTCAGTTTATTTTCTTTTTATTATTCTTTTTTTTTGTCTTTTGTTTAACTGTTTTGTTTTCAATTAGCTTTGGGCATTAACTTCCTGAAGTCCAGTCTGGTTTTTCATACCCCATTTTTGGTATCATTACCCCTTTTTTATGATAATCACTTTAATTTAGATTTAAATTCATAGTTTGATAACTAATTAAGTTAAGATGTAGATTAGTAAACCTATGATTAATATAGTTTAGATTTAATTTAATAATTTTAGAATCTTAGTTTAGATTTATTTCTAATAGCTTTGTTTAATTAGTCTAGAATTATTTTAATAAACTTAGAATTTTGATTTTTTTTAAATTTTTATTTAATAACTTTATTTAGTTTAGACTTAATTGGATTAATCTTTATTATAATTTTTTTTTAAAATGTAATTTCAAAACTATTTAATTTGCTTAATTTAAGACTTTGTGAATAATTTTTATTAATCAATTAACTTTCTTTTAAATTATTTAGTTTCTACATGATAAAATTCAAAAAAAGGGTAATAGAATAGATTCTTTATTTTCTTTTCAAATTTTCTCCCAAACAAAAACAAGAATTTTATTTTGTCAATTAATTTTATTTCATAGACTATTATAGTTTTAATTAATTTGTTCTTTTCGATTTGGTTGTATTGATTGCATATATCGACTTTTAACCGCATTCGATTCATCCCCATTTGTAAAAAAATTGTACCCCCATTCCCGAAAACTCTGTAATAGCGTAGAATTTCACTTCCGCAATTTAATGTTTCTTTATACTGTATAGTAATAAGGTGTGCATGGAAAGATTCAAAAATCAATCGCTAGATAACCTAATTCAAAAAAAATAACTTGAATCAAACACACTTTTTTCCACGCGCACCTCTAGGGTAATCTCGCTCGTTGCCTCGGAAACACAGTCATGTCCCTTGAATATGGGACGCTTTAGCAATGACCCTTCGATAAAAATATCGTAGTCCCTCGATGACCCTCGACGTTGCCTTTGATAAAACGATCTAGTCCCTTACGAAAATTGCTAAAGCGTCTCATAAGTTATTTTCGATGAATGTAAAATTGACCCGCGCCTGTCCCTTCACATCCAACGATGGGGCTTCTTACCAAACCAATGGTAAGATAGCAACATCTAAAGGAGAAAGAAAAGAACATTTAAGACCTTTCGAGTAGGTAGATTCGCTCCTAGTTACTCGCTCGCTCACGACAAAAACATTTTACACCAACACTTTCATCTCAAAACATTTTCAAAAGACAAAACCTTTTGCATACGTTCTTATAGAGATGAGAACCATTGCAAAATATCTTTTCAAAACACTTTCCAAAACACATCTTTGAACCACTTTTCGAAACAAAACTTTGTACGCGTTCTTATAGAAACGAGAACCATTACAAAGAGATTTTTTCAAAACACTTTCAAAGCCCACACCACAAGCACACTGTCAAAACTAAAGCAAGTGATCTAAACGAGTAACTAAGAGCCCATGGAAAACCATGGATGAAAAGGGTGCTAATACCTTCCCTTTTCATAATCTACCCCCTGAACCCGAGAAATAATCTCGAAAGGTCTTTCCTGTGCTTTTTTACCTTTCCTTTTGGATAAAAGAAAAGTCGGTGGTGACTCTTGCTATCCGCACAAATGCGATCGAAGCGTAAAACCTCAAGGCTGTTCTCCCACCGTATCACAGAACTGGAGACTTTGCTGGGGAATAAATATAAAAGTGGGGTTACCTTAGGGTTAGATCACCTTTACTCACTTTCGTTATTTGATTTGTATGCTTTATATTTAGTTCTTTGTATTGGGCTTTCTTTGATCCTCCACCCGGATTTGGGACACCTTTTTAGGTAAATAGCAATAAATTGTGGAAATTGTACGGGGTAGACCGATACGGTTGAAACAATGGCTATGTTAGTGTGACGCATTTGTGGGTACCGGTATCCCTGGTGGTGAATCGAGAAGAATACGGGGCCGCTGAGTGGCGTCATGAATCACTAATTGACTTTAGAACCCTAATTGAACAAACTTGGCCATTATGACGTAGTGAGATAGTCGGTTTCAATGTAGAGCTGAAAATTGGTTGATACTCGACACTACACTCATTGAGGCTAGACTTTTGGGATATCTCGGTCGCAAGAAACGATTGTTGTGCTGAGACAATGCCTAAGAGAAAGTTCAGTGATATTGAGATCCTTTAGAACCCGATCACTATTGCTAGGATAGGTTGAGCCAACTAGACTTCAAGAGGGTACTTACCTACAAAACTCATGCAAGCCTAAAACATAGGGACTTGTTTGTTGTGTGTATATATTTACTTGTACATAAACATCATAAACATCATAAACATCATGAACATCATACGCATGCTCACTAACCATTTCAAGGATTTATAAATTTGTCTTTGTTTTTGTTTTGTAGGACATGAATTCTCTCTGAAGAAACACCATTCGAATCAGCTTTGTAAAAGCACATCCTCAACTTCAAGAGCTATCCTCAAGAGTGCCAGGGGATTCTCCTTTTACCAAGAAATATGGTCGACTCCTCAGCTTGACTACATCTAACTTCCAAGAAGAGATGATGTGTGTATTATTCCAATTCTTTGATCCCGTACACCATTGTTTCACTTTCTCGGACTATCAGTTCGTACCTACATTGGAAGAGTTCTCCCTACTCTTAGAGGTGCCCGTGCTTGATCAGATACTGTTCACCGATCTATAAGGGATTCCAAAACCTGAAGTCATCGCCGAAGCTTTGCATATGAAGAGGGCTGACATCATAGCCAATTGGGAGACAAGAAGCGGGGTTAAAGGTTTTCTAGCTAAGTTTTTATTGGAAAAGGCTCGTTCATTCTGGGATGACATGGATTTCCAAGCTTTCAAAGACGTCCTGGCTCTTCTCATTTATGGTTTGGTTCTGTTTCCCAATTCAGACCAATTCATAGACGTTAACGCCATCAAAGTCTTTCTCTCTCGCAATCCTATACATACCTTACTAGGAGATATCTTGCAATGCCTTCATACCCACACCATGAAGAAAAGAGGTACTCTTTTGTGTTGTATCCCCCTAGTCGCTAAGTGGTTCACTTAAAACCTACCTCAATCAGCATTGAAGAACGAGAAATGACTGACTTGGTCTCAAAAGATGATGTCTCTCACCAACTTTGACATTCGTTGGTGTTCGAGATCCTAGGAAGATGTCTCTATCATTGACCGCTGTGGGGAGTTTCCTAACGTACCTCTGCTTGGTATTAGGGGAGGTATCACCTATAACCCATGCTTAACTCTTCGGCAGTTTGGGTATGCCCGAAGAGACGACCCTCATGAGATGCTCATCCAAGTTCTGGTGTTCGACTATGACAAAGAAGACCAAGGTTACCGCCAGAGGTTTACACGTGCTTGGGGAATGGTGAACAAGGTGGACAGTAGGACTTTGGGACATAAAAACTCTATCCCCCTCGATCCTTACCTTAGGTGGGTACGGGCTCGTGCCCAAAGTCTCTTGATGCCTTACCCTTCCATCCTTCCTGTCATCATTGAGCCTGTTACTAAAGGAGACGTCCCATACACCGTTCTTCATCCTGACATGCCAACCTATCTCGAAGACCTGCAGAAAGCTTGGGTTCAGTTAAAATAAGAGCGAGACACCTTTGGAGCCTAGTATTACGCCAGTGAGAAGAAGGTTCTGGAGCTCACCAAACTTCTTCATGAAGAGAAAAACCTGAATGCCTACATTGCTCCAAAGAGGATGCGTTCAGTCTTTTTGTCTTAAGAGTTTGGTTATATTTTGTTTCTTCCATTGTAAGCCCAAAGAGGCATGATGTATTCAAACTTGGATTTTAATATGACGTGTGTTCCTTTTTTGGTTTGAACAAATTTAAATCTCTAATTTTCCTTGAAATCATTTTCATATTGCATCTTCATTTATCATAACATCATACAGGTTTCTCATAACATGTCACCTTATCCTTCTACTGTTTATTTCAGTGAGATGGATGTTGAACAGACTGTGAAAGATCTTCAGGCGCAAAACGCCCAGTTTCAATAAATGCTCTTGGCTCTGACAAAAGGACAAGAGGAGTTGAAGACTCTGCTGGCCAAAGAGAAGAAGAAGAAAACAAAGAAATCAACTGGTGTTGTGATCATGGGAAGAAGGTTTAAAGGACAAGCCATACAGACTTTGGACTTTGCGACATCATCAGGTGAAGGAGATAATCAAACCCAAGAAGTGAACAACGACCCAGCATCCGAAGAAGAGGAAGAGCCTGATTACTCTGAGGAACAATATCCTCCTGCTGATGATAAATAAAAACAGCTAGATGATCATTTGAATGCTATGGAGATTCAGAGGGTACCCGATTTGGACTTTGAAGAATTAGGACTTATCTCAGGGGTTGTCATCCCACAAAAATTCAAGGTCCCCACTTTCGCCAAGTACGACGGTGTCTCTTGCCCGAAGCTACATCTAAGGTCATATGTCAGAAAGATTCAACCCCACACGGCTAACAAGAATCTGTGGGTGCATTTCTTCAAAGAGAGCTTATCTGGTACGTAGTTGGATTGGTTCTATCAATTGGAAGGGACCAATGTTCACAACTGGGAAGAGTTGGCCGCCGCTTTCTACAAACAATATCAGCACAATGTTGATTTGGCTCCAGCTAGGACGCAGTTACAAATCATGTCAATGGGAACGAGTGAAGGTTTTAAAACCTATGCTCAAAAACAGAGGGATCTCGCAGGCAGGGTCCATCCCCCTCTATCCGACAGAGAATTAGTGGATATGTTCCTAGGCACCTTGTCGGGACCATTCTTCAACCACCTGATTGGGAGTTCCTTAGCTGGGTTTACTGAATTAATTATGACTGGTGAGCGGGTCGAAGCCGGTATAAAAAGCAGAAAAATTCAAAGAGATGCATCCTCGAGCATGATGAAGAAACCCTTTGTTGGAAAGAAGGAGGTCAGTGCTGCATATGACTATAGGAATCAAAATAAAGTTGACCGTCGCCCGGCGGTAGGGGATGTTATGATTTCTAATCCTGCGCCAAATCAACAGCGAAATTATCAACGCAAGCCAGAAACGCCCATGAGACGATTTACCCGGATCAACATGACCATGACTCAAGTTTTGCCACACCTTCTAAAGACCAATCTGGAAACTTTAAAGGAAGCTCCCAAGAACCCCAATACTGCTTCTCCTTGCTACAACCCGAACGCCTGATGTGCCTATCATTCTGAAAGCCCGGGGCACGATACAAATGAGGGTTGGGCCTTAAAGAATAAGGTACAAGACCTTATCGATGCGAAAAAGATTGAATTTGATCCCCCAGAAACGCCTAATGTAATAACGGCGCCAATGCCCAGACATGGCCAAGGTATCAACTCCATTGGTGATGATCATTTTGTTTCCTCCGTGAATGACTTAATTACTCCTCTGTTGACCATTAAACAAAATCTACTGTAAGCCAGACTGTTCCCGGGCTGCGATGAAAATTGTCACTTATGCAAGTCTCTACCGAACGGCTGTTTTTTACTAAAGATAGGCGTCCAGTGCCTGATGACTAGCAAAGAAATCCTATTTTAAAAGCTACCTCTTATCAAAATTTCTTATCAAGATGTTTCGATAATCACCATTTCCGATAATCCTCCCAGGGTCTCCACCAAAAGACCCGTCAGGATTACATCTGTTCCAAGATCTCCACCTTTAATCATCACTATGCCAAGACCAATATCATACTCCTCGAATAAAGTTGTTCCCTTGAGTTATGGGGCTGACGTTTATTACTATGGCGTCAAGCAAGATCAGTTGGTTGTTAAAGACGAAGCTGCAAGAGATATTGATCCCGATATCGGTAACATCACTGGGACCAGCAAAATAATAAGAAGTGGAAGAGTCTTCTCACTTGAGATTTCTCCAAAGACCGTTGCTACTCCTGTGATCATTCCTACTGCCACTCCTACCGACACTCCCAACGATACTCCTATTGTTATCTCTGCTACCGATACAAGGGGCAAAGAGGTTTTCATTGAGCCTGCCCAAGCAAGAGAGCGTCCCGAGATCATCTTTGAGGCTTCTAGAAAAGAGATATAAGAAATATTGAAGATAATCAAAAAAAGTGACTACAACATCGTCGAACAATTGGGGCAGACCCCCTCGAAGATATCATTGTTGTCCTTACTTTTGTGTTTTGAAACCCACGCCAAAGCCTTGGTAAAGTTTCTTAAGACCGCCCATGTGCCCCAAGAGACCTCCATCAACCAATTTGAAAACTGTGTGGCCAGTCTAACTGCTGATAACGAATTGGGCTTTTCTGATGCTTATTTAACCTCTAAGGGAAGGAAGCAAAATGATGCCTTACATATTTCCATTGAATGAAGGGGCACCACACTTGCCCACATTCTGGTGGATACTGGCTCATCATTAAATGTCTAGCCCAAAAATGCTCTCGACCGACTGGACTGCGAGGGACTCATCTTAAAACCCAGCAACATCATAGTAAGGGCCTTTGATGGTTCCAAGAGGACAGTGCACAGAGAGGTTAATATCCCCATAAAAATTAGGACTTAAACTTTTGACTCAACTTTCTATGTGATGGACATCTGCCCTTCATACTCTTGTCTATTGGGTCGGCCTTGGATCCATGGTGCGGGTGCCTTCACTTCTACCCTGCACCAAATGCTAAAATACCCGATTAAAGGAAAGATTGTCACAGTTCACGGGGAGGATTAGTACATGGTTATCCATATGAACTCTTTCAAGTATGTTGAAATGGATGGTGAATTCACAGAGACTCCCTGTCAAAACTTTGAGGAGGTTCCAACAACGGTCGCGGCGACCAAGTCTACTCCAAACTTCCCGAAGATTACCAGACCTCCATTGAAGATAGCCTCTTTGAAAGATGCTCGAGCAGTAGTTGAATAAGGAGGATGTACTATCTAGGGTCAGCTTCCGGATATTCCCTACAAGTCCAATAAATTTGGGTTGGGGTTCACTTCAGAGGCCCAAAGAGCTGTTCGACATTCTCGCGCTGGGGGACCACCTCTGCGTATCAGCAATCAAGGAGTCAATGCACTAGAAGACAGTGATGGCAGCTGTGATATGGACGAATGGATTTTAGCAACCACCGGCGGAGGGATCAATAATTGGGAGGCCAGAGATTTAATTCCTATTACTTTTATTCAAGAGTAATTGTCGTTTAATATTTTCAGGCTTGTAATATTTAAACAGTTTAGACTTTTAAAACCTTGTGTCTTACCCGAGGCACAATGGTCCATTTGTGAGGGTTGTCACTTCATTCTCATATGTCATTAATGAATCATGGACGTTTTTGCATCAAATTTTGTGTTCTTTATTTTTCTTTCGTACATTTTATTTTCTTTCAAAAGTAGTTATGCTCTTACACACACTCACATATTAAAATGCAGATCTACATCCACTCAGGATCCCATGGGTAACAGTTCTGCTATGGTCAATTATGACTTTGAAAATCCGATCTACCAAGCCGACGACGAAAGTGAGGAAGATTGTGAGGTGCCAGGAGAGTTGGCCAGGTTGTTGCAACAAGAAGAAAGGACTATTCAGCCGCATGAAGAGCCGGTCGAAACAATTAACTTGGGAACTGAGAAAGACAAAAAGGAGGTCAAGGTGGGTGACAATTTGGAACCTAATGTCAAGGAGCGTCTGATTCAGTTGCTGCACGATTATGTTGAAGTCTTTGCCTGGTTGTACGAAGACATGCTGGGGCTTGACATAGACATTGTGCTACATCGTCTGCCTTTAAGGGAAGATTTTCCTCCAGTAAAGCAAAAGGTTCGCCGCATGAGGTCTGATATGTCAGAAAAGATCATGGCAGAAGTCATGAAGCAATTCAATGCTGGATTTTTGGCTGTCACCTCTTATCCCCAATGGGTGGCCAATGTTGTTCCTGTGCCTAAAAAAGATGGTAAAGTGCGAATGTGTGTGGACTACAGAGATTTGAATAGGGCTATCCCCAAAGATGATTTCCCACTCCCCCACATCGACAATCTAGTTGATAATACGGCACAACACAAAGTGTTTTCCTTCATGGACGGTTTCTCAGGCTACAACCAAATCAAAATGGCGCCTGATGATATGGAGAAAACAACCTTTGTTACACAGTGGGGCACATTCTGCTATAAGGTCATGCCATTTGGACTGAAGAATGTTGAGGCAACTTATTAACGCGCCATGGTAGCTTTATTTCATGACATGATACATCATGAGATAGAGGTCTACGTAGACGATATTATAGCCAGATCGCAAATGGAAGATGAGCATCTTGACCACTTACAGAAGCTGTTTGAGAGGCTGTAGAAGTACAAGTTAAGATTGAATCCAAACAAGTGCACGTTCGGAGTCCGATCTGGTAAGCTCCTAGGCTTTGTCGTGAGAAACAAAGGTATCGAGGTTGATCTTGCCAAGGTTAAAGCGATACAAGAGATGCCTTCTCCTCGTAATGAGAAGGAAGTCAGAGGATTCTTGGGACGTCTGAATTATATAGCCAGGTTCATTTCTCACCTGAAAGCTACTTGTGAGCCAATCTTCAAGCTCTTGAAGAAATATCAAGTAGTCAAATGGAATGACGAATGCCAAGTTGCTTTTGACAAAATCAAGGAATATTTACAAGAGCCTCCTGTGTTGTTACCACCCGTCGAGGGAAGACTTTTAATCATGTATTTGACTGTTTTAGAAAACTCAATGGGGTGTGTGTTGGGGCAGCATGACGAGTCTGGCCGAAAAGAGCATGATATTTATTACCTGAGCAAAAAGTTTACCGGCTGTGAAATAAGATATTCACTGCTCGAGAAAACTTGTTGTGCTCTGGCATGGGCTTCTCGCCGGCTGAGACAGTATATGCTGACCCATACTACTTTGTTGATATCTAAAATGGATCTGATAAAATACATCTTTGAGAAACCCGCTCTTTCTGGGAGAATAGCGAGATGACAGATGATCCTGACAGAATATGACATACATTATACTACCCAGAAAGCTATAAAGGGTAGTGTATTAGCTGATCACCATGCTCACCAAGCTGTGGAAGACTATCAGTCCATGAAGTTCGAATTCCCGGATGAAGACATCATGACATTAGACAACTGTGTAGAAATTAGGCCATATGACGGACCTGAACAAGGATCCCGATGGACCTTATTCTATAATGGAGCATCCAATGCACTTGGCAATGGTATCAGTGTCGTACTCATATCTCTGGAAGGATTTCATACTCCCTTTACTGGCGACTTTTCTTCAACTGTACAAATAACATGGCAGAATACGAAGCATGCATCTTCGGTCTCAAAGCTGCTATAGACTTGGGGATCAAATCCTTGGATGTATTTAGAGATTCAACTTTGGTCATAAGTCATATCAAAGGGGAATGGGACACCAAACACCCCAACCTTATCCCTTACAAAGAAAATGTGTTGACATTGTTTCCGCATTTTGAGAAGATCACCTTTGAGCATTTCTCGCGAGAAGAAAATCAGCTAGCAGACGCACTAGCTACAATATCATATATGTTTAAACTTAATTGGGATAACGAGGCTTCTCAAGTCACCATTGAGCGGATGGATGAACTGGCCTACTGTCATGAGATCGGTACTGAAGGAGTAGTGGATCAACCTTGGTTCCATGAAGTTAAAAGGTATCTCGAGTGTCAGGAATATCCAGAAGGAGCTTCAGTGAATGACAAGAAGTTCCTAAGAAGATTCTCGGCTAAGTTCTTCCTTAGTAAAGACATTTTGTACAAACGCAGTCATGACTCTGTATTACTTCGGTGCATAGACAAGGTTGAAGTTGAAAGGATCATGGTTGAATTACACGAAGGCACTTTTGGTACCCATTCCAGTGGGCATACAATGGCAAAGAAAATTCTATGGGCAGGCTATTATTGGTCTACCATGGTGGCAGATTGCTATCAACACTCTTAGACATTCCATAAGTGTCAGATTTATGCTGATAAAGTGCACATACCCCCAGTTCCTCTGAACATATTGACGGCTCCTTGGCCCTTTTCTATGTGGGGAATCGATAAGATTGGGGAAATCAAGCCAACGGCCTCCAATGGACACCCCTTAATCTTAGTGGCCATCGATTATTTTACAAAGTGGGTTGAGGCAACTTCTTTTGCTTCCGTTACTAAGAATGTGGTCGCCCGGTTCATCAAACAGAATCTCATCTGTCGGTATGGTATCCCAGAGAGAATCCTTACTGATAATGGTACGAATCTAAACAACACTATGATCACCGCCTTGTGCGAGAAATTCAAGATTCAGCATCACAATTCTTCCCCTTACCGACCAAAGATGAATGGTGTTGTAGAAGCTGCTAACAAAAACATTAAGAAGATCATACAGAAAATGACAGTCACATACAAAGATTGGCATGAGATGCTATCGTTCACTCTCCACGGGTATCGTACCACAACTCACACATTAACTGGGGCAACACCATATTCTCTAGTATACAACATGGAGGCTGTCTTGCCTATTGAGGTCTAGATCCCCTCTCTGAGGATCATGAAGTATGCTGGTTTGAATGAAGAAGATTAGATCCAGACTCGGTTTGACCAACTAAACTTGATTGATGAGAAGAGGCTTACAACTATCTTTCATTGTCAGATGTACCAAAAATGCATGATCAAAGCTTTTAATAAAAAAGTCAAACGTCAGGTATATCGGGTCGGTGACTTGGTAATCAAGCGTATCATTTTGCCACGAGGTAATCCCAGGGGAAAATGGACTCCTACATATGAAGGGTCGTTTGTAATCAAAAGCATATTCTCTGGTGGAGCAATGATCTTGACCACTATGGATGGCGACGACCTCCCGCACCCTGTAAATACGGACATAGTTAAAAGATACTACGCATGATCAAAGACCCGCTAGGTTGACTGGGCTAGGCAAAAATAAGGGCTTCCCGGCGAACCAAAAGGGTTCAGGAAAAAATAAGGGATGAAAATTAAAAAAAATTGTACATCTGGTAAGTCGAAAACCCGAAAGGGCGGTTTGGGCAAAAAAGGGTATCCCGGTGGACTGAAAACCCGAGAGGGCGGTCCAGGAAAAAGTTAGGGATTGAAGCGTATGACTATGCCCCGTTGGATCATCTTGCAGACAATCTTCAGCATCGACCAATTAACTCAAACGACTCTAAATCAATCCAATCGACTTCGCAGAGGCGACAAGTGGACAAGACATTCAGAGACATGAAAACTATAGCAGAATGGGAACCCCATGGGATTATTTCTTATAGCTATCTTTTCTTTGTATCAATTTTCATTTTTTACGATGACATTCTCTCGCTAGAATGCTCGTCTCATTGTACAAAAAATACTTATTCAAGTTAATACAAAGATATCCATTTTGAAAGTGCAAAACCATTTGTTTTTCTTTGTTTCTGTGTCTTGTTTACAAAAATGTCCAATGATTTATTTTTGAGCCTATGCATTTGAACGTGATTACTGTTACAAATAGATAAAAAAAACGAAAAGACAATTACTAATGACTTTAAGAAATAGGATAATATCTATGGGTCATTCCCTAAAATCCCTGCAGGTACTTTCTCCAGCAAGAACGAAAGCAAATACATCCTACTACAGAATTAGTAACGTATCTCCAGTATGCAGCCTGTTGGTATCAAGCGTTCTTATACCCCTGACAAAGTAAAACTTCCAACTACCGCTCCAGAGGTTCCCCAGTAAGTTGCCCAACTAATCTGATTTCCCCAGCAGGATTTCACGAAGTTTACAAATGATGTCCAGCGTTTCCCTTCTACAACAGAGTTTATATTTGGAAATTCACCCATCAGTGCTTCAGAAGGGATTTATTTTCCCCACTTCCAGCAACACTACGACACAAACAATCTTTAATTCCATACATTTGCATCCATACGTCATAGCATTGACAACACAAGTACATACAATGCAATCGCATTCATTTTGAGAAAAAAAACATCACACCATGCATCGCGTACATCATAGCATTGCATACAATTAACTCTTCACCTTTTGCAGGAAAGAGTCATTCGACAGGAAATTATCATCAACAAATTTCCAACAGATGAATATTTTCAACAAGAAAAGACTGGTCGACCATCTACATAGAAAAATATTCATTTCCAGATTCACTGCGTCAATTTAAATCTCTCAACGATTTATTCTGATTCTTCTCCAGAATCTTACTGGTTCAGATAAATCTCTCAACGGTTTCTTTTGATTCTTCTCCAGATTCGTACTGGTTCAGATAAATCTCTCAACGGTTTATTCTGATTCTTCTCCAGATTCTTACTGGTTCAGATAAATCTCTCAACGGTTTATTCTGATTCTTCTCCAGATTCTTACTGGTTCAGATAAATCTCTTAACGGTTTATTTTGATTCTTCTCTAGATTCTTACTGGTTCAGATAAATCTCTAAACGGTTTTTTCTGATTCGTTTCCAGATTCACTGGTTCAGTTTAAATCTCTCAAAGATTTATTCTGATTCTTATCCAGATTCTTACTGGTTCAGATAAATCTCTCAATGATTTATTCTGATTCGTTTCCAGATTCTTACTGGTTCAGATAAATCTCTCAATGGTTTATTCTGATTCTTCTCTAGATTCTTATTGGTTCAGATAAATCTCTCAACGGTTTGTTCTGATTCGTTTCCAGATTCTTATTGGTTCAAATAAATCTCTCAACAGTTTATTCTGATTCTTTTCCAGATTCTTACTGGTTCAGATAAATCTCTCAACGATTTATTTTGATTCTTCTCCAGATTCTTACTGGTTCAGATAAATCTCTCAACAATTTGTTCTGATTCGTTTCCAGATTCACTAGTTCAGTTTAAATCTCTCAACGGTTTATTCAGATTCGTTTCCAGATTCTCGCTGGTTCAGATAAATCTCTCAACGGTTTATTCTGATTCATTTCCAGATTCTCGTTGGTTCAGATAAATCTCTCAACGGTTTATTCTGATTCGTTTCCAGATTCTCGCTGGTTCAGAAAAATCTCTCAATGGTTTATTCTAATTCATGTCCAAAATCGTTGGTTCAGATAAATCTCTCAATGGTTTATTCTGATTCGTTTCCAGATTCTTACTGGTTCAGGTAAATCTTTCAATGATTTGTTCTGATTCTTCTCCGAACTTCTGCTGTTTCAGTTTAAACCTCTTAACGGTTTATTCTAATTCTTCCCCACCGACAATTTTCTCTGGTTCAGATAAATTGCACCAAGATTTATTCTGATGCTTCCCAGTCAAGATTAATCCAAGATATCTTTTGGTTCAGTTTAAAATCGCTCCAAATGATATTCTGATTCTTTCCAAGAAACATTCAAGACTTCTGCTAGCTCCAGTTTAAATCGACCAAAGGTTTATTCTGATTTCTTTTCTGTTAAAGTCGAGTTCAGACTTCGTCCACTTCTGTCAACAATCACCTTTGGATGGCATCTATAAGCCCATATCCGACAACTCTCCATCATTTCTCCAAATGGCATCTTTAAGCCCATTCCCTACACAATCAACCAGCACATCATCAAGTGCAAATTTCTGGGCACTCTAGTGTTCAATCATCTTCCACTTTCAAGCCATGAACGACAAACATGTTGATCTCACTTTTCAAGTTTAAAAAGATTGAACAGGGGCAGTTGTTGTACCCCAAAATTTGCCCACCCATTTTTATGCAATATATTATCCTAGGGTTTCTCGAATACACAATTTCGCTCAAAAGTTGATCAAACAGATTCTCTTCCTAAGCAGTAAATCAACAATTAGGGTTTTGCATTTTCTCAAAGAAATTTGAGTCTTAAAGGTTTCAAATGGTCTTCATAGGTATTCATGTCTCCTCAAGGATTGTTTAAGTCAGTTTCAAACCTCGCATTGCAAGTTTGCTCGGTTAGTGGTTCAGATGATTGAAAATGACTGCATCGACCCAAAAGTCGACCTTTTGTAGGAGCAAGTTCAAATGCTTGTAACTTCTTCATTAATAGATATTTTCGAGTGGCTCTTCTTGTGTATGATTATCCTTTATGCCACCTCAAATTTCTCTTCATAAATCAAGAGTTGATTACGCGAAGAAGATCACCAAAATTCAAATTCGTTAGAAGTCGCATCATGAAATTTGACCTAATTTCAAATAACAGTCGTCTGATTTCTAAGAATTGTAATTTCTTCAAATTACAAGACCTTGAGACGATTATTTCTGTTTATGATCCTAAGTGATGTCGCACATGAGTTTATCTTCAAAGAGTTGAAGGAAAATTAGGCTTGGAAGATTTTAAAGCTATTGGATCATTACAAGGCATTAGTGTGATTTTAAATTTTTCTTAAACACAATTTTCTGAGGATTGATGTTATTCTTGGGAGCATTTTCTGTTTGGATAAGATATAAAGATTAAGACTATCATTTTAAATAATCATGATTGTGGATTCAATTAATCAATTGGGTTTGAGCTCTTAAACACTTATTTTGTTTAAGAGTGCAAAATACATGATTTATCCTATCATATTGCAAGTTTTTGTACAACAAATTCTACTACACCAATTTTTATTCAAGTGTTTGATGTTTTTTTTTTACATTACAAATGAATTTACAATTTGTTTGTCTTGTTTACAAAGAATCTCAAGACTACAAAGATAATTTCTTGTTTGTTTCTTCGGGTCTTCATCTTCAAGTGATCAATCCAATCTTCGTTGGCATCCAAGTCTTGCTTGCCGTTCATGAAACAAATCAAAGGAAAAGAAGATATAATTAGCATATAATAATGAAGATAAACAAGGGAGTTTCAAACAAATTTTCTCCTAATTAATCACTAGGGTTTGCTTTTAGGAATCTGAATTTTGGTCTATCATCATCTCTCTCCCCAATTGCAAATCACAAAAAAAAGATCACCTTTCTTGGTTCTCAAAAGAAAAGAAAAAAATTGCCAACAGCAATACCAAGCACAACAGCCCAAGGCTGCAAACAGCAAGCAACAACATGTGCGATGCAAAGCCATAGCAGAACCAAGCCTGCAAAGCAAACCCTGTCCATTGCTGCCCAACCTGCTATGCACACAACACCCAAACTACAAGCCAAATAATAGACACCAAACTTCAAAATAACAGCACAACAGGCCAACAACGCAACAAAAGCAATCAAAATAAGCTAACACAGGCTGCTACAAACAACAACAGTCAAATACAAAAGAAATAGCCTACCGCAGATACACGATAGGAGCAAACAGCAGCAACACAGCCCAAAACAATTCATAAAAAAATATTAGCATCAAATGTAACAAGGCAAGCCAACAAAATCATGTATCATCATCTTCCCTAACACAAACCCTTTAGAAAATATATCATAAGCAAAAAAAAACGGCTTTATATCATTAAAAGATGAAAGAGGAGAGAAGATAGGGACAAGTTAGAAAAGTATCACCTAAGACAAAAAAACTGTCCAAAAAAACCTGTCATGACCAGCCTGCATCACATTCTGAAGCCAGTCTAAACTTGCACTAAAATGGCAAAACCAAGACTATAACAAAAGCAATAAAGCATTGCACTAAAATTGTTAAAAAAAACTCATTATTCCCCCCCCCCCCCCCTAAACCCATTGTTGTTGGGCATAAAAACAGGGCAGCCCTGTTTGGAAAGGAGGACGACATCAAATTCTTTCAATACACTCAAATCCTTTTCTTTTTTCTCTCATTTGAAGACACCCATCTTCACCACAAAATCCACTCCAAAAAAAAACCTCTATTTCATACTGTTTATTTTCAAAATACAGATAACATTTTTTCTCTCATTTCCTATCTCTTAATCAAAGAAAAAACTCAACAAGTGTAAAAAAAAAAACAGAAAACAAAAAAAGAACTCTTCAAATCCTCCTGCAACCGACTGCACACCAACAATTTTCAATATCACAAAGTTTCAATAAATTTTTAGAATCATTTAGAAGACAGGAGATTTCATATCACCTTTGATTTTTGTTGTTGAATTTCTCGTCGGAATCAAATTATCGAATCTACTCCAAGCTCTGTAAGTCTCTCTTTCTTTCTTCATACATATTTTGTTACTTTGTGTTACCTTTAGTTCTTTGTCGTACTTTTATTGTTTACGCCACTGTTTTGCTATTGTTGTTGTTATTGCTGTGATTGTTAAAAGATACTAAAACAAAGTACTCCTAACAAAGTTCCTCTTCAACCTGTTACAACTTTCAACATCCATACCTCCCTCTCTACAACTACTTGCAGTCTCCTATCAACACCTGCAAATGTAGTAACAGACAATCTACAAGAAATTAGAAGCCATTAGAAATAACACCAAAAGAAAACCTGTGAGATATTGTTATAAAGAAATCCTGCAGCTCTATGTCGTCTAAAATGTCATGAGCAGATTCAAACCATCCTGCAGCAGGACAAAATCAAGTCAAATTTGTTGGAAATATTGAGGCAGAACAACCACGACATGTTGAGGCCAATACATCATAATCTAATTGTGTTGTTAATGGAACCAATTCTGTAAGGCATGAATCCTTTTCATGAGTTGAGAAACCTACCTTTATCCTCGCTGGAACCGGGGACCATGTCGCCGTCGCGAACCTTTCCGTCGATAGGGTTCAGATCTTCTATCTTATCGCCAAACAAAAATCCCGCAACTCTTCCACTACCTCACCTCAAAACCCTAAGCTCCTCATCTTCTCTACGTATGTCAAACCGAGATAGAACCGATCGGAAAGGAGAGATTAACACAAAAAGATATTAATTAAATACAAAGGGTTACAACAGAGAAATCAATTAAGGTTTCTATTGTTGTTTACCTTTGAACAGAAATTCCAAAAGTTGTACAGAAGCATGAGCGATCGAAAGGAACTGAGAAAGTTATCTTGTTTTTATCGTTTGAGAAGTGAGTATTATAGCAGAAGGTAATCAATTTGTGGTTGAAGAAAACTGAGCGAATAGAGGAGTGAGGACTTTGGTTTTTGATGATCGTTACTTCTTGTTCTGGAAATTGAAGTCGTTTGTCTTGGATTGACAAGAGATTAATTTTAGTTTTGCTTCCTCTTTCATATGTCGATCGCAACACTCATCTCACTAGTCTCTAGGTTTTTTTTCGTTTAAGATGTGTTTGTCTTGTGTGAGCTGGGTCCAGACCCTACTGACTCGGTCCGGCTAAGTTTATTTTCTTTTGATTATTCATTTTTTTGTATTTTGTTTAACTATTTTGTTTTCAATTAGCTTTGGGCATTAACTTCCTGAAGTCAAGTATGGTTTTTCATACCCCATTTTTAGTGTCATTACCCCTTTTTTATTATAATCACTTTAATTTAGATTTAAATTCATAGTTTGATAACTAATTAAGTTTAGATGTAGATTAGTAAACCTATGATTAATATAGTTTAGATTTAATTTTATAATTTTATAATCTTAGTTTAGATTTATTTCTAATAGCTTTGTTTAATTAGTCTAGAATTATTTTAATAAACATAGAATTTTGATTTTTTTAAATTTTTTTAATAACTTTATTTAGTTTAGACTTAATTGGATTAATCTTTAGTTATAATTTTTTTTAAATGTAATTCCAAAATTATTTAATTTGCTTAATTTAAGACTTTGTGAATAATTTTTATTAACCAATTAACTTTCTTTTAAATTATTTAGTTTCTACATGATAAAATTCAAAAAAAGGGTAATAGAATAGATTCTTTATTTTCTTTTCAAATTTTCTCCCAAACAAAAACAAGAATTTTATTTTGTCAATTAATTTTATTTCATATACTATTGTAGTTTTAATTAATTTGTTCTTCTCGATTTGGTTGTATTGATTGCATATCTCGACTTTTAACAGCATTCGATTCATCCCCATTTGTAAAAAAAATTGTACCCCCATTCCCGAAAACTCTAATAGCGTAGAATTTCACTTCCCCAATTTACTGTTTCTTTATACTGTATAGTAATAATGTGTGCATGGCAAGATTCAAAAATCAATCGCTAGATAACCTAATTCCAACAAAATAACTTGAATCAAACACACTTTTTTCCACACGCACCTATAGGGTAATCTCGCTCGTTGCCTCGGAAACACAGTCATGTCCCTTGAATATGGGACCCTTTAGCAATGACCCTTCGATAAAAAGATCGTACTCCCTCAATGACCCTCGACATTGCCTTCGATAAAACGATCTAGTCCCTTACAAAAATTTCTAAAGTGTCTCATAAGTTGTTTTCGATGACTGTAAAATTGACCTGCACCTGTCCCTTCACATCCAACGATGGGGCTTCTTACCAAATCAATGGTAAGATAGCAACATCTAAAGGAGAAAGAAAATAACATTTAAGACCTTTCGAGTAGGTAGATTCACTCCAAGTTACTCGCTCACTCACGACAAAAACATTTTACACCAACATTTTCATCTCAAAACATTTTCAAAAGACAAAACCTTTTGCATACGTTCTTATAGAGACGAGAACCATTGCAAAACATCTTTTTAAAACACTTTCCAAAACACATCTTTGAACCATTTTTCGAAACAAAACTTTGTACGCGTTCTTATAGAAACGAGAACCATTACAAAGATATTTTTTCAAAACACTTTCAAAGCCCACACCACAAGCACACTGTTAAAACTAAAGCAAGTGATCTAAACGAGTAACTAAGAGCCCATGGAAAACCATGGATGAAAAGGGTGCTAATACCTTGCCTTTTCATAATCTACCCATCGAACCCGAGAAATAATCTCGAAAGGTCTTTCCTGTGCTTTTTTACCTTTCCTTTTGGATAAAAGAAAAGTTGGTGGCGACTCTTGCTATCCGCACAAATGCGATCAAAACGCAAAACCTCAAGTCAGTTCTCCCACCGTATCACACACTCCAACAGTCTAGGGCACGATACTGATAGTTGTTGGACGTTAAAAAACAAAACTAAAGACCTTATCGACGAAGGAGCGTTGGAGATTACACAAGATGATCAACTGTAATTCTCCTGTCACCCCTCAACGGCATCCATATGAAGTGATGGTCTGGGTGGAGGAATCTTCTGTTTATTCGAATTTTCAGTTGTAATATCTTTGTTTTGCTTAAACATTTATCTATATGTCATACTTTGGTTACTTTCATTAATACATTGCATATGTTTGTATTGAATTGATCCATTCGTTTTCATTTAAACTATTCTTTTTACTCTCTTTATGACATTCAACTATTGCTAAAAGTTACAAGCCTTTAGAGGGAGGATGACGAAAACAATGCCATAATCTCATACAATATACTTTTGGACAAACCTTGCTGATGATATACAAGCGTTCTTTCAAATCCTAAACACTAGAGTTATAAGGAAGATAATACCTAGTCAACCCCTTTGAGCCAAAGAAGTAGAAGTTATCTTTTTTACACAAATTGAAACCTTTAATCAAAACCTGGGGCAGGGTAGTCTCTCAGTTAATTCAAATGCACGTTCAGTCGTAAACTTTCACTTCGTATAAAACGAGTGATATAAAAAACATTCCTCTAGAATCAAAAGACAATGATGGTTCCCTACCAAATAGGTAGTCATTATCTCTCAAAAAGAAAATCCCACTAAGTCAAAACCTACAAAGGAGACTTAAGAAAAACTGGGGCATCCCGCTGACCATAATCTCAAAACAAGAATAGTAAGGAAAAAATTAGGGATAACAAATAAAAATAAAGAAGTCACTACAAATCCTCAACACCATGAAAAATGTTGCAAAAAATGTCAGCCTTTCGATAAACTAAACTTGTCTGAACCATCACCAAAATGTCATTCCAGACTAAATTGGAGTTCAAACGCACAATTAACTGAGTTTAGGACTGAAGAACATCACGAAGAACGGGTGGGTACAAATACACTTTAATCCTTATCCTTTGTTTCTTAAACCGTGAACCAAGCCACGTTACAACCCTTCAAAAGTCCTAATTGAAGCACGGGTTAGTTCGAAATCATACTGCTACAAAAGGTATCTTGACTCCTGTAAGACTTTACTCTAAATCCTGAGTTGAATTTTTCTTACAAAATTTCTTTACTTGCTAAAACGCATTTTCAAAATTTCAAGACAAGCATAAACTTTGCATTATTTGAATATCGCTGTTATCATATGGCTATTTGTTTGACAGAAGAGAAATTCACATAACGAATATCCGATAAATGAAAGTTCTCTCAGTGAATAAAATCACTTCAAGTGGGATGACACTTCCAATGACAAATCTCCTATCAACAAGGGGGCATGACATGTCACTATCCAACACACCTGGGGCAGTCCAGTCAAGATTCCAAGAAATCTCTCAAGAAGTGCAGAATAACCAGGGGTAGGTCTCCATCTAAATTAATTGGGGAATTGAATGCAAATCCCGACAAAGGGTTACGTATAATCAAACATTTTCTGGAAGCGCCACAAGCACCTACCACCAGGGACAGTGGCAAATCTCCCCAAAATCCTTCTCATAGGATGACTCCCAGCTAGAGTTTTGAATCTCTGAAAAATTCTCCCCAACTGATTTGATCTCAAGAATCCTCAAGGATTTTCCCCAGTGAAGTCACCACCTCTCTAATAGATTGGCAATAGGGTTTATTTCCCCAACAAACAGCAGGATTCCCCTTGAGTTTGCCTCTCCGACTACTATAAATCAAAGGAACACAACTACTATTCCCCAGTAGACTACTCTACAATCCCCAGCAAATTACTATGAAGCCTGGACCCGACCAGATAACAGATAACTTCAGTAAGTTATTGTGAAGCCTGGACCCGACCAGATAACAAATAACTTCAGTAAGTTGTTCTGAAGCCTGGACCCGACCAAATATCAATTTAACTTCATCCTTTCAAGAATTTATTATGAAGCCTGGAATCCGACCAGATAATCATCAAATTTAGTAAGTTACCGTGAAGCCTGGAAGCCGACCAGATAACACATAACTTCAGTAAGTTGTTGTGAAGCCTGGACCCGACCAGATATCAGTTCTACTTCATCTTTTCAAGAATTTTTTGTGAAGCCTAGACCTGACCAGATATCAGTTAAACTTCATCCTTTCAAGAAGTTATTATGAATCCTGGAATCCGACCAGATAATAATCAAATTCAGTAAGTCGTTGCGAAGCTTGGACCCGACCAGATATCAGTTTAACTTTATCCCTTTAAACAAGTTACTGTGAAGCCTGGATCCGACCAGATATCAGTTTAACTTTATCCCTTCAAACAAGTTACTGTGAATCCTGGATCTGACCAGATATAAATTCAACTTCATTTTTCAAGAAAATTATTGTGAAGTCTGGACCCGACCAGATAATAGTACAACTTTCAGTCTCTAGGAAGCCTGGACCCGACTAGATAATAGTGTAGCTTTCCAGATACTATGAAGCCTGGCCCCCGACCAAATAATAGTATAATTTTCAGTTACTATGAAGCCTGAACCCGACCAGATAATAGTTAAATTCTCAAGTTATTGTGAAGCCAGGACCCGACCAGATTTCAGTTCAACTTTATCTCTTTAATCAAGTCATTGTGAAGCCTAGACCCGACCAAATAACAATTTGAGTTTCTGAAGCCTGGACCCGACCAGATAATAGTTAATTCCAATTTTAAGTTACTAAAGCCTGGACCCGACCAGATAATAGTGTGACTTTATCAGTTCCTGAAACCTGGACCGGACCAGATAAAAGTTTGAGTTTCTAAAACCTGAACCCGACCAGATAATAGTTAATCTCAAGTTTAAGTTACTAAATCCTGGACCCGACTAGATAATAGTTTGACTTTATCAGTTGCTGAAACCTGGACCTGACCAGATAACAGTTTGAGTTACTAAAACCTGGACTCGACCAGATAACAATTAATCTCAATTTTAAGTTACTAAAGTCTGGACCCGACCAGATAATAGTTTGACTTTATCAGTTGCTGAAACCTGGATCTGACCAGATAACAGTTTGAGTTTCTGAAACCTGGACCCGACCAAATAACAGTTAATCTCAATTTTAAGTTACTAAATCATGGACCCGACCAGATAATAGTTTGACTTTATCAGTTGCTGAAACCTGGACCCGACCAGATAACAGTTTGAGTTTCTGAAACCTGGACCCGACCAGATAGAAGTTAATCTCAATTTTAAGTTACTAAAGCCTGGACCCGACCAGATAATAGTTTGACTTTATCAATTGCTGAAACCTGGACCCGACCAGATAACAATTTGAGTTTCTCAAACCTGGATCCGACCAGATAAAATTTAATCTCAATTTTAAATTACTAAAGCCTTGACCCAACCAAATAATAATTTGACTTCATCAATCGCTGAAACCTGGACCCGACCAGATGACAGTTTGAGTTTCTGAAACCTAGACCCGAACAGATAACAGTTAATCTTAATTTTAAGTTACTAAAGCCTGGACCCGACCAGATAATAGTTTGACTTTATCAGTTGCTGAAACCTGAACCCGACCAGATAACAGTTTAAGTTTATGAAACCTGGACCCGACCAGATAACGGTTAATCTTAATTTTAAGTTACTAAAGTCTGGATGTGACCAGATAATAGTGACTTTATCAATTGCTGAAACCTAGACCCAACCAGATAACAATTAATCTCAATTTTAAGTTACTAAAGCCTGGACCTGACCAGATAATAGTTTGACTTTATCAGTTGCTGAAACCTGGACCTGACCAGATAACAGTTTGAGTTACTAAAACCTGGACCCGACCAGATAACAATTAATCTTAATTTTAAGTTACTAAAGCCTGGACCCGACCAAATAATAGTTTGACTTTATCGGTTGCTGAAACCTGGACCCGACCAGATAAAAGTTTGAGTTTCTGAAACCTGGACCTGACTAGATAACAGTTAATCTCAATTTTAAATTACTAAAACCTGAACCCGACCAGATAATGGTTTGACTTTATCAGTTGCTGAAACCTGGACTAGACCAGATAACAGTTTGAGTTTTTGAAACCTGGGCCCGACCAAATAACAGTTAATCTCAAGATTAAGTTACTAAAGCCTAGACCCGACTAGATAATAGTTTAACTTTATCAGTTGCTGAAACCTGGACCCGACTAGATAACAGTTTGAGTTACTGAAACCTGGACCCCACCAGATAATAGTTAATCTCAATTTTAAGTTACTAAAGCCTAGACCCGACTAGATAATAGTTTGACTTTATCAATTGTTAAAACCTGGACCCGACTAGATAATAGTTTAAGTTTTTGAAACCTAGACCCGACCAGATAACAGTTAATCTCAATTTTAAGTTACTAAAGTCTAGACCCGACCAGATAATAGTTTGACTTTATCAATTGCTGAAACCTCGACCCGACTAGATAATAGTTTGAGTTTCTGAAACCTGGACCCGACTAGATAACAATTAATCTCAATTTTAAGTTACTAAAGCATGGACCCGACTAGATAATAGTTTGACTTTATCAATTACTGAAACCTGGACCAGACCAGATAACAACTAACTTTTAAGAGACAATTCCCCACTGGAGTAACGGACGACTAGAAATCCTGAACTTTTTCCCCAAGCAGAAATCAACACTCTCCAACAGAGTATTCTTAAACAAAGTTAATATTCCCCAGCAGAGTTCTAAGCAAAGTTTGAAGACACACCTACTCTTCAATAATAGTCCGGGATTTAATGACTCCCCAACATTTTTCATGGATTTATTTTCCCAGACAAAAAATACATTCATTAACATTTCACATTGCATACATCCTGGTTACATACATGACAAGTGCATACGACACAATCTCCTTTATTTTAAGAACATCATTGCACCATGCATTTCATGCATCATGACATTGTATACAACTAACGTTTTACCTTTTCAGGAAAAGGTCAATCAATAGATGGCTACTGTGATACGGTGGCATAACCGACTGTTTAATACTGGTTTGTGTTTTGCGTTTTTTGTTTGCAAAATGTCGCGGTAAGTAAGATTCGCCACTGACTTTTATTTCATCCAATAGGAAAGGAAAAAAGTACAGAAAAAAAATCCATTTTTGAGATATTCTGAGTAGGCGGAGTAGATTATAGAAAGGGAAGGTGTTAGCACCCTTTCTATCCATGGTTTTCCATGGGCTCTTAGGTACTTTCTTATCTTTTTAAAATTGCTTGTGTATGTGCTTTGTTTTTTTTGTTGAAAAGTTTGACTTCGTCATAACCCTTGTATCAGTCCTCAATGGTGTGATGAAGTTATTTTGAAAGTTTGTTTGAAAAGTGTAAGTGTGAAAAGTTTTGATTTGAGCAAGTACCTACTAGCATCTACTTAATTGAAAAAGGATCGTTTCTATTCTTGTTTCCTTTAGACAACGCTATCCCACTATTGAGAAATAGGTAGCACCGTTGTTGGAGTTGTAAGGGTCAATTCGAAATGGACGTACGATCACCAAAGCAATATTAGGACACCTTAGTAATAACCCTAGAGTCTTAAGATCATATTCGAGGCAACATTTCCGAGGCAACATTCGAATGGGACGTTTGATCTTTTTAGACAGGAGGGAAACCACTAAGACACCCTATACTTAATGATCGTTTACCGAAGGCAACCGAAGTGAGAGTATACCCTAAGAGTGATATATGCGAGTGATTTGTTTCAATTATTTATCTTTTCACATTAGGGTTTTCTAACCGTATTAATTTGTCATGCATTCTTGTCATGCAATCTTATTAGCACACATCTAGACAGTTAAATATTTACGGGAATTAAAAATGCGAGAAAGTAAATCTATGCTATTACAAAGCTTCGGGAAGGGGGATTAATTACATAGCCAAAAACCCGGGGAAAAAGCGATAAGTAAAAGCCCTAAATTAAACTATTACAAACCAGTGAGCAGTTACAACAATATTGGCAAAATAAATAATAAGTGAAGTAATCAATGGCTACCAGAATGAAACAATGCCCATTAGACGCAGTAGTTCTGATTTCGCCGATCATGTCAATTCCCTACATCGCAAAGGGCCAAGGAGCTGTCAGGATGTTCAAGGGGACCGGAGGCACATGCACCTTATTAGTGTAGATTGACACTTATGACAGGTTCGAGAGTGCTGATAGAAATCGGCTTCCATAATGGACCAATAATATCCTGCCTGTAGGATCTTCTTAGCCATGGTATGTCCACTAGAATGGATTCTGAAAGTGTCTTCATGTAGATCTGTCACGATCCTCTCTACTTCACTCTTGTCTACACACCGTAGTTGTGTAGAGTCATGGTTGCGTTTATAGAGGATTCCATTACTGAGGAAGAACTTTGCAGCCAACCTTCTCAGAAACTTCTTATCATTTACAGATGCCCCTTCGGGATATTCCTGAGCCTCGAGATACCTTTTGACTTCGTGAAACCAGGGTTTGTCTGCCACTTCTTCCGTATCGATCTCGTAACAGTGTGCTGGTTCATCCAACCTCTCAATGGTAATTTGGGGAGCTTCATTGTCCCACCTAATCTTGAACATAGAAGACATGGTAGCTAACACGTTCGCTAACTGATTCTCCTCTCGTGGGAAATGTTCAAAGGTTATCTCCTCAAAGTGTGGGAGTAATGTCAATACATACTCTTGTAAGGAATGAGATTCGGGTGCTTCGTATCCCCGGACGGTGAACAGAGTGTGACAGCCCTCGGGAGATATGATTACAGCGCCAATGCTGTTACCCAGTGCGTTCGAGGCTCCATCAAAATACATAGACCATCGGGATCCCTCCTCGGGTCCTTCATCCGGTCCAGGTTCTTCGTAGTCAGTCACTAACATAATATTCTACTCCGGAAACTCAAAATTCATGGATTGGTAATCATCCACGGCCTGATGAGCCAAATGATCAGCTAATACACTTCCCTTAATTGCTTTTTGGGTTGTATATTGTATGTCATATTCGGTTAAGATCATTTTCCACCTTGCTATCCTTCCGGAGAGAGCGGGCTTCTCGAAAATATACTTGATCGGATCCATCTTTGATATCAATAAGGTAGTGAGAGTCAGCATATATTGTCTCATTCGGCGAGCAGCCCATACCAAAGCGCAATACGTTTTCTCGAGCAATGAGTATCGTGTCTCACAGTAGGTAAACTTTTTGCTAAGGTAATAAATGGCGTGCTCTTTTCGGCCAGACTCGTCATGCTGCCCCAGCACACACCCCCATTGAATTGTCTAGCACTGTTAAGTATAATATCAAAGGTCTTCCTTCAATTGGAGGCATCAGAATTGGTGGTTCTTGAAGGTATTCCTTGATCCTTTCGAAAGCGGTATGGCATTAATAATTTCACTTTACCACTTGATCTTTCTTCAAAAGCTTGAAGATTGGCTCACAAGTAGCAGTCAGATGTGAAATGAACCTGGGGATGTAATTCAAGCATCCCAAAAAACCTCTAACTTCCTTCTCTGTACGGGGAACCGACATCTCTTGTATGGCCTTCACCTTCGCAGGGTCTACCTGAATACCTTTATCATTAACGACAAAACCCAGAAGCTTACCAGATCTTACCCCGAAGGTACACTTATTTGGATTCAACCTCAACTTGTATGTCTTCAACCTGTCGAACAACTTCTAGAGATGATCAAGGTGCTCATCCTCAGTCTAAGACCTGGCTATCATGTCATCAACATAAACTTCGATCTCATGATGAATCATATCGTGGAATAAAGCAACCATAGCGCACTGATAAGTTTCCCCAACATTCTTCAACCCAAAAGGCATTACCTTGTAACAGAAGGTGCCCCACTGTGTAACGAATGTTGTCTTCTCCATGTCCTCGGGAGCCATCTTGATCTGGTTGTAGCCAGAGAAACCATCCATGAAGGAAAAGATCTTATGCTACGCGATGTTGTCGACTAGAACATCAATGTGAGGAAGTGGGAAGTCATCCTTGGGGCTTGCCCTGTTCAGATCTCTGTAGTTAACACACATCCGTACCTTACCGCCCTTCTTAGGTACCAGAACAATGTTGGAAACCCATTGCGGATAAGAAATGACAGCTAATAATCCTGCGTTGAACTGTTTCATAACCTCTGCCTTGATTTTCTATGACATTTCAGGGTGCATACGGCGAACCTTCTGTTTTACCGGAGGGCAGTCTTCTTTAGTTGGCAGGCGATGTACCACAATATTAGTGTCCAAACCAGGCATGTCTTCATAGGACTAGGCGAAGATCTCCACATAGTCGTGTAGCATCTGTATTAACCGTTGTTTTACACTAGGCTCTAGATTCACACCTATCTTAACTTCTTTCCTGTCTTCCTTTGTACCCAAATTCACTGACTCAACTGGCTCTTCATGAGGCTGTATGGCCTTTTCCTCCTGCTGTAATAGTCTAGCAAGTTCTCCAGGCACCTCATAATCATCATCACCTTCGTCCTCGGCTTGGTTGATCGGATTTTTGAAGTCATAACTGACAGTAGCAGAGTTGTTATCAATGGGGTCCAGAGTGGATATGGATCTGCAGTATGATACGTGAGTGTGTGTAAGAGAATAGCTATTTTGATAAAGTGGGAAACAGAAAAGAAAAACAAGGAGCGCAAAATTTGTAATGCAAGAAACATCCAATGCTTTATTAATGATATATGAAATGACAAATAATAAGCCCTCACAAGCAAAGCCAAGGTGCCTCGGGAAAAGCACCGGGCCGTAAAGTTTCAAACAGTTTATTACAAATCTTAAAACAAATGAGTCAATTACTGCGGAATAAAACAAACAGGTATGAAGTCCTTCGCCGTCCAGTTATTCGGTCCACCGTTGGTTGTTGGGTAGATCCAGCTGTCGATGTTTGAATCTTCTTCACTGTCCTTAATTGCATTAACTCCCCGATTGCTGATGTGTAGAGGAGATCTTCTAATCCGCGCGTGCCTAACAACCCTTTGAGCCCCTGTAGTAAATCCCAAACCAAATTTGTCAGTTTTGTGGGTGAATCAGGGAGCCGACCCCAATTGGTACACCTAACTTCTTCAACTACAGCCCTGACGTCCTTGAGAGAAGCCATCTTCAGTGGAGGTTTGTTGGTAGTAACTTCAGTTGACGCCAAAGTCTGAGGGACCTCTTCGAAGTTCTGACAAGTAGTTTCTATGAATTCCCCGTCCATCTCCACGTAGAGGAAGTAATTGAGATGACTCACCATATACTCTTCTTCACCTCGTACTATGACAATCTTCCCCTTCACTGGGTACTTCAGCATTTGATGGAGTGTGGAAGTAACTGCCCCAGCCCTATGGATCCAAGGACGACCCAACAAGCAAGAATACGAGGGATTGATATCCATTATGTAGAAAGTGGACCCAAAGGTATGAGAACTCAGTTTAACAGGGATGTCCACCTCCCCGTGCACCATTCTCTTCGATCCGTCAAAAGCCCTTACCACAATGCTACTCGGCTTTAAAGTCAAAACCTCATAATCCAAACGGTCCAACACCTTCTTCGGAAGAACATTTAGTGAAGAACCAATATCTACCAGCACATGGGCCATAGTGGTGCCCCTGCACTCAATCGAGACATGCAGAGCATCATTATGATTCCTCCCCTTAGTGGTCAGATCCGCATCTGAAAATCCTAGCCCATTGTCAGCAGTCAAGTTAGCCACACAATCTTTGAACTGATCTGCTGAAGTTTCCTGAGGCACATGCGCAATCTTGAGAAATGCAATCAAAGCCTTTGCATGGGTTTCAGAACACAATAGCAGAGACAACATGAAGATCTTTGACGGGGTCTTCCCCAGCTGTTCGACCATATTATAGTCGCTTTTCTTGATAATTTTTAGTATTTTTTCTATTTCTTGTTTAGAGGCTTCCACAATAATTTTTCTAGGTGCCTCCGTCCGGGTAGGCTCACCTATGATTTCCTTGCCCTGAGTCCCAGATAGCTCAGCAGCAAGGGTGATAACTGGAGTAATAATAGGAATAGTAGGGGTACTAGTTGGAGCAGCAGTTGGAATAACAGTAGGCTTGATGATAGTCTTTAGGGAAATCTCGGGAGAGAAGACCCTTCCACTTCGGGTAACCTTACTAGTCCCGACAATATTGCTGACATCAGTATGAGCTTCTTCATTCCTCAGCTCTTGCTTAATGCCATGATAATACACATCATCACTATAATGCCATGGGACAGCCTTATCTGAGGTGTACGGGATAGGACCAAGAACAGTGATTATTAGCGGAGCAATTATTTGAAAGGTGTAATCCTAACAGGTTTTCTCAAGGAAACCTTGGAAGGATTGGCGGAAATGGTTATAATGGCGATGTCTTCATTTGGAACCACATGAATCATAATCTTCTCAAACAAAATTTCCTTATTATCCACAGGCGTTGAACACCTGACTTCAATAAATGACAACCAGAAGGTAGAATCGAACATATGTGGCAACCATCACCATAACCCGGAAATAAACAGGCCAACAACAAATTCTTTTTAACAGTCATAAGAGGAGTAGAAATTTCTTCAACAGAGGTCACAAAAAAATCAGTGTCAACAGCATTGACTCCACGACCATGTTTGGGCATAGGAGCAGTTATAATATTTGGCTTTTCTGGAGCATCAAACTCTATCTCCTTGGCTTCAAGAAAAACTTGTACTTTCTTCCTCAGAGCCCAACAATCATTTGTATCATGGCCAGGACTCTCTGAATGGTAGGCGCACCGCGCGTTGGGATTGTATCTAGGAAAGGTAGTGTTTGGATTCTTGGGAGCCTCTCTCAAGGTTGCCAAGTTGGATTTTAATAAATGAGGTATAACTTCAGCCAAAGTCATGCTAATGCAGGTAAACTGTCGTTATGGTCTTTCCCGTCTTTGTTATTTGTTGCGTTGTGGTGCAACTGCGGGTCTTGGTATCACTACAGCATTTACCGTTTGACAGTGTTAAGATCTGGTTTGGCCCCTCGGGCTATAGACTGCACTGGCTTCCTTCTTACCAGCAAAAGGTTTCTTTACCGAACTCGAAGAGGCATCCTTCTGTATTTTACCACTCTGAATTCCAGCTTCTACTCTTTCTCCAGTTAAAATCAGCTTGATGAAGCCAGATGATGAGCTACCGATTAAATGATTGAAAAATGGACCAGATAGCGTCCCTAGAAACATATCAACCAACTCCCTATCAGACAACGGGGGTTGAACTCTCCCAGCCAAGTCTCTCCATTTCTGAACATAATCTTTAAAACCTTCACTTGCACCCATGGACATACTCTGGAGTTGAGTACGAGTGGGAGTAAGGTCGGCATTGTACTGATACTGCTTGTAGAAAGCAGCAACAAGATCTTCCCAGTTTCGGAAACTGGTTCCCTCCAACTGGTAGAACCATTCAAGCTGAGTCCTTGACAGACTATCTTGAAAGAAATGCACCCACAAATTTCTATCAGCAGTGTGGGGTTGGATTTTTCGGACATAAGAGCGGAGATGGAGCTTTGGGCAGGACACTCCATCATACTTGGCAAAAACTGGAGCTTTGAACTTATGAGGGATGACCACTCCTGATACCATTCCCAATTCCCCGAAATCCAAACCAGGTATCTTCTGAACCTCTACGGAACTCAGACGGTCTTCTAACTGCTTGTACCTATCCTCGACAGGAGGATATTGCTCATCTTCATATCAATGTCGTTTTCAGAAACTGCATGACTAGGGTCCTTTTCCCTTTCTTGGTTCTCCCCGTCCTTGGATGAAGAGGTCAGATCAGTTTGATGCTTCAACCTTTCTCCAAATCTTCTACCCATATTCAGAATACCGACCTTCTTCTTCTTCTTCTTCTCTTTCAGAATAAGGGTCTTCAAATCCTACTGTCCCTTAGCCAGACTTATGAACATCTATTGGAACTGGGCGTTATGTGCTTGAAGATCTTTGATGGCTTGATCGGGAGACATTTCTGCTGAAATAAACAGCGAAGAAGATGAGAAACCTGTAGTGGTACCTGTAATGATGTGTATGATAATGGGATGCACATGTAATGATTTCAAAGACTTTGGGAGATTTAAATTTGCAAACCAAAAATAAACAAAACTTTATTAGCTTAACTTTGAAAGGTTCAACAATGCCTTTAAGGCGTTACAAAGAAGTAAATAAAACAAATCTAAAACTAGAAAAATCAAAATCAAAAGTCCCATGGTCTCTTCCTCTTTGTGCTGATATAGTCATTGATCACTCTTTCTTCCTCGAGCTGCCTGGTGAGCTTTAAAACCTTCTTTTCTTGCTCATGGAACTGCTCCCGGTAAGTATCCCGCTCATTCTTCAGCTGAATCCAAGACCTCTATAACTCTCCAAGATCAGTGGGCATGTAAGGATAGAGAACCGTGTAAGGAATGCCATCTTCAGTAGTGGGTTCCACAATCACTGGTAATACTACCGCATAAGACCTCATAATCTTCTGGGCACAAGCTCGGACCCATTGGAGGTAAGGCTGCATAGGAAGGGAAGTCTTTGGTCCCAACTCATGGGGGTCAGATCTATTTACCATGCCCCAAGCTCATATGAACCTCCGGCAATGCCCCTTAACATCATCCTCATAGTCGAATACAATGTCCTCGAGAAGTAACTCATGGGGACCGTCTCTTCAGGAACTACCAAATTGTCGCAAAGCTAGACAAGGATTGTAAGTTATACCCTCTATGATACCAAGTAATGGGACATTGGGGTATCCCCCACAGCGGTCAAATACAACAGTGTCTTCCATAGCCCGGGAACACCAAAGAATATATGTATGAGCGAGTAACATTATTCTTATGACCAACCCAAACCTTCTTCATTCTTCAGCACATACTTAGTGAGGTGAGAAATAAACCACCTCGACAGCAATGACATGCAGCACAGAAGAGTCCCTCTTCTCTTCATAGTACGGGTGTGGAGGACATGCAAGGTATCTCCAAGCAAGGTAGGCACAGGGTTGCAAGAAAGGAAAATCTTGACAGCATTCACATCTACAAAGGAGTCCGGATTAGGGAAGAGAACCAAACCATAGATAAGAAGAGCTAAGACATCTTCAAAAGCCTGAAAATCCAAATCATCCCAAAACAACTGAGCCTGGTCTATCAGAAATTTGGCTAGAAAACCCTCGACTCTGCTTCGAGTTTCCCAATTGGTTACCATGTCGGCCCGTTTCAGATGTAAAGCCGAGGCAATGACTTATGTCTTAGGAACTTCTTCCATACCTGTGAAGGGTACCTGTTCAAGAATGGATATGCCCGATAAATAAGAGAATTCTTCCAAGGTGGGTACCAGCTGGTAATCTGGAAAGGTGAAGTAGTGATGCTTGGGATCGAAGAACTGAAATAGTACGCTCATCATCTGTTCATCAAGGTTTGAAGTAACCAGGCTGAGAAGTTGACCGTGTCTCTTAATGAAAGTAGACATTTCAGAAAATCTTGATGCTAACTCTTTAAGTTGGGAAGGTATTTGCACAAAGTTGACTCGTATGGTATTTCTACGCACGTAAGCCATGATCTGCAAAACAGAACAAAGATAAATTCCCTTGGTCTTTGAAATGGTTAGTGTAATGAAGCATGAATGCCATGTTATGATGCATGATGTCATGATAAACTACAGGTATAGCAAACACAAATATTGCAAACACAGTCAAATCACACAAAGCCCTTAGGTTTAAGGCTTGCATGATGTCAAAGGTAATACCCTCTTGAAGTTAAGTTGGTTTCAAACCTGTCCTAGAAAAGTAACTGAGTTCTAGAGGATCTCAATATCACTGACCATCCTCCAGCAGTCATGGTTTCATCTCACACAATTTTTTCTTGCAGACGAAATTATTCCGAGAGTATGGTCTCAATGAGTGTATCATCGAGTATCAACCAGTTCTCAGCTCTACACCGAGGCCGACTATCTCACTACCTTCTAATGACAAAGTTGGGCGATTAAAGGTTCGAAGGTCAGTTGATGCTTAATGACACCATGCAGCGGCCCCGTATTCTCCTCGTTTCTCCACAAGGGATACCGGTACCAACCAAAATGCCACACCAATGTAGTTACTGCTTCAACCGTATCGGTCTACACCGTACAGTTCCCTCACAGTCTATTGCTACTTACCTAAAAGGTATCCCCCATATCTAGGTGTAGGATCTAGAGTAACCCCAAATAAAACCCTCAAAAGTAAAGCAGACAAAGCAATCAAGAGAAGCAATTATGTTAAACTAGATCTTAAGGTATACCCCACTTATAATTTCCCAGCAGAGTCGCCAGTTCTGTGATATGGTGGAAGAACCGACTGTTTAATACTGGTTTGCATTTTGCATTTTCTGTTCGCAAAATGTCGCAGTAAGCAAGAGTCGCCACCGACTTTAATTTCATCCAATCGGAAAGGAAAAAAGTACAGAAAAAAAATCCTTTTTTGAGATATTCTAAGTACGGGGGGTAGATTATAGAAAGGGAAGGTGTTAGCACCCTTTCTATCCATGGTTTTCCATGGGCTCTTAGGTACTTGCTCATCTTTTTAAAATTGCTTGTGTATGTGCTTTGTTTTTTTTGTTGAAAAGTTTGACTTCGTGATAACCCTTGTATCAGTCCTCAAAGGTGTGACGAAGTTGTTTTGAAAGTTTGTTTGAAAAGTGTAAGTGTGAAAAGTTTTGATTTGAGCAAGTACCTACTAGCATCTACTTACTCGAAAAAGGATCGTTTTTATTCTTGTTTCCTTTAGACAGTGTTATCCCACTATCGAGAAATAGGTAGCACCATCGTTGGAGTTGTAAGGGTCAATTCGAAAGGGACGTATGATTACCAAAGCAATATTAGGACACCTTAGTAATAACCCTAGAGTCTTAAGATCATATTCGAGGCAACATTTCCGAGGCAATATTTCCGAGGCAACATTTCCGAGGCAACATTCGAATGGGACATTTGATCTTTTTAGACAGGAGGGCACCCACTAAGACACCCTATACTTAATGATCTTTTACCGAAGGCAACCTAAGTGAGAGTATACCCTAAGAGTGATATGTGCGAGTGATTTGTTTCAATTATTTATCTTTGCACATTAGGGTTTTCTAACCGTATTAATTTTTCATGCATTCTTGTCATACAATCCTATTAGCATACATCTAGACAGTTAAATATTTACGGGAATTAAAAATGCGAGAAAGTAAATCTATGCTATTATAAGGCTTCGGGGAGGGGGATTAATTCATAGCCAAAAACCTGGGGAAAAAGCGATAAGTAAAATCCCTAAATTAAACTATTACAAACCAGTGAGCAGTTACAACAATATTGGCAAGATAAATAATAAGCGCGCAATGAATCAAATACGAAGCAACTAGGGTTTTGACCCTTGACTAAACATATTGACGATTGATAAAAAAAATGTTTTGGTTATTTAAGAAAATAATGACATAGTTAAATTAAAGAGAAAATCCTAAATTCTACTTAATTTTAAAATTAAGAAAAAATAAATTGATTCAACCTAAAACCTATTTTTGTATCTTATTTATTTGAGAAAAAAATAAAAGAATTAAATAAAAAATTTAACCTAATTTGCTAATTAGTTTTAATTATATAAAGAAAAGTTAAAATTACCCTAAGTTAAACTAAATTAAATTAAATTAACAAAATTAATTTTGATAAAAAAAATCTAATTCTAATTTTTTATGAAGTTTTGATTTTTATGAAAAAAAGAATGATTAATTTGTTAACTAAAATGATTAAAAGAAAAAATTAAAAGAAATTAAAAAGAAATAAGAAAAAGAGTGAATGGGTTTGGTTTCTATGCTGAGAAAGGGGGTATGTTGTTGAAATTCTGGGCCCAAACACATACAAGTCCTTTTGACTTCGCTTGATCCAGTGCGTACGTTGACATGGGGTGTATGGTGATCCTCCTGCTACCTGAGCGTTGGATCCAACTAGCTGATGAATCTGATGGCGGAACACAAGAGTGCATGGTAGGCGTATGCTACTGTATTGCATGAGATCCACTTAAAATAAGCAAGAAAATAATAAAATGCACACGCCTGGGATCGAACCCAGGACGTGTGCATCAAAGGACTTCTCCCCAACCGTTTGAGCTAGCGTGTTAACTTGTAAGTAAAATAGAAACATAATATAATATGCAAAACAAGCTAGTGGAGCCAGTCCAACGCGCGAAATTCAAATGAGCGAATCACACGTTGCCACACCAGCTTCTTCTTCCTCTCTCTGTCACTTTAGTAAATCAGGATTTTACCTACAGACATTTTCTGTAGGTATAACCTTGTCCATCTCCAAAATTTCATATGCTCAAGTTAAATGACCATGGCTGGTACCAATCAACTCGTATCATCCTCACGAGCATCATGGTACTAGAATTAATGCCCAATTTTTCCTGCATTGAAAAACCCTAAACAAGAACACAAAACCCTAACCATGGAAATTTCACGTACAGTCATCAAAAATGCAATTAAATGGAACGATTAGCTTGCAAACACAATGATAAACATGATATAGCAATCAAAAGTGTTAAAGATACGTGAATTAGTGAAATCAGAATCAAATTTTTGGACAAACCGTGGGAGGCATAGAGCACGATTCTGGGCGTTTCAAGACCTGTGAGTGATTGGAATCGCTTCCTGGGATGTCTAGGAAGGGATTGATGCTCTTGAAATGCTTTGAAACTCCTTGTAGGTTGAAAACCGATTCCCAATTTTTCTTGAAATTTTCAGTTTTCTTTAGGTGCTTTCACGACTGCTTAACCCCTTTTCTTGCCTTGGCTATGTTCTGTATATGTAATGGACTGCATTAGGTCAACAAAAATGAGCTAAATCTTTGTCCATTATGAAGATTTGATTTGGTCTTTATCCTTGTATGATATCTTTCTATATCAAGCCAAATCATGCCAATTTTGGTTCAATTTGTTTTGCACGTTTTGGATATGATTTGTTAGCATAATTGGATTTGATTCCACCCAAAATCTGATCACAAAACAAATCTTTGATATTTTTTGCTATTTATTTGATTTAATTTTACTTTTAAATGATAAAAATCAAAATCAAAATAAATAAATAAAGAAAAATATGTGTGGGTGCTGATTTGGATCGTGGACCATGTCATAAGCAAGTTTCAATCATGAAAAACTAGGCCCATTTGACAAAAAATGTATTTTTGAGCACATTTGGCTTTTGGCATTTTTGCAAAAATGGTCAACTTGGCAAATGCATAAATCTCTCAATTTTGACCCTAGAGAGGTGTTATTGTACTTTTTAGAAAGCTTAGTATGTCCTCTAATCAACCCTTTTGGTCTCATCTCAATTGAGTCTTCCATGTTCATGTATGAAGCTTTGACCCAAAAGGTGTTTTTGTTGACTTTCCAAAATGACCGATAATGTCAAGATTCATATCTTTTTGTGAGTGCATATTTTGAACTTGGGAGATGAAGATGAATTGTAGAGAATTTCATCCTCTTCAAAATGAACTTTGGATGGGTCATTTCTGATAAAGTATGAGAAATTTATGCTTAGTCAAATTTGAGTTGACTTTTCCTGCAAAACCCTAATTTAGTAACTTTTGGGTTTTGATAAATTGTGAGAAATCCTTGAGGAATCATGATCAACCCTTGATCAAATGATGAATAATACTTCAAAATGAGGATGTTGACCAAAAATATTGAAGTTTGACTGTATGTGGGCCACAGTTGACTTTTGACCTAGTACAGTTGATTTTCAGGCATTTGAGCAATTGACTGAGAAAACTTCTTCTGCAAGGCTTGAAACTTGAGATGGATGATATTGAGAAAATATTAGGACAATGGTGAAAATTTGAGTCCTTTGTGGTCCACACATCTTGATAAAAATGGAAACCCTAATTTGAAGTATACTGCCTTAGGAGGGAGTTTGTCTGGTCAACTCTTGGACCTCCTTGAGCAATTTGGGGACCTCACTTGCCATGTGTTGAGAAATATGGGAGGGCAAATTTTTGGGTACAACAGCTACCATCAACCATTTTCAAGTTCCAGATTAACACCTGTAACAAGCCAGGAAAACTATCTGTGGACGAGTGATTGTAGATTAATACCTGTAACAAGCCAGGAAAAATATCTACATGGGAAAATTGAAGATTAATACCTGTAACAAGTCAGGAAAACTATCTTTCTTTCTCAGGTCAGAGATTAATACCTGAAACCAGCCAGGAAAACTATCTCAACAACCAACAATTTTCAAGTTCCAGATTAATACTTGTAACAAGCCAGGAAAACTATCTGTGAACGAGTGATTGTAGATTAATACCTGAAACCAGCCAGGAAAACTATCTATTTGAAGAGATTGAAGATTAATACATGTAACAAGCCAGGAAAACAATCTTTCTTTCTCAGGTCAGAGATTAATACCTGTAACAAGTCAGATACAATTCATTGATGGATACTATTCTAATACTCATCCCAAGACCTCAGCTGGTTCAATTTAAATATCTCAATGGTTTGTCCTAATTCTTTCTGGTAGACATTTCCTCTGGTTCAGATAAATCGCTCCAAAGATTTATTCTGATTCTTCCCCAGTTGAAGTCAGAATTTAGACTTAGTCTAATTTCAGTCAACAATCACCTTTGGATGGCATCTATAAGCCCATCTCCAACAACTATCCATCATTTCTCCAAATGGCATCTTTAAGCCCATTCCCCACACAATCAACCACAACATCATCAAGTGCAAATTTCTGGGCACTCTAGTGTTCAATCATCTTCCACCTTCAAGTCACGAATGGCAGATTTGCCAAATCTAACTCTTCAGGTGTAAGAAGATTGAACAGGGGCAGCTGTTGTACCCCAAAATTTTCCCTCTCAATTCTCAAGGCTTTTCTCACAAAGATTATCAGCATTTAAGCTTACACAAGTGCATTGGGATTTTCCAGTACCAAGATTAAAAGAAAACTGTCAAAAAGGGAGAAAACAGATAAAAATAACATTTTGACAAAATTGGAGAAAATAGGCTTCCTTCGACTCAGTATCCTTCGATTGACTTTTGGCCTCTTTCGATTGCTCACAATGGCTGCTAGCTTGCCTCTTTCGTCTGGGCATATGACTTCTTGTTGCAGGCTTCGTTTGTGTCTTCCACTGCCTGCATGTTTACTTTGAAAACTAAAGTTTGCTGGCCACAAGTGCCCCCTGCAAGGCAAACCCTTCGATCACCAAGAATGTTGCCTGCATTCTTACTTTGAGTACCAAATTTTCTGCCATAAGTTCCCTCATGCAGGGAAAGCCTTTCGATTGGACAAGTATGTTGCATGCATGCTTGCAATCGAAGGCCATGGCCTTCTGGCAACATGTGCCCCCTGCAAGGAAAACTCTTCGATTGGATAAAAGTACCTGCATGCAAAGCTTCGATTGGAATGTTGATTCCCTTTGAATTAGCTTACTTCAAATCCAAGTTGAACCATTCGAAGCAAGTTTCGTTTGAAGCAAATCTGTGGAAATCTCATAGCCTTACCCTACTTGACAGGCTATGTTGCTTCCAAATCTTTGTATAATCAGAGGGCCAGAAGCATAAGTCACATCTTCTGCACCCCATCTGCCAAAAGGCCCCCCACATGTACTTTCATGTTACATATATTTTATTATTTCTTTACAAAGCTGGCTACTACAACATGTCCACTTTTTCTCTATAAATAGAGGAATTTTTTGCAAAGGCAAGAGAGGATTTTTTGACTAGAGGAACGAAACCTCCAAAATCTTATCAAACACAACAAAACTCTCAAGTCCCTTTAACACTTGTGAAATCAAAAACCCAAAATCACATTCACCTCTTTCGATTCTAAAGAACTCCCCACGCTTCAGTCTCCTTCGAATCCAGTTGAAAAGAAACATAACTCTTGTTTCTTTCTTCCTTTAAATCCAGCATCCAAGGCCTAGCTTTTGGCCCCTCCCTTCGAATCCAGGAGAACCCAGAGCCACCACTCAAGTCCCAGTTCACATTCAAGGTTGAAGCAAAGTAATTCACTCTTACCCTTGAACCTTTGGTTTCATGGCATATCATGTGAGTAACTTTCCCTTTCGTTTGAAACATGTACATAATACTTTGTTCTTTTCGTTTCCACACTCTTAATATATTTTCAGAACTAACCCTTTCATTTGCTTCTTGTTTACCTAAACATGCTTTAAGTATTAAACTGTTTGCAAGACAAATACTAGCATGGCCTTAGGCTATGTTGCCATTTAATATCTCAAACGAAAGAAATAGGGGGAATAAAGTATGAAATGAAGCCTTGGGCTTCCATGCTAACTTCCAGGCCCAACCAAAATGCATGCTCATGTTGATTTCAGCCCCAATCGAAGAAGGCAACAAGGAAGAGAAGGCAGAATCGAAGGCCATCACTTGCTGATGTCAGCCCAATCGAAGAAGGAAACAAGGCAGAAAGGTAGAACCAGAAGGTGCTCCCTGTTGACTGCCAAGCCCAATCGAAGGCCATGACTTGAGTGGTGCCAACTCCCAATTGAAGGACATGACCTTGTTGATGCCAGCCCCAATCGAAGAAGGCCAGCAGAAGCAAAATCGAAGGGTTCTCCTCCCCCCAATAGAAAGAGCTCATTTTCCTTCTTTTTATTTTTTCCTTTATATTTTTATGCACTTCAATATGGTTGTAATAGTGTAGGATTTATTTTCTGCATTTTTTATTACTTTTATACAAATGCTAGTAATTAGGTGTGTATGGCAAGATAAAACCAACAAATAGACAATCCCTAATCAAGAAAAAATGCATGCAAATCAAACACACTTTGCACACATGCACCCTTAGGGTAATCTCACTTGTTGCCTCAGAAAAATAGTCATGTCGCTCGAACATGGGTATTTTAGCAAAGACACTCGATAAGAGATCGTAGTCCCACGATGACCCTCGATGTTTCCTTCGGTAAATGATTTAGTCCCTAAACGACATTGCTAAAATGTCCTATAGGTTGCCTTCTATGACTATACAAATGTCCCATGCATGTCCTTTCACATCCAACGATGGGGCTTCTTACCAAATCAATGGTAAGATAGCAATATCAAAGGAAAGGAAGAAATGAACCAAGACTTTTGAGTAGGTATATTATTCCTAGTTGCTTATTTTCAAAACAAACACTCTTGCTTATTTTCAAAACAAGCACCAACACTTTCAAAAACACTTTCAAAACACTTTCCCAACTTGAAACATTTTCAAAAGATCAACACTTTGTATACGTTCTTATGAGCGAACTATTACAAAGTATGCCTAAACGATGGCGCCTTTTAAAAATACTTTCAAAAACCACACAAAGCACATTTTCAAACAAAAGTAAGTGATCTAGCAAGCAACTAAGAGCCCGTAGATAACTACGGCTGAAAAGGGTGCTAATACCTTCCCTTTTCATAATCTACCCCCCGAACTCAGAAATAATCTCAAAGGTATTTCTTGTTCTTTTCAGCCTTTCCTTTTGGATAAAAGAAAAGTCGGTGGCGACTCTTGCTAACCGCAACATTTGTGATAAAACGCAAAACACCCAAGTCAGTTCGCCCACCGTATCACAGGTGGTCCAGGAAAAAATTAGGGATTAAAAGCGTACAACTATGTCCCGCTAGATAACTTACATGCAAGCTATATTACCAAAGTCAAAAGATCAAATGGTACAAGATCAGCTCAATCAACTTCTTTTGATGGCAAGGGACGAGTGTTCAAAGACACATGGGCAATAGTAGAGTTTAGAACCGAATGAGATCACTTTCACATGGCTATACATTTTGTTTTCACTTTATACTCTTTTCATTTCACGATGACTTCCTCTTACAAGGATTTCCGTCTCTTTGTACAAACTCGCCTGTTTATAGGCAAATTATCAATACAAATACACTTTAAAGTTCAAACTTTTTGTTTTTTCCTGTTTTGTTTGCAAAAACGTCCAATGACTAAAATTGAATGAACATATGCATATGAACATGATTAACTGTTAACAAATATATGCATAAGAACAAAAATAAGCATTTACTCAAGATCCTAGGAATTGGGATGATGTTCAAGCTGTCCATCAATCCCTACAGAGCATGAGATTACCCCCCACAAAGTAGTCTTCACAAATAAGGGTACATCCCTCGTAATCTCCCCGACAGATCACTCTAGAAAATAAAGGAGTATAATCTCTTTCCCGACAATATCACCAACCTACAGAGTTTTCAATCAGTACACTTCCTGGAAATTCTATTCCCCAACTGAGTTTGGTCCTCCAAAACTGAAAAAGGAACCTTGCAGAATTCTTCTATTTAGAAAATTCAATTTCCCCAAGAGAGTTGGTTTCCTCAGTAAAGCACTTCTCCGACAATTGGGTTTATTTCCCCAACAGACTACAAATTCCCTAGTTAGAGTCTATTCCTAAGACTACTACAAATCACTGGAAAAAATTATTCTCCCTAGTAAAGTTACCACTATCCCCAGAAACTTGCTGCAAAACCTGGAATCGGACCAGATATCAGTCAACTTTATCCTCCCCAGATAAGTCAGGAAGATTATCCATATTTTTATCCACAGTCAGGGTGTATAAGAATTATTCCTCCAGACGAGTCAGAAGTTTAACCATCTCTTTTATCCCTAGTTAGGGTATATAAAAATAAATTCCCCAAAAGAGAAATAGATGACCAATGTTCCTAAACTCTACTCCCCATACAGAGATTAATACATCCCCTGTAAAGTCTCCTCAAACAAGTAATCAGGAATCCCCATAGGAAGCATTCTAGACAAAATTAAAGATACACATACTCTTCATCCCCAACAATAGTCATGGATTTATTTTCCCAGACAAAGATACACTTCAACAATATTTCACATTCATACATCATAACATATGCATACGAAACACATATAGCACAATCTCATTTATTTTGAGAACATCATTACGCAATACATTTCATACATCATAACATTTCATACAACTAACTCTTTACCTTTTCACGAAAGATCAATCAACAAACCGATATCATCAGCAAATCCTCAAAACAAATTGTAGGACATTCCCTGGAACAAGACAGGGCAAATATCTACATGATGGACACTCCCTTCAAACCTCAGTTGGCTCTGATAAAATCAACCAAAGATTTATTCTGATACTTCTCTCAGTATACCTTTTCTGACTCAAATTAAATCGACCAAAGATTTATTTTGATACTTCTCCCAGTTAAACATTTCAAGACCTCTGCTGGCTCAGATTAAATCGACCAAAGATTTATTCTGATACTTCTCTCAGTAGACCTTTTCTTGCTCAGATTAAATCGACCAAAGATTTATTATGATACTTCTCATAGTTAAATATTTAAAGACATCTGCTGGCTCAGATTAAATCGACCAAAGATTTATTCTGATACTTCTCTCAGTAGACCTATTCTGGCTCAGATTAAATCGGCCTAAGATTTACTTTGATACTTCTCCTAGTTAAATATTTAAAGACCTTTGATAGCTCAGATTAAATTGACCAAATATTTATTCTGATACTTCTCTCAGTAGACCTTTTCTGGCTCAGATTAAATCGACCAAAGATTTATTATGATAATTCTCCCAATTGAAGATCTAAATACATATGTTGTCTCAGATTAAATCAGCCAAATATTTATTCTGATACTCCTTCTAGTAGACATTTTCTGGCTCAGATTAAATTGACCAAAGATTTATTCTGATATTTCTCCCAATTAAATTCGAGCATAGACTTAGTCTAATTTATTTATCAATAGTTAATTTGGATGGCATCTATAAGCCCATCTCCGAAAACTCTTCATTTCCTCTCTAAATGGCATCTTTAAGCCCATTCTAGGTATAATCAACAAACATTTTTGCTTCATGCACAAGCGAGTGCAAATTTTTGGGAACTTAAGTGTTCAATCATCTTACACCTTCAAGTCGCAAATGGCGAACATGCCAATCTAACTCTTCAGGTTTAAGAAGATTGAACACGGGAAGCTATTGTACCCCAAAATTTTCCCTCCCTTTTCTTCAAGACACTTCTCACAAAAGATCTCAAATGCTCAAGAAGTCTCAAGATTTGATCAGACAAGCTCACCTCCTAAGCACTAGGTCAAATTAGGATTTAGGTTTTCTCAAGGATAATTTAACTTTTGATGCTTCAAATGACTTTCCTGGTTCATTATAGGTATCCAAGATTTCTCATACCAAGTTTCAAGTCTTGCACCACAAATTTGCTCAGTCAATTGCTTAGATGATTGAAAATCAGCTGTATGGGGTAAAAGGTCAACTGTGGTCAATATAAAGTCAAACTTCGTGATTTTTGGCCAATATCAACATTATGAAGTCATATTCATTAATTATTCAAGGGTTTATCGTAATTCCTCAAGGAAAGCATTCAAATTATCAAAGGGGCAAAATTGTCAAAATTAGGGTTTTGACTGAGAATGATTGATCGTTGACTTTTGACCTAGTACATGACCTAATGGTTTGAAGCATAATATCAAGGACTCAAACACAACATGTTGACTTAATTTCATGGCTTAAATCATTTCTCAAGAGCAAAGTATTGATAGTTGAAATTTGGATCAACTGATGAAAAGTCAACTAATACACAAAAAGTAAAACTTTAACTTTTTGGTCAACATTGAATTTCAAAGATCAAGATTCATCAAGACATTCAAAAATATCAAACTTTATCATCTATAATCAATAAATTCAAAAAAAGTCAAGATTTTTAATACTTAGAAAAATTCCAAGTGTTTTTTAACCTTGATAATTTCACTACTTCATGATAATTTTTTACAATGATGTAAGACGATTCAAGGAAAACTTTCAACATGAAAGTTGTAGATCTTGATGAATTACAAAAATTTGTGCCTTAGGGTTGATGTCAAAAAATTTCTTGGATTTGAAGATATAGGCCCATGAAGTCATGACTTTTTATCAAAAATACTTAGTAAAATTTTCATCAAGTTAGGCATATTTTTTGTCCCAACTTCTTGGCAATTTTTCACCAAGTTCCAAGATTATTTATCCAAAGTGGTAAACATGAAGGTTTTAGACAATGTTTTAAGCTTTAAAAAATGTCCAAGAACTTGAAGAGATCATGCTTGAGCTAGGAGAATCTAAGAGAAGAAGTTGAGCATCCATTCTTGAATTACAAAGCATTTTCATGAAGAACACTTGATCAAATCTCAAGCCATGCTGCATAAATCTTGCTTTGCAGGCTTCTAACTTGCAAATCACTCCATAATTAATTGTTTGCACAACTGATTGAGATATGATCCATGTGCTTGAGCCATTATCCAATTGATTAATCCATTTTTATCACAAAGGTAACATTGCCATTTTGGAAAAGTGGCTTTAATCACAAAGTCCACTCTCCTTGAGCTTTGCACTTGTTCCTTCTGAACATACACAATCTCAAAGCCAGAAGCAACTTTTCTAGATCCTATAACTACTCAGGCCATGCATGTACTATGCACTGAAACTATGTGTTTCAAGTTTGCTTCAAAAAAAGTTTCAAAACCATAACATGTGATCTCTTGAATCTGATGTTCCCCTTCCCTCAAACATTTCCTCTATAAATAAAGAGGTTATTTGCAATCCAAGACACGATTTCACAAGCCCTGAAACACTCACAAACTCCCTGAACTCAGAATTTGCATTTCAAACCTCCATTGTTGTATATTCTGACCTTGAACTTCAAATTCAAAATCTACTCATGCATTTTCACTTCTAATCAATCACAAAGCTTCCATACCTCATTTATAACTCATCCCCAACCCTGTTTCATAACTGTAACTCCATTTTCCTCATCTTCCAAACTAAAAAACAATCATCTGCGTCTTGAATTCTCCAGGAAGATTCAGGAACTTTCAGCCCAAAGTAAGTGTTGCATTAGCTTCCTAGGAGTTCAGTAAAGTTATCCAGATCATCACAACACCTCCAGAAGTGCTCAAACTCCATACACAATTTCTAGTTTTGAGGTAAGTTTTCTCAACTTTGAACTCTCTATACAAGCATCATTAATGGTTACTTTGTGAATGAAAAATGTAGACACCATTGCCCTGAAGCTAACCATTCCTTTAATTTTCATTTATGCTTCCTGAGTGATGCGAATTTTAAAGTTGAACTTTCTGAAAAAATTAGGTTTTATTTGGTACTAAACAAAATTCATGTTCACTTTGATTTATAGCTTTAACTATTTATATGGTTGAATTCGTGTTGAAAATTGAACAACTTTCCTGTTTACATTTTCCGATTTGGTTGAGAAATGAGGAAGTTACAAAAAAAAATGGTGGTGTTGTTCTGCGCGTGTGAAGGAGGAAGAAGATGAAGTTCAATTTTCAGAATTTAGTTTATTTTAAGTTTATTGCAAGTTGCATTACTACCGGACGTAACAGCCGCCCCAATGGCAGAGCGTGCGCGTATAAGGCATTCTTACGCCTGGTCATAGGCTCGAGCCAGGCGTGTGACATTTTTTCTTTTCATATTTGTTTCACACTAATCAGGTACAAGAAAAATAAATGCGTGCATGATATTCCTCTCCTTTACACCATCTGATCATTGGACAAGCCAATCCAACGCTACACAAATGCAAGCCCATGGTGCACTCTCAAAATCCAGCAACACTGAACCATAAACAGCGCTGGGCTTCTCAGAAATTGGGCCTCTTTCTTTTTCTTTTTTTTTTAACTTTCTCATACACCCCTTTTACTAAAGCATCGCAAGGCCATTTGTTTATTTTATTTTATTTTGTTTTCTGACTCAAATAAAAAACATATTTGGGCCATGTTTTCTACTTTTAACCCCCATTTTACTTTTCAACATCCCAACCCAATATTTTTATATTCTTTATATTTTCTCTATATTTTATTTATTTATTTTATTTTAACCCAAAAATATAAAAATATATTTTCTTAAAATAATTAAATTAAAATTATTTTATTTTAAACATTTGTTTTATTTTTGTTAATATTTAGAACTAGATTTTGCTTATTTTCCACACTTTAAAATATTTTTCTAAATTGACATTAATATTCAAATTATTTTATAAACAAATTTTTAAACTTAAGTTTTATTTTCTTCTTAATTTAAATTAACTTAGATATTAGATTTTGTTAAATGTTAATTAGCTTCTCTTTTAAATTAAAATTAATTAGTTTAAGTAGGATTAATTATCAAATCTTTTCCCCATCAAAAAACCCTAAAAGATAATTTCTTTCTTCCTCTATACATTTTGTACATTCTATTATTATTCGTATTCAATGGTTTGTAATAGATAATTAGGCTTTATTTCTTTCTTCCCCCTATTCACAAACTTGTACCCCTCCCCCATTCCCAAAGCGTTGTAATAGCGTAGGACATTTAAATTCTGCAATTTATCGCTTTCCTTATTTATTGTTAGTAATTAGGGTTTGCATGACAAGACTAAAACCATTATTAGAAAACCCTAATTCAAAGATAAAATAATTGAATCAAACACACTTTTCACACATGCACCTCTAGGGTAACCCACACTTGTTGCCTCGGATAAAAACAATCATGTCCCTCGAACGTGGGATGTTTTAGCAAAGACCCTCAATTAAAAGATCATAGTCCCTCGAAGACCCTTCAATGTTACCTTTAGTAAATGATCTTAGTCCCTTACGACAATTGCTAAAACATCTTACAAGTTGTCTTCTATGACTGTATGATGACCCACGCTCGTCTCTCACATTCAATAATATGGCTCCTTACCAACCAATGGTAAAATAGAACTATCTAAAGGAGGAGGAAAAGAACATAGACTTTTTGAGTAGGTAGATTGCTCGTAATTTCTTGCACACAAACTAAAACCATTTTCACACCTCACACTTTCAAAAACAAACATCATTTCAAACACTCTCTTTCCAAACAAATATTTTCAAAAAAAAGACATTTTGTATACATTCTCAACGATACGAGAATCATTGCAAAATTTCCGCACTAAGGCGTTTTCAAAATATTTCTAAAATAAACATTTTATATACATTCTCAACGATACGAGAATCATTACAAAATTATCATTTTCAAAACACCTTCAAACATTTTCAAACATACACAAACACAAAGCATTTCAAAAAGTGATCAAGCAATTGAGAGCCCGTAGATAACTACAGATGAAAAGGGTGCTAACACCTTCCCTTTTCATAACCTACCCCCCGAACTCAAGAAAATTCTCAAAAGGTCTTTCTTGTTCTTTTCACCCTTTCCTTTATTGGATAAAAGAAAAGTCAGTGGTGACTCTTGTTATCCGCAACATTTGCAATCAAACACAAAACACCCAAGTCATATCTCCCACCGTATCATAATGAGTATGTTAATCAATCACACTCAAGTTCTCAAAAATCTTCAAAGAGGGCATTTTCATAGTTATCCCAAACCTCCATGAAGAAACCATATTGAAATTCTGGTATACAAATCACAAATGTCCTAAAAGATGTCGAGACATTGTAATCTAACTTTAACACAATGAACACAATTATCAGTGTAGTAAGTAAACAACACGCATAATTATTAACCCAATTCAGTGTACAACAACACCTACGTCTGGAGGCTACCAATCTAGGATGGAAATCCATTATTAGTAGTATCAATTCAAAGCTAAACTCCTCCATTTACAACTTATCACTTAATCCCTATCCAATGCAACTTCTATCTAGGTACTCCTATATATGAGTATACCCACTCACTACCTATCACCGCAGTGATATCAACTCAATAACACAACAATAACAACTTTAGAAGATACTCTTCAAAGACACACAACTTAGCCAAGACTCTTGACCAAGAACAGTACTTAGAGTTTCTTACAAGCTTCCTCCAAGAACAATAACCATTTTATGCTTAAAAGCTTAAGAATGAATAATAGAGAATTACAACTCTATAACAACAGTCTTACTCTTTTATCAACATGATACTCCCCCTGTCCCACAATTAGGACCCATTTAGAATAATATAATGTCCCAAAATGAATGACCCATTTCAATTTCCAATACACCTTTTCCAATTCTACCCTCTAATTAATAAAAATTTCATCATTCCTAATACATGATAAGGGTACTATATAGTTAAAACATTATTCTCTCTTACTTTTATACACTTTTCTTAATATGTGTGAAATGGCTGCGTCACTCATTGTGGGGCAGAGGGAGTATTAGGGAGGCTCACAAATAACACATACCAACTCTCCTAGAGAGTGTTACATAGACAAAGCCCTAATGCTTCTACATTTTGGACTTGTACTCTTTTAGGTTACAAACACTTCTATTTATAACCCTTTTCCAACTGGATTTGGGCTTCTAATTGTAGCATATCAGCTACTACAAATTTGCAGAAACTTCTGCATAAAAATAGGTCTTCAATCATAACCTTCCTAATTTGTCTATATAATTAGAAAGTCAATATTCTTCCTGAATTCAACTTGAATCTTCCAGACCTTAAAATCAGTGCCAAATAGGATAGCATAATATTTTTAGAATATTCTACATCTATTAAATCTTAAACCGATCCAATAACCCAGCCCAACACAGTCACGATCTCGAATGACTTTGCATATGACATGTTGTCCGGCATCTTTGCTTCAGTTGATACAACATCTCAACTTAACATGTTTCTTTATAACATAGGACTTATTGTTCAACTTGTTTTTCTCAGTAAGTTAACTCATCCTATTTAACATATTGTTGCCATATTTGTTTTACTACAATTAATGCCAATCATACAACTAGAGAACTAACACATCTAATAAGTTCATGGTACAATTTTAATATCATATTATACCATTTATTGATGACATTTTTTATGTCAAGGGTGATGGAAATTCTGGGTTTATAGTCATTGCATCGTTGCATGGATATGGCGAGGATGGATGGTTAATTGGTTGTCATGAATTGGATAATGAAATTTGAGGTCCTAAAAGCAGTCTCTATGAGCAGTTATTTGGAGACCGCTTTTCTGAAGTGAGAGAATATTTGAAGATATCATCTTTAGGTCCCCAACCACTAGAGAAATGGATGAAGCTACCAGATATGAGTTATGTAATAGCTAACCGGTATAACTTTATTCTCGTCTCTTTCAGTTATCCTAGTTTGACTTTCTTTTCTATAACGAATTCACATTCACCTAATGTGTCCATTTATTTCATTGGATTTGTAGACATAAATCATTGGTTCGGGTAGTTAAATATTCAAATATGTTAAGTTAATTACTTATTTTTCATTCATGCCTTACTTATTTTTCTTTTGATATTAATTTTCTAAACAGGTAAACATTAATGAAGGATTTTTGTTGCCACCCATTACATTGGATTGGAAGAAATTTCACACAAAAGATGCGACTCTTTGGATGGTAGGATTTGCTGGACCGTTACAACATTGGCAATGCCTTACACCTGTAGTGCCACAATATGTTAGATTATAATTGTAATGTGGTTTTATATTATGGATTTATATTGACATTTGACTTCATGTTATATTTTGGATTATATTGACATTTAACTTCATGTTATATTTTGAATTATATTTCATAAGTCTTAAAATAGTAAAGAAGTATCAAGATACATAAGTATCATAATACACGAGTCTCAAAATAATACATAAGTCTCAAAATAATACAAAAGTATAAAAATAATAAAGAAGTAAAGCAAGTCATGTGTCAAACTCATCGTCATAAGTAGTTGGTCCGCCCCTAGGTATTGGTCTGTCCTGAGCTACACGTAGTGACCGAAATATCTCAGTGAATTAATTGTCCTCCTCATCTGCCTCGTGACGCTGAAGCTCATGTGAAATATTTGATAACCTCTTATCTGACGGTCCTTCATTATAGACAAAAGCTGAGAGTTCTCTCACCTCATTCCTTGGTGGTTCTACCAAAGAAGCATGTGACGCACTATAATACTAATTCAAGTAGCCATTTCCATATCATACGGGGTGTTGGCGAAAACTACCCCACAGATCACCTCTAACACGCTTGGAAGATATACAACCAACTCAACACCCACATAAAGTGTGCGAGCATCAGAAGGTGGAAACATGATGTATTATCTATATCTAAACTAATGCATACATCTGTCAGGTAAATATAGCATAATTGTCCCATACAAGGTACAAACATATATCATCAAATGGATGGATCTGTCTATAATCCTCAAAAGGCCTCTAAATGAAATCAACAAGTGTTAATGCATCTGTTGTACCCCAAAATTTTCCCTCTCATTTATCAAGACTTTTCTCACAAGATCTCTTTGGCTCAAGACTGGATTAGGGTTTGACCAGCTCAAGACACCTCCTCATGCACTGATGACCAAAATTAGGGTTTGAGTTTGCACAAGGATTCTTGGACTATAAATGCTTCATATGGACTTCAAACATCATTATGGACCCCTAATATTACTCATGGCAAGTTTCAAGCTTTGAACCACATTTTTAATTAGTCAATTGGACAGTTAACATAAAAATCAGCTGTATTGGGATAAAAGTCAACCATGGCCAATTTACAGCCAAACTTCATAATTTTTTATCCACATCAACATTTTAGACTCATATGTATCACTTTATCAAGTTTGGATCACAATTCCTCAAGAAATTTGATCAAATCATCAAAAGGGCAAAATGGTCAAAATTAGGGTTTTGATTGAGAAAGGGTAATTTTTTATTTTTGACCTAGCAAATGACCAATTGAGTTTAAGCATGATTCCAAGGATTCAATTGCATCATCTTGACCTAATTAAATGGTTCAAAATATTGCAAATCCATTAGATAGACAAATAAAATTTGCAGTCAACTGATCAAAAGTTAATTGTATACTGAAAAGTCAAACTTTGACTTTTTGGTCAAAATCAAGTGCCAAGGGTCACAATTCATCAAAACATGTCAAAATGTGAAACTTTTTCATCAAGAAATAAAGGATTGAAGATTAGGTTTTAAAATTGGAAATTTTCTTAACTTAGAAATTTTTCTAAGTATAGAAAATTCCTTATTTTTTCTCAACTTTAAGCCATTTTTTCACCATGATACAAGATGATTCAAGGAAAGTTCCCAACATGAAAGTTGTAGACCTCCATGAAATCTACAACTTTGCTTCACACATTTCCCCCTAAATATTCTTGGATCTCAAGATATAATTTTATGAACACATGCTCATGAACTAAATAACTTAGTGAAATTTTGCCCCAATTTGGGCAGGTTTTTGACCCAACTTCATGGAAATGTTTCACCTAGTTCCAAGAGGAGTTTTGAAATACATTTAAAATATGAGTTATAGATCACATTTAAAGCTTTCCAAAATGTCCAAGAACTCCTCAAGATCATTTTTTAGTATGGAGAATCAAAGAGATGAAGTTGGCAATTTCTCACTTTAAATTCATGCCATTTCATGAAGAACAAATTCCAAATCAGTACCTATGCTGCCTAATCCTTGCTTTACAGGTCTCTAACTTGTTTATAACTTCATAATTTAATACTTACTCAGTTGACAAAGCATTAATTCAAGCTCAAGAGCCTTTGTCCAAGTTTTAATTCCATAAATGGAATAAAGTGGCCATTGCCATTTTGAAAAAGCTTCACTTTTGAAAACATTCCAATTCTTGAGCATTTGACCTGTCTTCTCTGCACACAAAAGTCTTACATGCCTAAAGCAAGTTGTACAAAACTTATACTAATCCTAAGCAAGCCAATACAAGCATGTGAAGACTTGTCTCTTCACTTTGCTTCAAAAGCAAGAAAGTGTGCCAAAAGGCTAGAACACACAAATATGTTGGGGAGCTGACTTGAAACCTATCCCATACTAATACACAAAGAAATTACAACTAGAAACACGATTGCTAGAGGGCTGAAACATTAAACACTCCATATCACCAAAAAACTGTCAAAACTTGCAGTTTTTGCATATGCATAACAATCCATCATTTGGCTCGTGCGTTTCAAGTTTTAACCATCAAAACACTTTACTTACTTGATATCTAAGTGATCTAGACCATCATCCCTGCACTGTAACTCCTTCTCCATCATCTGTCATTTTTATTTTCAAAGCTTGTAGGTTGACTTGGATAGAGAGTTCCAGGAACTTCCAAAGCAAGGCAAGGGTTGGAACACACTCAGGGAGGTTCAAGCAAGCTCAAGCAATCATCTTGCCTTCCTAAAACTCACTCAAACTCCATTCACGATTTCAACTGAAAGAGGTAAAAATCTCAACTTCTATCTCTTCATACAAGCATCCATTGTCCACGATTTGTGAATAAACCATGTAGACCTCATTGCTACGAATATATATTGCATTTATTTGGCCTGAGTTGAGAGAATTTTGAACTTGAAGTTCCTGGAAAAATTAAGTTTAAATTTAGGGCTTTTAAAATTTGTTTTAATCTTTGATTGTTATCTTACATGATTTACATGGTTAGAATCGTGAGACAAAATGCTACAACATTCATGTTATCAGTTTCAATTTTTATTGAGAGATGAGAAAGTTACAGAGCTTCTGGCCAGCTTGGGGAAGAAGATGAAGTACAGGGCAAGGACCTTGTTCATGTTATGTTGTTTTTGTTTCACATAAATCAACGGATGTATAGCCACCCCAGTGGCAAGGTAGCGCGCTGGTGAGGCCCATGTCCTGGGTTCGAACCTTGGCGCTACCTTTTGTTTTTTTTCTTCACTTTTTTTCATTTTTCAGTTTTTGTTGTTTTGCAGGTTTGGGCCTCCACGCTGGGCCTTATGTTTTTTTCTAACATTCACCACTTGATTGCTCAGGATACTCCCCTGGCCCAACTATTTTCATATATTTTATTTGTTTGTTTTTGTTTTCATTTTTGTTAATTAAATATTTTCCTTAATACATAAAAATCATGAAAAATATAAATATGATAATATTGCATTTTTATTTTTTTATATTTTTATTTTTCACATAAAAAATATATTTTATCTTCAATATATACTAACTATCTTTCTTAAATAAATTTGTAAAAATAAATTTAGATATATTCTTATCTTTTCTTTTATATTTTTATATATACTTGTAAATATTTATTGTGACATACAAAAACTACGTATTTTTCATAAAATATTATTTAATACAAAAATACATAAAAAATAGTACATAAGAACTTTATTTTCTTTTAAACTAGAAATTAGGATTAATTTTGGATTTCAAGAATTAATTTCTTTTTCTTGAGTTATTAGGTTTAGTTCAAAATTCCTTCTTACATGAAAAATAAAATAAAATCTTTTCTTGCATGTACATAATATTGCATACTTAAATATTGTATTTGTTTATTCCAATATTTGTACAAATTCGATTTGGTTGTAATAGCTTATTTAGATTTACATTTTTACAAATCCCCATTCAAACTTGTATTCCCCCCTCCCATAAATTGTTGTAATAGCTTAGTAATCTTTACATTACGCAATTTACCGCTTTACATGCCATGTTAGTAATTAGGGTTTGTATGGCAAGATAAAAACAAATCAAATAGAAAACCCTAAATCCAAGACAAAATCATAACATGAAAACAACACTCTTGCACACAAGCATCCTTAGGGTTTCTCCACTTGGTTGCCTTGTACAAAAAATAACAATATTATGCATGCGAAGTATCTTGGGAAAACAAACAAATATAAGATCATAGTCCCTCGATGACGCTATTCAAAGTTGTCTTACAAAATGATCTTAGTCCCTCAAAAATGCTAAGATACTTTGCAATATTGCTAATCATGGTTATACGATGACCCACGCCCGTCCCGTTTACATCCAAAGATAGGATTGCTTACCAAATCAATGGTAAGACAACAATGTCAAAGGAATAGAAAATGCATAAGAAAGACATTTGAGTAGGTAGATTGCTTCTAATCACTTGCTCTATTTTCAAACAACTATCCTTGCTATTTTCAAAACAAACACACACATTTCAAAAACATCTTACAAACATTGAAAACATTTTCAAAAAGACAAACATCTTTGTATACATTCTTTCAAACGAGAATCATTACAAAGATTGCCAAAACAATGGTCTCTTTTACAAAATACTTTCAAAACCACACCAAACACATTTTCAAACAACAAAAGCAAGTGGTCTAGCAAGTAACTAAGAGCCCATGGAAAACCATGGATGGAAAGGGTGTTAATACCTTCCCTTTTCATAATCTACCCCCCCGAACTCAAGAAACAATCTCAAAGTTCTTTCCTGTGCTTTTTCACCTTTCCTTTTGGATAAAAAAAAGTCAGTGGAGACTCTTGCTAACCGCAACATTTGCGATAAAATGAAAAACCCTCAAGTCAATTCTCCCACCGTATCACAGCATCTAATGCAAGCCGAATCTCATCAACCTTTTTTCTCCTTGCTTGTAATCCCATTTCATCGCCCTCGGAAGTGGATTACCGATACCACCAATAGCTGACAATCATCTCTTGTCAATAGTTATAAAATACCCGTGAATCCAACATTATTAACAACATAAATATTATCAATTAAAATAATTATAAATAAATAAAGATAAGTCAAACTAAAATTAAAATAAAACATATTATACCTGTAGAATTGAGGTATATCCGCCAAGCTACTTGCACGTATAGAAGAAAGCATCTCCTAAATATATGTAGAGTGTGACAAGTGCACTTACCCCCAAGCAAAATCTATCAAATCCATACAAGTTCCTAAATAATGATAAATACTTTACCTCTACAAGAGTAAAAGTCTTATCGGTAAGAATGGTGCAACCTAACAACAACAACATATAGACTTTAGCAGCACAGTCAAATCTACTTGAAGCTCGCTGACGCACAAATATCACCTTCAACCAATCCATCCTACAATAAGGACCCCTACAAGTACGGATCTCCTCAGCTGACTCCTTCAAGGAATCACCCATCAGATCAATAACTAGACTAATAACATAAGTATCAGTGAAACTTTCTTTAGGATCACTAAACTCACCCCTATATGGTATATGAAGAAGACATGGAATATTGTCCAAAATAATGGTCATCTCGCTAAATGGAATATGAAAGAACAATGTTTCTGGATGTCATCTTTCTAAAAAGGCCGATACTAGATTTTTATCTATCCTCGACAAACTGGTTCTCTAGAGAGGGGATAGACCAGAGTCAGTTAACCAAGACTCTATCACCGGCGGGAGGTTGTGTGGAACCCTTCCTATCAATTTGTTTCCATGTGAAACAACCTTTAATTCTTTCTTCGAATGTATCTCCTAAAAACTATTTATAGTATAGATGTTAAAACATAAAGTACTTACAATTAAAAATGATTCAACATTAAATAAAAGAGATTAACTTACCTCTCCGAACCATAAATAGAGAGTGTTGCACCCCAAAATTTGACTTCTCATTTCTCAAGAAATCTCTCATAAGATCTCCATTTGATTCAAGACTACACAAGGTTTGATCAGCTCAAGACACTTACTCAACACTGACAACTCAAAATTAGGGTTTGAGTTTTCACAAGGACAATTGGACTTTGAAGGCCTCAAATGAATTTCATGGATCATTAGTAACCCTCAAGATTGCTCATGTCAAGTTTCAAGTCTTGGATCACATTTTTGCTTAGTCAATTGATTAGTTGACCTGAAATCAGTTGTCTTGAGGAAAAAGTCAACTGTGGTCAATTTACAGTCAAACTTCATAATTTTTGACCCATATCAACATTATGAACCCATATATGTAAATTGATCAAGTTGGATCACAATTCCTCAAAGAAATTTAATCAGAACACCAAAAGGGCAAAATGGTCAAATTAAGGTTTTGATTGAGAAGGCTCAGTTCTTGACTTTTGACCAAGAGAATGACTTATTGGTTTAAGACATGATATCAAGGATTCAAATACACCGTCTTGACCTAATTGCATGGTTCAAATCACCTCTCAAGATCATTGGCTTGACAGATGAATTTCAGTCAACTAATGAAAAGTCAAATGTATACTGAAAAGTCAAACTTTGACTTTTTGACCAAAATCATGTTTCAAAAATAATATTTCATCAAGAAATGTCAAAATATGAAACTTGTTCATCAAGAAATGGAAAACTCAAAGTTACCTTTGCAAAGTCAAAATTCTAAGACTTAGAAATTTTTCTAAGTGTTAGAAAATTACCATTTTTTCATAACTTTGTGCAAATTTCCACCATGATGCAAGATGATTCAAGGGAAACTTCCAACATGAAAGTTGTAGATCTCAATGAGATCTAAAACATTGTAGGTCAGAACATTTTCTAGAAATTCTTGGATTTCAAGTTATGAATTTGTGAAGACATGCTCATGAAACTTAAACACTTAGTGAAATTTTGCCCTAGTTAGGCAGATTTTTGGTACCAACTTCAGGGCAACTTTTCACCTAGTTCCAAGATGAATCTTCAAAAATGTCCAACATGAAGGTTGTAGAGGATGTTACAACATTTCCAAAATGTCTAAGAACTCATCAAGACCATACTTGAGCTAAGAGAATTGAAGGCAATAAGTTAGGGTTTCAAACTTGTTTTTCAAGTCATTTTCATGATGAATGTTTGATCCAATCCACACCCATGCTGCATAAATCTTACTTTACAGGCTTCTAACCTCTAAATCTATCCATAATCATAAGATTACACAACTATTTGAGCTATGATCCAAGTGTTTGAGTCATTGTCCAAGTGATTATTTCATTAATGGAACAAAGTTCACACTTCCATTTTGGAAAAGTGACTTTAATCACCAAGTCAATGCATAGAGCTCCTAACTTGTTTCATATGAACACAAGCAAAGTCAAAAACCAAAATAAACATGTTTATAACCTCCTACCAACTCAGACCATGCTTGTACAACACATTGAAACTTGTTTTCCACTTTTCTTCAAAATCAAGTAACATAGCAATAACTCTATATCTCACAAATCTGTCAATTTCAAACCATAAGACCTCTTGCTTATAACTATACAAGTTATATGCAAACAAATACATGAGATAAAGCACCCCAAAAAAACTCTCAAGCACTCTGCAACTCAGAATCTGCCATAACTTGACAGTTTTGAGCTTCACATAACCATCTCCAAATCTACTCGTGCGTTTTGAGTTTTAACCATCCAAACACTTAATATACATCATATCAAAGTGATCCAGGCCCTTGTTTCTGGAATGTAAATCCCTTTGCATCATTCACTATTTTCAAAACTCAAGCTTGCAACTTGACTTAAGTAGAGAGTTTCAGCCATCCTCAAAGCAAAGTAGGAGTTGGAACACACTCAATAAGGTCCAGGCAAGCTAAAGAGATCATCAGGCCATATCAAATTTTGCTCAAACTCCATACACAAACCCAGCTGCAAGGTGTAAGTTTTCAAACTTCAATATCTTGATACAAGCATTTTTTGTGCATACATTCTGAAGTAAAAATATAGATATCATTTCCCTGAAGCTGTACATATCCATAGTTTTCATTTATATGGCCTGAGCTTAGATAATTTTAAGTTTGAATATCTGAAAAAAGTTAGGTTAGGATTTGGTACTTTTAGAAATACATGCTCATCTTTGACTGTTAGTGTAAATTGTTTACATTTCTGGAATCCTGGTAAAATTTCTAACAAGTTTGATGTTGGAAGTTTTGAGAATGGATGAGAAATAAATGCGTTACAGGGACCCTGGCTGGAGGTTAAAGATGAAGTCAATTCTAGGACTGGGTTTGTGTTATATATTTATGGTTTTGTTTAAGTTAGCGGATGTATAGCCACCCTAGTGGTAAGGCAACGCGCATATCATGTCAAGGGCGTAGGTTCAAGCCCCAACGCTGCCACTTTTTGCCTTTTTCTAACATTTTCTCTCTCTTTTTTTTACACAGCCAGCAGGCCTGGGCCTAAGGACATTGGGACTTGTTTTTTACTAAGACTCACCCCTTGCCTGCTTGTCACAACACAGACCCAACTTTCTCTCTTTTTTTGTTTTGTATATTTTTCTGATTACAAAAATAGGCCATTGGGCCTAGCAAAACAAAAACTGTTTTTTACATTCAAACACCCTAAATGCAATTTTCACCCCCTGACTTTTATTTTTATATTTTATTTTTATTTATTTTTATTTATTTTTATTATTTTTATTATTATGATTACTATTTTTATTAATAAAAATCCAAAAAAATATTTTATTTATTTATATATCTAATATATTTATATTCACTAATATTTTATTCCTTTAAAAAATAAAAAGACAAAAATATTTTCTTAAACAAACTTAATTTCTTTTAATTAATAAATTAATAATTATATTTAGGTTTAGTCATTTTCTTTTTTATTTAAAATTAACTTAGGATTTAGGTTTCTTTTAATTAATTAATTTCCATATTATTTTGATTAAACTTAAACCCTTTTCTAAAAAACCCTAAAAAAAATTTTCTTGATTAAACTTTATTTCTTTTCTTAATTATTTTAAGTTTAATTTAACTTATTTAATTAATTATTTCTTTTAGTTAATTAGGTCAAAACCAAACCCTTTACTCAAAAGCAAAACAAAAATCTATTTCTTTTCCATTTATATCCTTGTACATTATATTCCTTTCAATTTCTTGCACATTATTCAATACGGTTGTAATAGATAATTAGGTTTAATTTATTGCAATCCCCATCTTAAATTTGTATACCCCATCCCCAAATGATGTAATAGCATAGTAAATTTACTTTCCACAATTTATCGTTTTCATATAAATGCTAGTAATTAGGTTTTGTATGGAAAGATAAAAATCAACAAGTAGATAACCATAATCAAAGATTAAATGCATGCAAATCAAACACACTATTCACACATGCACCCTTAAGGTTAACTTCACTTGTTGCCTAAAAAATGGTCATGTTATGCATGTGGGATGTCTTAGCAAAAACAAATGAAAAATACAAGATCATAGTCCCTCGATAACGCTACAAATGTTGTCTTACAAATGATCTTAGTCCCTCAAGAGAAATGCTAAAATATATCACAACATTGCTATCATGACTATACGATGACCCATGCCCGTCCCTTTACATACAAAGATAAGGCTTTTTACCAATCAATGGTGAAATAACAATGTCAAAGGAAGGAATAAATGAACAAAAGAGTTTTTAGTAGGTAGAGACGTTCTTAGTTGCTTGCTCACTTTCAAAACAAACATCCTTGCAAACACCAAACACTTTCAAAACATGAAATATTTTCAAAAGTCCAACACTTGGTATACATTCTTATGAAACGAGAACCATTACAAAGTTTGCCTAAACAAAGGCGCATTTTAAAAAATCACCACAAAGCACATTTTCAAACAAAGAAAGTGATCTAGAAAGAAACTAAGAGCCCATAGATAACTATGGATGAAAAGGGTGCTAACACCTTCTGTTGTACCCCGAAATTTTCCCTCTCACTTATCAAGAATTTTCTTACAAGATCTCCTTGACTCAAGATTGCACCAGGGTTTGATCAGCTCAAGCCACCTCCTTATGCACTGATGACCAAAATTAGGGTTTGAGTTTGCACAAGGATTTTTGAACTTTCCATGCCCCATATGATTTTCACGGATCATTATGGACCCCCAAGTTTACTCATGTTAAGTTTCAAGCTTTGGATCACATTTTTTGATCAGTCAATTGAACAATTGACCTAAAAATTAGTTGTATTGAGGAAAAAGGTCAACTATGGCCAATTTACAGTCAAACTTCATAATTTTTGATCCACATCAACATTTTAAACTCATATGTATCATTTGATCAAGTTTGGATCAGAACTCCTCAAGAAATTTGATCAAATCTCCAAAAGGGCAAAATGGTCAAAATTAGGGTTTTGACTGGGAAAGGGAAATTTCTAATTTTTTACCTAGCAAATGGTCAATTGTTTTAAGGCATGATCTCAAGAGTCTAATTTCATCATTTTTATCTAATGACATGGTTCAAAACATTACAAGTTCATTGGATTGACAGATGAATTTTGCAGTCAACTGATCAAAAGTCAACTATATACTGAAAAGTCAAACTTTGACTTTTTGGTCAAATTCAAGTGCCAAAGATCATAATTCATCAAAACATGTCAAAATATGAAACTTATTCATCAAGAAATCAAAAAGTCAAGATTTCATTTTGAAAAGCCAAAATTTCTAAACTTAGAAATTTTTCTAAGTGTTGGAAATTTCATGTTTTTTCATAACTTTGAGCAAAATTTTAACCATGATGCAAGATGATTCAAGAGAAACTTCCAGCATGTAAGTTGTAGATATCCATGAAATCTACAACTTTTCTTTACATAACTCCTTCCAAAAATTCTTGGATATCAAGTTATAATTTTATGAACACATGGTCATGAAACTAAACACTTAGTGAAATTTTGCCCTAATTTGGCCAGGATTTTGACCTAACTTCATGACACTTTTTCATACAGTTTCAAGGGGAATATTCAAAATCAATTCAAATATGGGTTTTAGATAACATTGAAATCTTTCTAAAATGTCCAAGAACTCCTTGAGATCATTCTTGAGTAGGGAGAATCGAAGAGATGAAGTTAGAGTTTTATCACTTTAATTACATGTCATTTTGGTGATGAACAAAATTCAAATTCAAACCATGCTGCATAAACACTACTTTGCAGGCCACAAACTTGTTAGTAACTCCATAATTAATGGTTTACACAGCTGTTAGAGGCCTCACTTCAAGCATTCAATGCATGGACATGCTTTTTATCCATTTTTGGAAGAAAAGTTACATTGTCGTTTTGATAAAGTGACTTTTTATACAAAACTTGTTCTTGAGCCTTGCACTTGTTCTCTTCTGATCAAACAGGTCCTATAACTCATGAGAAATGATTCAAACACTTACAATCATCCATCCCATGCTTGTACCTCTCCTTGAAACTTTTTTCCCTCTTTTCTTCAAAATTAAGTAACCTAGCCAAAAGCTAGAAACTTGTACTTCTGATTGTCCAAAGCTCTCAAACACTTTTGTTTATACATACACAAACGATTTGAAACAAACACACGAATGCTCAATACTTGAAAAAACCTAGAACTCAGAATCACACTACACACTTCCATTTTTCACACAAACTGACCAAAAACATGAAACTCATAATCTACTCGTGTGTTTCTTGGCCTTTTGGTTTCTAAAGTTTCTAACCATCATATAGAGTTGATCCCATACTCTGTTATAGAACTGTAACACCATTAACACCATCCTCCATTTCCAAAAACAGAGCTCTGCACATTGACTTCTTCAGACCATTTCAGCCATCCATTGATCAAGCTAATCATTGCATTAGCTTCCTAGGACCTCAAGGAAGCTAACTTGATCATCACCATCACTTGAAACAAGCTCAAACTCAAAACACGATTTCCAGTTTTGAGGTAAGTTTTCTCAACTTTGAAGTCTTCATACAGGCATCATCAATAGTTTATTTGTGAACAAAACATGCAGATATCATTGCCCTAAAGCTAACCATGTCCATAGTTTCCATCAATTTTTAAGCTTAGAGAATTTTGAAACTGAAATTTCTGATATTTTTAGGGTTCAGATTAGGGCCATTAAAATTCATGCTTATCTTTGATCTATAGTTTTAATGCTTTACATTTCTGAAACCGTGAGAAAATTTGCTATAAGTTTCATGTTTACAGTTTTCATTTTTTATGAGAAATGAGCAAGTTACAGTTGGTCTGGCTGGAGGTTGAAGATAAAGTCATCAGGGCGCGTTTTTCCTTGTGTATTTATTGTTTTTCTTATGTTAACGGGTGTATAGCCACCCCAATGGTAGAAGCGCGTGCATGTAACCTTTGGGACCTGGGTTCGAGTTCCCGTGGTACCTTTTTCATTTTTTCACATTTTGCTTTTTGATTTTTGTCTTTTTGGCAGGTGTTGGGCCTCTTTGGGCCTGACTTGTTTTTTTTTATTTTTGCTAGCTAACCCCCTGCAGGCTGTTTGCACCCCTGGCCCAAGTTTATTTATTTTCTTTTTATTTCATTTTTATTTTCTTAATATATTTTCTAAATACTGAAAAAAATCATTAAAATACAAAAAATGATAGATTTATATTTTAACTTAGTTTAATTTATTTTTTCTCACAAAATAAATATTTTTATTAACTATACCTTATTTATTTTTATTTATTATCTTGTAAATTTAATTAAAACTAGGTTAATATTTATTTTTTACACCTATTAAACTATATTTATTTTAATATACAAAAAGGGCCAAAAAACATTTTATAATGCCATAAATATTTTCAAGACAAAAATACAAAAAAAAAAACACTTTTCTTAAACTTATTTTCTTTTAATTAAATAATAGAACTAGGGTTTTATTTAAAATCTTTTCTTAATAAACTTAAGTTTAATTAATTATTTTATTTAATTAATTAGGTCAAGACAATTTCCCTTTTTCTCATGAGAACCAAACAAAGATCCATTTTCTTTATATTTTGCATTTTTGTACATTTATTCATTTTGTACATTGTATCCATTTAAATTCCTTATACATTGATACCAATTCAATATGGTTGTAATATATTAATTAGGTTTAAAATTCTTGTAATCCCCATTCAATTTGTACACCCCACAAATGTTTTAATAGCGTAGTAACATTAAATTTCGCAATTTATCGCTTTTATATATAACATGCTAGTAATTAGGGTTTGTATGGAAAGACTAAAACCAATACTTAGAAAACCCTAATTCAAGACAAAAACAAGCATGAAAACAATACATTTGCACACAAGCACCCCTAGGGTTATTCCACTTGGTTGCCTTCTACAAAATGGCCATATTACACATGTAAGGTATCTTAGCAAAAACAAGCAAATACAAGATCATAGTCCCTCGATGCCGCTATCTAAGTTGCTTGTCAAATGATCGTAGTCCCTAAAATAGAATGCTAAGATACCTTGCAACATTGCTAATCATGATTATACGATGACCCACGCTCGTCCCGTTTACATCCAGAGATAGGTTTAATTACCAAATCAATGGTAATGTAACAATGTCAAAGGAAAAGGAAAATAAACAAGAAAGACGTTTGATTAGGTAGAATGATCCTAATTACTTGCTCAATTTCAAACAAACATCCTTTCTATTTTAAAAACAATCACCTACACTTTCAAACATATTACAAAATTGAAAACATTTTCAAAAGATCAAACATCTTTGTATACATTCTTACAAACAAGAATCATTACAAAGATTTCCTAAACAATGGCCTCTTTGCAAAATACTTTCAAAAACCACACCAAGCACAATTTCAAACAAAAAGCAAGTGATCTAGCAAGTAACTAAGAGCCCATGGAAAACCATGGATGAAAAGGATGCTAATACCTTCCCTTTTCATAATCTACCCCCCCCCCCCCCCCCCCCCCAAACTCAAGAAATAATCTCAAAGGTCTTTCCTGTGCTTTTTCACCTTTCCTTTTGAATAAAAGAAAAGTTGGTGGCGACTCTTGCTAACCGCAACATTTGCGATCAAACGCAAAACCTTCAAGTCAATTCTACCACCGTATCACAGAACTGGCGACTCTGCTGGGGAAAAATTCTAAAAGTGGGGTTACCTTAGGGTTAGATCACATTTACTTGCTTGCATTGTTTGACTTGTATGACTTACATTATGGTTCTTTGTTTGGGTTTGAATCCCCTACCCATATTTGGGATGCATTATAGGTAATTAGCAATACATTGTGGAAACTGTGCAGGGTATACCGACATGGTCTAAGAAATAACTACGTTAGTGCGACATATTTGTGGGTACCGGTAGCCTTTGACTTAATCGAAGAGAATACGGGGCCGCTGAGTGATGTCATAAAGCACTAATGAACTTCTAGAACCTTTACTTGACCAACTTGGCCTTTAGGATGTAGTGAGATGACCGAGTTTGGTGCAGTCCGAAGGTGGTAGATAGTCGATACTACACTTATTGAGGTTTGGTTTCTTAGGATATTCCGGTCGCCATTAAAGAGGCTTATGCTGAAACAATGACCAAGAAAACAAACCAGTGATATTGAGCTCCTTAGAACCCGGTTACTATTACTAGGACAGGTTGAGGCAACTAAACTTCAAGAGGGTACTCACCTATAAAACTCCATATAAGCCTAAACCTAAGGACTTGTTTTCTTTGTTTGTATATACATACTTGTACATAACATCATGAACATCATAACATCATACACATTCACTAACCATTTCAAGGATTTGTGGATTTATCTTTGTTTATGTTTTGTAGGATATGGATTCTCTTCGCAGGAAAACTATTCAAGTCAACCTTGTAAGGATCCCTCTACAACTTAAGGAACTAGCTTCAAGGATTCCAGAAAACTCTCCATTCACTGAGAGACATGGTCGCCTACTCAACTTGGTCACCTCCAACACAAATGAGGACATGATGAAAGTTCTCTTTCAGTTCTTTGATCCCTTACACCATTGCTTCATATTTCCCGACTATCAACTTGTGCCTACTTTAGAAGAATTATCTCGACTCTCGAGGATTCCCATTCTCAACCAACTACCTTTCAATGGTACGGAAAGAGACCCAAAGCCAGAAGAGATTGCTCAAGCTCTACACTTGCACTCATCTGATGTCACAACTCATTGGGAAACAAGGAGTGGTGTCAAAGGTTTCCTAGAAAAGTTCATGTTCGAGAAAGCCCAAAATTGTTGGAATTATTTGGACCTGTAAGCTTTTGAAGAAATTATGGCTCTCCTCATCTATGGGATGGTTTTTTTTTCAAATCCTGACTAACTCATAGACGTGAACGTCATCAAAATCTTCATATCCCGCAACCCGGTGCCTATATTGCTAGGGGATATCCTACACTCTTTTCACACTCACAGAATGAAGAAAAGAGGTGTTCTTATGTGTTGCACTCCTCTCTTGGAAAGATCGTTTATTTTGCATCTTCCCCAATCTGTATTAAAGAATGAGCAAGGCTCAAGGTGGTCACAAAGGTTGATGACGCTCAAATATTCAGACATCCATTGGTGTTCCCGATCTATAGAGATTGTTACTATTGTCGATCGTTGTGGAGAATTTCCTAATGTCCCTTTACTTGGCATTAGGGGAGGTATCATCTACAACCCTTGTTTAGCTTTAAGACAGTTTGGTTACGCCCGAAGGGATGGCCCGCACGAGATGCTGATTCAAGGTTTGGTGTTTGACTACGAGAACGACGATCAAGGTCTTCGCCAGAGATTTATCTGAGCTTGGAGCATGTTGAACAAGGTAGATAGCAAGACTTTGCGGCATAAGAATCCCATCCCTCTTGAGCCTTATCTCAAATGGGTATGAACTCATGCTTAAAGTTTTATGATGCCTTATCCCTCAATTCTCCCGGTAATCATTGAGTCTATCATGGAAGGAGATGTTCCATATACTATCCTACATCCTTACATGCCCACCTCTCTTGAAGACCTACAAAGGGATTGGATACAACTCAAGGGGGAGTGAGATACTTTCGAAGCCCAATTCTATGCAAGCGAGAATAAGGTTTTGGAACTCAGTAGACTACTTCATGAGGAGCAGACTATGAATGCCTACATTGCACCAAAGAGGATGCGTACTACCTTTTTATCTTAGAGTTTTTGTATTATTTTTCCAAAGAAGGCATTGATGTACTCGAGCTTTAATCTATTAATATAACGTGTGTTTCCTTTTTGTCTAAAACAAATTTGAATCTAAAAATCCTTGGAATCATTGCATATGCATTTACCATTCATCATAACATAAGCAGGTTTCTGAAGATGTGAAAAACACAAGAAGGGGGGGGGGGGGGTTGAATTGAAAAACATGGATTAAATAAAAAACAGCTTTAAGACGCAATATTTTTATCCTGGTTCGTTTGATCTCAAACTACTTCAGTCCACCCGTCAAGGTGATTTCGCCTCTCTCCAACGAGGTCTTAATCCACTATTCTCAAAGAATTACAGCAGCTACTTTAACAACTGTTAAAGTCTTCTTGAGTATAACCACAAACCGGTTTATCTCAAGGAAATCTTTTACAATAAATGAACAAGAGTGTGTTGTTGTTTTCTAACAAAATAGTATATCACAACTGTGATAGTTACACAAGTTAAGCTTGGAATAAACTGAATTTGCTAAAGCTTTTGAATATGCGTGGTTTGGAAGGCTTGGCAAATTGTGTGAGTGCATGCGTACTTCTTTTCTCAAGCAGACTTGTTTATATAGGAAAGGAAAAGATATGTTGTCCATAAAGCAAGTTTTAATGATAATAACGCACTTTCCTTTTGAAGAAGATCTTGTCTGAAGAAAGCCGTTAGCATTTAATTCTGTCTTGAATAATTAATAACGCTTCAGAGTCTTCTTTGCTTTAACTTATGATAACGCTTCAGAGTGTTGATGACTTGGTAAAGATGTCTTTGATCAGAGTCAGAGTGTTTTTGTTTATGCGCAGATTCTGGTCATCAAGCTTCAGCGTATAATCTGGCAGCTTCAGCATGTAGCACATATTACTGATCTTCTGATGCTGAATCCATCATAACTTCTGTATATACAAAACATAATTTTAAGAAGAATATTTGTTTTATATTATATATCTTTGAATTTATTTATTCTTTGTATTTTGTTATCATCAAAACTCTAATCAAGGATTGTAGAATCAAACTATGTTCTAACAATCTCCCCCTTTTTTATGATGACAAAAACCAGATTTTTCAATTAAAAATATGGAATAAAAAGTATAGAATTAATAAGAGAAACTCCCCCTGAGTTGATTACTTCCCTTTAATTCCATGAGTCTTTGAGCATCAGAACCTTACTGTATCTTTCATCAGAGTTTTGTACCTGTTCAAGCTTTTCAGAAGAGAGAAATTTAAATAGATCAGAATGTCTGAGACTTATGTCTCAGTAATCCGTTATTGAAAAATATCTTATTCTTTCTCCCCCTTTTTGTCAGTTATAAAAAAGAACATATAATCAGAGCCAAAATGCGTTTATATTAAAACCAGAATCAACAATAAGTTAAGAACAACAACAATGTAAGAATATTACAGATAAATATGTTTTAAAAACGAGGAAATTCTAAGAGGGAGGAGGAAGCTTACAACAAGCCCTTGATCTAGATGTTGGTTTCCTCTTGCTTAGTTAACATGCTCTTGATTTCCTCAATTTTTTCATCCTGTTTATCCATTCTTTCATTCATCAAAATATCAGATCTTTTCAGGTCTTCTAGAGTCTGCTTTTCATAGGAGGAAGCTTGAGAATCTTCAGTAACTGGATGCTTCTCAGAGCATTCTGCAATATCCTCTTTTTGACCCAGTTCTTCAGCAGGAATCATATGCTCTGGAGTATCAGTCAGATTGAGATCTTCTGACTCTGGTTGAACTTTGTATGCTGGACGATGTTCAGACCAGGGAGCATTGTCCAGAGGGAGAACTTCTTCCTTGAGCAGCTGGCTCAGAACTTGATCTTCAATTACTTTCAATAGATTACTGAAGTTCTTTTGAACTTGTCCATAGCTCTGTTCTTACATCTTACGAGTTTCAGAACATATCCATCTTTTGAACCTTGTCCAAAGGTAGTTTGATGCAGCAGGATCAATCAGCTCAAGACTAGCTTGCTTCAGAGAAGTGATCCACTTATGTACTTCTGTTTCAAATATCAATAAGCTGGTACCAACATTTGGAGAGGGTACATATGGTTTTGGTTTTGGAATAGTTGTTTTGTGGGTTATGGCAGCAAGACGTTCAAAAACCGTTAAATCAATGACAGTCTTGATGTTGTCATCTGGATTGTTCTTTGGTGAGGGAGTGGGAGAGTCTGGAATAATTATTGGACTAGTTGGGGAGTTTGGTGGATTTGATTCTAGTGAAGAGGTTATTTGGGGAATATCCAGAATGGTTAGTGGCATACGGATGGCCAGAGGTTCAGTGATTCCAGGAATGGGAATGGTATCAGAATCAACAGTTTGGTTTGATTGATCGTTGTGAGGTTCTGGTTCACAAGATTCAGAAGGTTGAGCCTCAGAAGTTTGAACTTCTGGTTGAAATAGTTCAGGTTGTGGAGAAGGTGGATGAATTTCTGGTTGAGGAGATGGAGGTAGTGGTATTTCTGGTTGTGGAGAGAGGGGAATTTCTGGTTGTGGTGCTTCTGTGGTGGTTTCAGAGTTTGGATTTTCTGGCATAAAAGCAAAAGTATGTTGGTCAAAGGTTTCTATATCTGATAGAACTTTTGCAAGTTCTTGTTGGGTTGCTTCAATATTTGGATTTGGAGGTAGGGAGTGAGATCCTTTAAGAGTTAAGGTTTCTGAGGGGTAAAATTCAATGTCAAAGTCATCAAGTGTTTGTGGTGTGGGGTTTTCTGATTGAGTGGGAATTGGTATAGACGTTGATACAGAAATTGAGTTTAAAACAGTTACAGAAGAAGGATTACCTCTCTTTTTAGGAGTCCGCTGGGATGATCCTTCTGCTACAACTTTCCTTTTCTTGTTTTTCTTCAGCACAACTTCTAGAGCCTTCTGCTGCAGATCCTGAATGTTCAAATCTGGTGCTGTACCATCCGCCTTGCATGCATCCAGATATCTGACTATTATTTCAGGTTTAGAATCAATCTCTGAGAACAGGGGAAAGTTATCCAGAGGGATTCTTCTGCTCGATATTGCTGCAAAAGAAGTTACACTGGGTTCCTTCTTGATGTTCTCAATTAACTTCATCTTCTTCATCTTCTTTGCATTCAACTGTTTGCCAACAGTAGCTTCCAAAGAGATGATTTCCTGAGCTTCTGTTAGATGATCAATCAGCTTATTCTCTGTTAGAATATCTGACATAAGCCTTCCTAGGGGTATCCAGTCCCTTTTTGTGCGCTCCTCTTCTCTGGTTTCCTTAACACTAGTCCTTAGATGGTTAAACAGCAGATGAGCCAGATTCACCTTAATCTTTTGGGAGATGAAGTAGATCAGAAATTGCTGATCAATATTGATGTAGTCAGGAGAGCTGGTAGGCTTCCTGTGGTTTATGCATCCCAGAATAATCTTGGCCCATATTTTGTGATGGTCTTTTAGATCCCTCATCTTGCTGGAGGGAAGACCCAGAGTGAAGATTTCTCTAGCAATTAGGGCGACATCAGCGCATCTTTCAGCCATGTCAATGCATCGTACACCACCACCATTGTAGCCTATTAATCTTGCAATGGGGTCCTCATTTATGACTATCTTCTTCCCCATTATGTATGAAGTAACTTGATGGTTGGAAGATGAAGCATGAATCCAAAATTCCTTCACGAGGATTGGGAATGTTGGACCCACCAGTCGGTCAAAATATCTGTCCCAGCCTTGAGCCTTTACTTCTTCAGAGAGATTAAACTCGTTCTCTCGAAGACTGTTAAAGTCCACAATCAATTCTGAAAGAACTTCTAGATTTTTGACGGGTGTGAGAAGAGTTATGAGGGGTTCTTCATATTGTTCGGAGGATCTGTTTTCTGAGTACTGGAAGTAGGGTTGCTTGAGGAAGCCATGTTCACACCGAAGGTTTTGTGAAGAAATTAAAAGGGTTTTGAGAAAGGATCCAAACTGAAATCAATAAGATTGTAGAGAAAATGAAAGTGAAAGTAAAAAACTGTAAATAGTGAGAAATGTGTTTAAATAGATTTTTAAAAAGGATTTTGAAAACATAAACGGCAAGAGAGAGAAATAAATTATAATGATTATGAGCATTTAATGACAGCTGATTTTGGGGGATTCAGAAAGATATTGGAACGGATACTCATGACATGTGTCCCAATGCATCCAATCAGCGCTTTTGACCTTTCAGAAACGTGAATGCGTGTTCAGCCTCAGAAAGTAGGCCGATGACTGGATGACACCTATTTGCTTGAGTGAACTGCACATTTCTATCCTTGAAATGAAGCGCGCAGATCTTCATGGATAGATTCTGATACAATTTGTACTTCTAAATATCTGAAGAAAGATTGATCAGTAGTTCACGGAAAAATAGACAAAGTTCTGAAGGTTAAGATATGGAATCAAAACAGTTTTATTCTGGGCAGAGCTTCATGCTGAGATGTTTCAGAATGAAGTTGAACCTATCTTCAGAAAGAGGTTTTGTAAAGATATCAGCCCATTGATGGTTTGTGTTAATAAATTTTAAAATTAGAATCCCCTTCTGAATATAGTCCCTAATAAAATGATGTTTTATTTCTATATGCTTAGCCCTAGAATGCAAAATAGGATTTTTACTGAGACAAATAACAGAAGTATTGTCACAGAGGATATGGATGTTACTCTCAAATATCTTGAAGTCCTCAAGTTAACTTTTCATCCAGAGCATTTGTGTGCTGCATCCAACTGCTGCTATGTATTCAGCTTCTGCTGTTGATAGAGCTATTATGGATTGTCTTTTGCTGGACCATGAGATCAGATTTTCTCCCAAAAACTGGTAGCTTCCAGAAGTGCTTTTACGTTCTACTCTGTCTCCAGCGAAATCAGCATCACAGTATCCTATCAAGCTGTAATCACTTGATTTTCTATAAAACAAACCCAGATTAGTAGTACCTTTCAGATACTTGAAAATTCGCTTAACTGCTGTTAAGTGAGATTCTCTAGGATCTGATTGGAATCTAGCACAAATACAAACACTGAATAGAATGTCAGGCCTTGAAGTCGTCAGATAGAGAAGAGAACCAATCATACCTCTGTAGACCTTTTGTTCTACCTTTTTACTTACTTCTTCTCTTTCCAGAATGCACGTGGGATGCATTGGAATCTTTGATGGCTTACATTCTGAGAGATCAAATTTCTTCAGAAGTTCTCTAACATATTTGCTCTGATGAATCTAAGTTCCTTCTGGGGTTTGATTAATCTGAATGCCCAGAAAGAATTTTAGTTCCCCCATTAGGCTCATCTCAAATTCTGCCTGCATACATTTAGCAAACTTTCTTCCCAGAGAGGGTTTAGTGGATCCAAATATGATGTCATCAACATAAATCTGACATACTAAAATGTCATTCTTAAATGTCTTACAGAACAAGGTTGTGTCCACTTTCCCTCTGGTGAATTCCTTTTCTAGCAGGAAGTTACTTAGTCTTTCATACCAAGCTCTGGGAGCTTGTTTTAGACCATGGAGTGACTTCTTTAGTTTGAAAACATATTCTAGATTTTTGGAACTTTCAAAACTAGGGGGTTGGTGCACATATACATCTTCTTCTATATAGCCATTTAAGAATGCACTCTTAACATCCATCTGATACAGAGTGATGCCTTTATTAGCAGCAAATGAAATTAAGAGTCTGATAGATTCTAACCTGGCGACTGGAGCAAAGGTTTCTATATAGTCTATCCCCTCTTGCTGACTATAACCTTGTGCTACCAGTCGTGCTTTGTTTCTGATGACTTCACCTTGTTCGTTCTGTTTGTTTCTGAACACCCATTTTGTACCAATGACGTTGAATCCTTTTGGTTTGGGAACTAGATCCCATACGTCATTTCTTGTGAATTGATTTAGTTCCTCTTGAATTTCTAGAATCCAGTCATTGTCTAGAAGTGCTTCATCAATTGTTGTTGGTTCAATTAGAGAAACCAGTCCCATGAGGGATTCTTCAGAGTTTCTGAAGGTAGATCTTGTTCTGATTGGATCTTCCTTCCTTCCTAAGATTGTTTCTTCTGGGTGATCCATGCTGCTTCTGGATGGTCTTTTCTGGAGTTGATCAACAGAAGGTGCTGGATTGCTTGCAGTGACTCTTTCTGATGTTGAGGGAGTGTCTCTGTTGAGAGCTTCTGATGATTTATCTTCAGTACCTGTGAGTTCAACTTCCATACCTGCAAGTAATTCATTCTGCTTTGACTTTTGAGAGTCAAGCTTATCATCAAAACGAACACTGATTGACTCCTCCACAATCTGTGTTTTTGTATTGTATACTCTGTACCCTCTTGAGCGTTCATAATATCCTAACATAATACACTTTTATGCTTTAGAGTCAAACTTGTTCAAATAATTTTTTGTATTCAGAATAAAACATGTACATCCAAATGGGTGAAAATAGGAGATGTTGGGCTTTCTGTTCTTCCACAATTCATATGGAGTCTTTTCCAGAATAGGTCTTATGGAGATTCTATTCTGAATGTAACACGTTGTGTTTATTGCCTCTACCCAGAAGATCTTAGCAACGTTAGTGTCGTTGATCATGGTTCTGGCCATTTCTTACAATGTTCTGTTCTTTCGTTCTACAACTCCATTTTGCTGGGGAGTTTTAGGATAAGAGAAATCATGCATAATGCCTTTATCATTAAAGAATAACTCAAAATATTTGTTTTCAAATTCTCCACCATGATCACTTCTGACTTTGACGATTCTAAGATCCTTTTCATTCTGAACTTGGTTGCAGAAGGTAACAAACACAGAGTGTGACTCGTAATTGTGCCTTAAGAACTTTACCCATGTCCATCTGCTATAGTCATCTACGATTACTAACCCATACTTCTTGCCACTGACTGAAGCAGTTTTAACTGGTCCAAATAAGTCAATGTGCAGAAGTTCTAATGGCTTGGAGGTGGAAAAAACGTTTTTGTATTTGAAAGCTGGTTTTGTAAACTTGCCTTTCTGACATGCTTCACACAGAGCATCTGAATTAAACTTCAGGTTAGGAAGTCCTCTGACCAGATTGAGTTTGTTAATATGAGATATTCTTCTCATACTAACATGTCCCAATCTTCTATGCCAGATCCATTGCTCGTTGTTAACAGACAGTAGACATTTTACATTCTGACTTTTTAGTTCATAAAGTTTTATTTTATAAATGTTGTTTTTCCTCTTTCCATTAAATAGGATAGTCCCATCTTTCTGACTAACAGCTTTGCATGAATTTTTATTGAAGATTATATCATAACCGTTATCACTTAATTGACTTATGGATAACAGGGTATGCATTAATCCATCAACTAATAAAACATTACTTATAGAGGGAAGATTTCCATTACCTACTGTTCCAGAGCCAATGATCTTTCCTCTCTGATTGCCTCCAAAGCCTACGTGGCCTCCAGGCTTAAGTTCCAGGCTTTGGAACATATGCCTTCTTCCCGTCATGTGTCGTGAGCAGCCAGAGTCCAGGTACCATGATTGGTGCTTTTGCTTTGCTGCTAAAGATATCTGCCACATGTATTATTTTATCCTTAGGTACCCACATTTTCTTGGGTCCTGATTTGTTAGTTTTACCAAAACTCTGGTTGAATTTTGGTTTGACAGAGTAATCACTACTTGTATATTTTATGTCATGTGTGTGCCCATATATAAAGTGTGAATCAAGTTGAGTACGTTTTATAACCAAATCCATGGCATTTTTTTGGTGTAGGTACCTTACCTTGATATCCTATCCCTTTTCTGCCATTTCTGCTAACTCCATAGATCATTGAAGCCATTTTGCTTCTGTCTATGTTTTTAGCTAGAAACTTCTGAAAGCTATGATCATACTCCTTGATGATCTCATCAGCATTGCTGGGAGTTTCAGGGATTGTTTCCTTCTGAGTGTTTTGCAATTGGTTTTCTAATTTTGAAATTTTATCTTTTAACTCGAATTCTCCAATTTGAGACTCTCAGTCTTATCAGAGTCAGAAGCAAGATTCCTTTTCAGGTTTCTGAATTTGACTCTGATCTGCTGATATCTTTCCAGAATTTCATTAAGGCTTTCAGCTAGTTCAGCCTTAGTAAAGTTTATAGTAAAGTCAGGGAATACCTCTTCTGTATCTGATTCAGAGTCTGACTCAGAAGCTTCACTATCTTCTGTTATGTTTGCCATGAGAGCTATGTTTTCTCTTTCATCATCTGATTCTGAGTCAACTTCAGATGTGTCAGATTCATCCCATGTAGCCATGAGACTTTTCTTCTTTTCCTTGCCGAACTTCTTTTTGGGCTTCTCCTTCTGAAGCTTTGGGCAATCACTTTTGTAGTGCTCTTGCTCGTTACATTCATAGCAGATGATGTCTTTGTTGTTTGGCTTTCTGTTTCCTGAAGAACCTTCAGATCTTCTGTGTCCAGAGGAGGATTCTGACCTTCTGTATCTGGAGGAAGATTCATTCTGATTTTCTGATCTTCTGGGATTCCTGAACTTCCTTTGCCTCTGCTTCCACAATTGTTTCACCCTTCTGGAGAGGAGAGACAGTTCATCTTCTTCTGATGAGGACCCATCAGAGGTTTCTTCCACAGCCTGCAAAACTTTGGAGTCAGATTTTCTGTTAGATTTTAAAGCTAATGGCTTACCTTGCTTTTGAGGTTCATCTGCTTCTAGCTCTATCTCGTGACTTCTGAGGGAGCTGACAAGTTCCTCCAGAGAGATTTTGTTGAGATCCTTGGCTAGCGTAAGCGCTGTGACCATTGGCCTCCATTATTTTGGCAAGCTTCTGATGATCTTCTTAACATGATCAGTAGTGGAATACCCTTTGTCAAGAACTTTTAGACCAGCAACAAGAATTTGAAATCTTGAAAACATAGTTTCTATTAATTCACTCTCTTCCATCTTGAATGCCTCATACTTCTGAATGAGTGCAAGGGCTTTGGTTTCTTTGACTTGAATGTTACCTTCATGCGTCATTCTCAGAGAGTCAAACATATTCTTGGCAGTTTCTCTGTTTGATATCTTCTCATATTCTGAATAAGAGATGGCGCTGAGAAGAATTGTTCTGGCCTTGTGATGATTTCTAAACTCACGCTTTTGCTGATCAGACATCATTTTCCTGTCAATCTTCTGACCATGTCCATCCACTGGGTCGTGTATCCATCAGTCACCATGTCTCACAAATCAGATCATGGGCCAGAAAGAAACTCTCAATTCTGTCTTTACAGTAGTCAAAGTTTCTCCATCAAAGACTGGAGGTTTGCCACTGAATCTATCCCTTTCTTCATTGTTGTCATTGTTGATGTTTTGACTTGGTCCTGCCATTGTGCTTTTCTAACGCTGGATCTTGTATTGACACGGTTAAGTGTTATAAGCTCAGAACCAGGCGCTCTGATGCCAATTGAAGATGTGAAAAACACAAGAAGGGGGGGGGGGGGGTGAATTGAAAAACTTGGATTAAATAAAAAACAGCTTTAAGACACAGTATTTTTATCCTGGTTCGTTTGATCTCAAACTACTCCAGTCCACCCGTCAAGGTGATTTCGCCTCTCTCCAACGAGGTCTTAATCCACTATTCTCAAAGAATTACAGCAGCTACTTTAACAACTGTTAAAGTCTTCTTCAGTATAACCACAAACCGGTTTATCTCAAGGAAATCTTTTACAAGAAATGAACAAGAGTGTGTTGTTGTTTTCTAACAAAACAGTATATCACAACTGTGATAGTTACACAAGTTAAGCTTGGAATAAACTGAATTTGCTAAAGCTTTTGAATATGCGTGGTTTGGAAGGCTTGGCAAATTTTGTGAGTGCATGCATACTTCTTTTCTCAAGCAGACTTGTTTATATAGGCAAGGCAAAGATACGTTGTCCATAAAGCAAGTTTTAATGATAATAATGCACTTTCCTTTTGAAGAAGATCTTGTCTGAAGAAAGCCGTTAGCATTTAATTCTGTCTTGAATAATTAATAAAGCTTCAGAGTTTTCTTTGCTTTAACTTATGATAACACTTCAGAGTGTTGATGACTTGGTAAAGATGTCTTTGATCAGAGTCAGAGTGTATTTGTTTATGCGTAGATTCTGGTCATTAAGCTTCAGCATATAATCTGGTAGCTTCAGCGTGTAGCACATATTACTGATCTTCTGATGCTGAATCCATCAGAACTTCTGTATATACAAAACATAATTTTAAGAAGCATATTTGTTTTATATTATATATCTTTGAATTTATGTATTCTTTGTATTTTGTTATCATCAAAACTCTAATCAAGGATTGTAGAATCAAACTATGTTCTAACAGTTTCTTGCAAAAAGTCTCCTCATCTCTCTACTGTTTATTTCAGTAAGATGGATCTCAAGCAAACTGTGAAGAACCTCCAAGCTCAGAATGCAGTTTCAACAGTTGTTATTAACTCTAGCCAAAGGACAAGAAGAGTTGAAGACCTTGTTGGTTGAGGAGAAGAAAAGAAGATGAAGAAGATAACCAGAGTTATAAACATGGGAAGAATATTCCAAGGGAAAACAAGAAGGGCCTTAGACTTTGCAATGAAATCCGGTGAGAAAGACAATCAAGATGAGAAAGGAAAAAAAACAGTTGTCCAGTCAGAATCAGAAGAGGAAGAAGAAGAGGAAGACTATTATGAAGAACAATACCCTCCAGCCGACGACAAGTATAAGCATCTAGAAGAGCAGTTGAGTGCAATGGAAATCCAAAATGTGTCTGGATTGGACTTTGAGGAGTTGGGACTAGTATCGGGGATTGTCATCCCTCCAAAATTCAAAGCACCTGTGTTCGCAAAATATGACGGAGTTTCATGCCCTAAAATGCATCTCCGGTCCTATGTGAGGAAAATCCAGTCCCATACCGCTGACAAAGATTTATGGGTACACTTCTTCCAAGACAGTCTATTTGGAACTCAACTTGATTGGTTTTATCAGTTAGAAAGAGCCAATGTTCATAACTAGGAGGATCTTGCTGCAGCCTTTTACAAATAATACCAATACAATGCTGATCTTGCACCCACCCGTACTCAACTCCAGAGTATGGCCATGGTTTCAAGTGAAGGCTTCAAGGACTATGCGCAAAAATGGAGAGACTTGTCTGGAAGAGTTCAACCTCCCCTATCTGAAAGAGAGTTGGTAGACATGTTTTTGGGCACCTTGTTTGGTCCCTTCTTCAATCACTTAATTGCGAGTTCATCGGCAGGTTTTACTGAATTGATATTGACTGGAGAAAGTGTAGAAGCCGGGATAAAGAATGGAAAGATTCAAAAACATGCATCCTCTACTACTGTAAGAAAGCCATTCATCGGAAAGAAAGAAGTGGTTGTTGTATATCCTTAGAGAAATCAAGATAGGGTCGAACACTGTCCAATGGCGGGGGATGTTATGATTCCTAAACCTACGCCTGGTCAGCAAAGAACACAACCAACCAAGAATGGAAAGACCAGTCAGACAGTTCACCAGAATTAACATGACACTATCTCAGGTATTGCCACATCTGTTAAGATCCAACCTAATAACTTTGAAAGAAGCTCCAAAGAACCCTAACACAACCTCTCCTCACTATCATCCTAATGCCCGCTATGCATGCCACTCTAAGAGTGTCGGCCATGACACTAACAACTGTTGGGCTCTAAAGAACAAAGTACAAGACCTCCTTGAAGCCAAAGAGATTGAATTCTATGCGCCAGAAAAGCCCAATGTCATTTCTGCCCCTATGCCCAAACATGGCCATACTACCAACGCCATTGAGGAAGATATGTTTGTTACTTCAGCTGATGAACTTATGACCCCACTCCTAACTATGAAAAATAATTTATTGAATGTAAGTGTTTTCCTAGGCTGTGATGAAAGTTGTCATTTCTGTTTGTCCTCACCAACCAGTTGTCCTTTGTTGAAAGCAGGCGTTCAGTGCCTAATCGATAACAAGGAAATTTTATTTGAAAAGACTTATGTTCCACCTTTTTCTTATAATGATGTTTCCATTGTTACCATTTCCGCCAATTCTTCCAAGGTCTCCACCAAAAGACCCATTAGAATTACATCAGTTCCAAAAGTAGCTCCTTTGATAATTACAATGCCTGGACCAGTCCCGTATTCATCAGACAAAACTGTACCATGGAATTATGGAGGGGATGTCTACTACCATGGTATCAAGCAAGATTGGCCAGCTGCTGAAGATTCAAGTTCTGAGAAAGTTAACTCCAATATCAATAATATTGCAGGGACTAGCAATATTACATGAAGCGAAGGATATTCTCTCCAGAAATTGCTCCCCCAATAATCATTCATGTTGTTGTTGCTCTTCCGAAGTCTATTCCCAGTCCTACAATCATCTCCACTAATACTCCAACTGACAAAGCTGATACAACCCCTGTTATCACTCCTACTAACATTCCTATTGTCGAGTCAACTGAAACTCGAGGTAAAAGTATTCTGATTGAGCCTGTCCGGACAAAGGCATAATCATTGGCTATCCATGAGACCTCCCGGAAAGAGATGGAGGAAATCCTAAAGATCATAAAAAGAAGCGACTATAATATAGTTGAGAAACTGGGGCAAACTCCATCTAAAATTTCCATGCTGGCTTTATTACTATGTTCTGAGGCGCATGCAAAGGCCTTGGTAAAAATCCTGAAAACTGCCCCTGTACCCCAAGAAACATCTACCGATCAGTTCCAAGACTGCATAGCCAGCTTGACTACAGATAATGGTTTAGGTTTTTCGGATGCTGATTTAACGCCAAGAGGGAGGAAGCATAATGAGGCATTGCATGTCTCAGTAGAATGCAGGGGCACAACTCTGGCTCATGTCCTGGTTGACACCGGTTCATCTCTGAATGTATTGCCTAAAAAGGATCTTGATAGGCTTGACTGTGAGGGATTGACATTGAAACAAAGCAACATAGTAGTGAGAGCCTTTGACGGCTCAAAAAGGATGGTGCATGGGGAAGTGGATATCCCCATAAAGGTTGGAACCCAAACATTTGATTCAACTTTTTATGTAATGGATATTCGCCCTTCATATTCCTGCTTGCTAGGCCGACCGTGGATTCACAATGCTGGCGATGTTACTTCTACGTTGCACCAAATGTTGAAATATCCAATTCAAGGGAAGATCATCACCATTCATGGAGAAGAAGAGTATATGATCAGCCATCTCAATTAACTCAGATATGTGGAGTTAGATGGTGAATTTATTGAAACTCCATTCCAGCACTTTGAAGAAGTCCCACAAGATGTGGCAGTAACAAAGGCTGTGTCTCGAGTTCCCAAGATCACAAGGCCTCCACTCAGGATATCGTCTTTAAAGGATGCCAAGGCAATGATAGAAGAAGGTGGGTGCACTATTTGGGGATAACTCCCAGATATCCCATACAAATCTAACAAGTTTGGCATGGGTTTCACTTCAGGTGCCCAGAAGGTTGTACGCCGCGCTCGTGTCGGAGGACCACCCTTGAAGAACAACAACCGCGAAGTCAATACAGTGGAAGATGATGAAGACAGCTACAACCTGGAGGATTGGATTTTCCCAACTATCGGTGGAGTGCTCAACAATTGGGATGCTAGAGATTTTGTCTCGGTCACTTTTATCCCACAGTAATTTGTCTTTACATTTTGTTGGATCTGTAATATTAAAACAATTCAGACTCTTAAAACCTTGTGTCTTACCCGAGGCACAATGGTCCATTTGTAAGGGTTACTATCTCATTTCCATATGACATCAATGAATCATGGACGTTTTTGAATACAAACTTTGTTCTCATTGTTTTTCTTTTTTTACATTTCCATTTCTTTCAAAGATAGCTATACTCTTACACACACTCACACTCACAATGCAGGTCTACATCCAGTCGGGATCCCATGGGTAACGGTTCTGCTATGGCCTTTTGTGACTCTGAAAATCTAATCTACCAAGCCGAAGACGAAGGGGAGGAAGTTTGTGAAGTACCATGGGAGCTTGCCAGATTACTACAATAAGAAGAGAGTACCATTCAGCCCCACGAGGAACCAGTGGACACCATCAACATAGGTACTGAAGAAGACAAAAGAAAGGTCAAGGTGGGTGCCAATCTGGAACCCAATGTCAAGGAGCGTCTAATTCAGTTGTTACACAAGTATGTTGAGGTCTTTGCCTGGTCGTATGAAGACATGCCAGGACTTGATGCAGATATCGTGGTACATTGTCTACCTAGAAGAGAGGACTGTCCATCGGTAAAGCAAAAGGTCTGTCGTATGCGACCTGACATGTCAGAGAAGATTAAAGTAGAAGTCATGAAGCAATTTAACGCTGGATTCTTGGTCGTCACCTCCTATCCACAATGGGTTGCCAATGTTGTTCCTGTACCCAAAAAGGACAGAAAAGTACGAATGTGCATGGACTATAGAGATTTGAATAGGGCAAGCATTAAGGATGATTTCCCACTTCCCCACATTGATATTATAGTTGACAATACAACACAACACAAATTGTTTTCCTTCATGGACGGTTTCTCAGGTTACAACCAAATCAAAATGGCGCCTGAGGACATGGAGAAAACAACATTTGTCACACAGTGCGGCACATTATGCTACAAAGTTATGCCATTCGGACTGAAGAATGCTGGGGAAACCTATCAGCATGCCATGGTAGCTCTATTACACAACATGATACATCACTAAATAGAGGTTTATGTGGACGATATGATATGTAGATCTCAAACAGAATAAGAGAATCTTGACCATTTACAGAAACTGTTTGAGAGACTAAAGAAGTATAAGCTGAGGTTGAACCCAAATAAGTGCACGTTTGGAGTAAGGTCTGGTAAGCTCCTAGGCTTTGTCGTCAGCAATAAGGGTATTGAAGTAGATCATGCCAAGGTGAAAGCGATACAAGAAATTCCTGCTCCTCATACTGAGAAGGAAGTCATAGGATTCTTGGGACGTTTGAACTACATTTCCAGATTCATTTTTCACCTGACAGCTACTTGTGAATCAATCTTCAAACTACTGAAGAAAGATCAAGTAGTCAATTGGAATGATGAGTGCTAAACTTCTTTTGACAAGATCAAAGAATACCTGCAAGAGCCTCCTGTGTTAATGCAACCAGTCGAGGGAAGACCATTGATCATGTTCTGACTGTTTTGGAAAATTCAATGGGGTGTGTGTTGGGGCAGCATGACGAGTCTGGCCGAAAAGAGCACGCTATTTATTACCTGAGCAAAATGTTTACCAACTGTGAAATACGATATTCACTGCTCGAGTTGAGCTCTGGCATGGGCTGCTCACCGGCTAAGACAATATAGGCTGACTCATACTACCTTGTTGATATCTAAAATGGATCCAATAAAATACATCTTTGAGAAACCTGCACTCTCTAATAGCGAGATGGCAGATGATCCTAACAGAATATGACATACAGTACACTACCCAGAAACAATAAAGGGCAGTGTACCAGCTGATCACCTTTCTCACGAAGCTGTAGAAGACTACCAGTCCATGAAGTTCGAATTCCCAGATGAAGACATCATGATGGTAAATAATTGTGAAGAATTCAGGCCATATAACGGACCTGAACAAGGATCCCGATGGACCTTGGTTTTTTATGGGGCGTCTAACGCACTCGGCAACGATATTGGTGTTGTACTCATATCTCCTGAAGGATGTCACACTCCCTTTACGGCAAAAATCTGCTTCAATTGTGCAAATAACATGGCGGAATATGAAGAATGCATCTTTGGTCTCAAAGTTGCCATAGACTTGGGGATCAAATCTTTTAATTTATTCAGAGATTCAACTTTAGTTATCAGCCAGATCAAAGGGGAATGGAACACCAAACACCCTAATCTTATCCCTTATAAAGAACATGTTTTGTCATTGCTCCCACATTTTGAGAAGATTACCTTCGAGCACTTCACGCAATAAGAAAATCAGATAGCAGACACACTAGCCACAATGTCATATATGTTTAAACTTAAATGGGACAACGAGGCTCCCCAGATCACCATTGAACAAAGGGATGAACCAGCACATTGTCACGAGATTAATACTGAAGAAGTAGTGGACCAACCTTGGTTTCATGAAGTCAAGAGGTATCTCAAAACCCAAGAATACCCAGAAGGAGCTTCAGTAAACGATAAGAAGTTCTTAAGGAGATTCTCTGCTAAATTATTCCTTAGTAATGGTATTCTTTACAAACGCAACCATGCCTTCGTGTTACTTCGGTGCATAGACAAGGTTGAAGCTGAAAGGATCATGGCTAAGTTACATGAAGGCACTTTTAGCACCCATTCCAGTGGGCATATGATGGCAAAGAAAACCCTACGGGCAGGCTATTACTGGTCTACCATGGAAGCAGATATCTATCAACACTCTCGAACTTGCCATACGTGTCAGATCTACACTGACAAGGTGCACGTACCACCGGTTCCTCTGAATGTCTTGACGGCTCCTTGGCTTTTCGCTATGTGGGGGATTGATATGATTGGGGAAATCAAGCCAACAACATCCAATGGACACCGCTTTATCCTAGTGGCCATTGACTATTTTGTAAAGTGGGTGGAGGCAGCTTCTTTCGCTTCTGTTACCAAGAATGTTGTCACTCGGTTCATCAAGCAGAATCTCATATGTCGCTACGGTATCCCAAAGAGGATTATTACAGACAATGGTACGAACTTGAACAATACTATGATCACCGCCTTGTGCGAGAAATTCAAGATCCAATATCATAATTCTTCCCCTTACCGGCCGAAGATAAATGGTGTTGTCGAAGCCGCGAATAAGAACATTAAAAAGATCATACAGAAAATGATGGTCACATACAAATACTGGCATGAGATGCTACCATTCGCTCTCCATGGATATTGTACCACAGCTCGCACATCAAACATGGCAACACCCTATTCTCTGGTATACGGCATGGAGGCCGTCTTGCCTATTGAGGTCCAGATCCCCTCTCTAAGAATTATGAAGGATGAAGGGTTGAATGAAGAAGATTGGATCCAGACTCGACTTGATCAACTAAACTTGATTGATGAGAAAAGACTTACTGCTGTTTGCCATGGTCAAATGTATAAAAATGGATGATCAAGGCTTTCAACAAAAAGGTCAGACGCCAAGTGTATCAAGTTGGAGATCTGGTGATCAAACGTATCATACTGCCGCAAGGTGATCCCAGGGGAAAATGGACTCCTACATATGAAGGACCATTTGTAATCAAAAATATATTCTCTGGTGGAGCGATGATCTTGACCACCATGGATGGCGACGACCTGCCTCACCCTACGAACGCAGACATAGTCAAAAGATACTATGCATAAGAGACCTGCTAGGTTGACACACTTAGGCAAAACAAGGGCATCTCGACGAACCGAAAAGGTTCAGGCAAAAATTAGGGATAAAACAAAAAAATATGTACACCCGGCAAGTTGAAAACCCGAAAGGGCGACTTGGGAAAAAAAGGGTATCCCGGTGGACTGAAAACCCAAAAGGGAGGTCCAGGCAAAAGTTGTGGAATTAAAGCGTATGACTATGTCCCGTTGGATCACCTTACGGATAACCTGCAAACTCAGAGGTTCTAATCAATTCAATCAACTTCGGACAAGGAAACAAATGGATAAGATGCTCAGAGATACGAAGGCTATAGCAGAATGGGAACCCCATGGGATTATTGCACATAGCTATCTTTTCTTTGTATCAAAATTTTCATTTTTTACGACGATATTCTCTTACTAGAATGTTTGTCTCATTGTACGAAAATACTTACTCAAATTCAATACAAAGACATCCCTTAGAAAGTGCAAAACTATCTATTTTTCTTTACTCTCGTGTTTTGTTTACAAAAACGTCCAATGATTTATTTTTGAACATATGCATTTGAACATAATTACTGCTTACAAATAAATAAAATAGAAAGACAATCATTGATGACTTTAAGAGATAGGTAAATCTCTCCAAAACTGTTTCCATAAAACCCCCCGCAGTGTGCAGTTTAATTCCCAACAGAACAAAGCTTCCAGTTATCAATCCCCAGTAGAAGTCGTTCAATTTCTCAGGATTTCCCAACAAGATTTTACAAGCAGTACACGGAATTTCCTTTACAATAGAGTTTATTTCTCTGAGGGAAATTCATCAAAATATAAAGATTTACACCCCATATCCTCAGCAACATTCAGGGATTTATCTTCCTCGAATTCAACAAGTAGTGCAGCAAATTAAGCTCACATACGCATACATCGCATCCATATATCATAAACATTGATAACACGAATGCATTATACCATGCATTTCATACAACATAACTTTGCATTTTAGCTAACATCTTACCCTTTTCAGGATAAGGTTAACATCTAGCATTAACAAATGCTCAAAGTTTTCAGATACAGTTCAGATACGCTCTAGACACGGATGTCATTCTGATACTCATTCAGATTCAACTTTCAGATATAGTTCAGATACGCTCCAAACACGGATTCCATTCTGATACTCATTCAGATTCAACTTTCAGATACAGTTCAGATAAGCTCCAGACACAGATGCCATTCTGATACTCATTCAGATTCAACTTTCAGATACAATTCAGATACGCTCCAGACACGGATTCCATTCTGATACTCATTCATTTTTCAACTTCCAGATACAGTACAGATACACTCCAGACACGGACACCATTCTAAAACCTATTCAAAATCAGCCTCCAAATGCGGTTCAGATACACTCCAGACACGGACGCCATTTTGATACTCATTCTTTCAGCTTACAAATTACAATTCAACAATCACTTTTGGATGGAATCTACAAGCCCATCTCCAACAAATTTCTATCACCTCTCCAAATGGCATCTTTAAGCCCATTCCCTCAACCCTCACATCACCGAGTGCAAATTTCTGGGCACTCTAGTGTCCAATCATCTTCCACCTTTAAGTCACGAATGGCAAAACTCGCCAGTCTAACTCTTCAGGTTTAAGAAGATTGAACAAGGGCAGATGTTGTACCCCAAAATTTTCCCTCTCACTTATCAAGAATTTTCTCACAATATCTCCTTGACTCAAGATTGCACCAACGTTTGATCAGCTCAAGACACCTCCTTATGCACTGATGACCAAAATTAGGGTTTGAGTTTGCACAAGGATTTTTGAACTTTCCATGCCCCATATGATTTTCATGGATCATTATGGACCCCCAATTTTACTCATGTCAAGTTTCAAGCTTTGGATCACATTTTTTGATCAGTCAATTGAACAGTTGACCTAAAAATCAGTTGTATTAGGGGAAAAAGTCAACTATGGCCAATTTACAATAAAAATTCATAATTTTTTATCCACATCAACATTTTAAACTCATTTGTATCATTTGATCAAGTTTGGATCACAAATCCTCAAGAAATTTGATCAAATCTCCAAAAGGGCAAAATGATCAAAATTAGGGTTTTGACTAGGAAAGGGCAATTTCTTATTTTTGACCTAGCAAATGGTCAATTGGTTTAAGGAATGATCTCAAGAGTCCAATTGCATCATTTTTACCTAATGACATGGTTCAAAACATTGCAAGTCCATTGGATTGACATATGAGTTTTGCAGTCAACTGATCAAAAGTCAATTGTATACTGAAAAGTCAAACTTTGACTTTTTGGTCAAATTCAAGTGCCAAAGATCATAATTCATCAAAACATGTCAAAATATGAAACTTATTCATCAAGAAATCAAAAAGTCTAGATTTCATTTTGAAAAGTCAAAATTTCTAAACTTAGAAATTTTTCTAAGTGTTGGAAATTTCATGTTTTTTCATAACTTTGAGCAAACTTTTCACCATGATGCAAGATGATTCAAGAGAAACTTCCAAAATTAAAGTTTTAGATCTACATGAAATCTACAACTTTTCTTTACAAAACTCCTTCCAAAAATGCTTGGATCTCAAGTTATAATTTTATGAACATGTGGTCATGAAACTAAACACTTAGTGAAATTTTGCCCTAATTTGGCCAGGATTTTGACCTAACTTCATGACACTTTTTCATATAGTTCCAAGTGGAATCTTTAAAAGAAATTCAAAGATGGGTTGTATAGCACATTTCAAGCTTTCCAAAATGTCAAGGAACTCCTTGAGATCATTCTTGAGTAGGGAGAATCGAAGAGATGAAGTTAGGGTTTTATCACTTTAATTACAAGTAATTTTGGTGATGAACAAAATTCAAATTCAAACTATGCTGCATAAACACTACTTTGCAGGCCTCAAAATTGTTAGGCACTCCATAGTTAATGGTTTACACAGCTGTTAGAGGCCTCACTTCAAGCATTCAATGCATGGACATGCTTTTTATCCATTTTTGGAAGAAAGGTTACATTGCCATTTTGATAAAGTGACTTTTTGTACAAAACTTGTTCTTGAGCCTTGAACTTGTTCTCTTCTGATCAAACAGGTCCTATAACGAATGATAAATGTTTCAAACACTTACAATCACCCATCTCATTCTTGTACCTCTCCTTGAAACGTGTTTCCCTCTTTTCTTCAAAATCAAGTAACCTAGCCAAAAGCTAGAAACTTGTACTTCTGATTGTCCAAAGCTCTCAAAGACTTTTGTTTATACATACACAAACCATTTGATATAAACACAAGAATGCTCAAGCCTTGAAAAAACCTAGAACTCATAACCATACTACACACTTCCATTTTTCACACAAACTGACCAAAAACTTGAAACTCATAATCTACTCGTGCGTTTCTTGGCCTTTTGGTTTCTAAAGTTTCTAAACATCATATAGAGTTGATCCCACACCCTGTCATAGAACTGTAACACCATTAACACCATCCTCCATTTCCAAAAATAGAGCTCTGCACATTGACTTCTCCAGACCATTTTAGCCATCCATTGCTCAAGCTAATCATTGCATTAGCTTCCTGGGACCTCAAGGAAGTTAACCTGATCATCACCATCACTTGAAACAGGCTCAAACTCAAAACAAGATTTCCAGTTTTGAGGTAATTTTTCTCAACTTTGAAGTACTCATACACGCATCATCAATAGTTTATTTGTGAATAAAACATGTAGATATAATTTCCCTAAAGATAACCATGTCCATAGTTTCCATTAATTTTGCTTGAGCTTAGAGAATTTTGAAACTAAAATTTCTGATACTTTTAGGGTTCAGATTAGGGCCATTAAAATTTATGCTTATCTTTGATCTATAGTTTTAATGCTTTACATTTTTGAAACCGTGAGAAAATTTGCTACAAGTTTCATGTTTACAGTTTTCATTTTTGATGAGAAATGAGCAAGTTACAGTTGGTATGGCTAGAGGTTGAAGATGAAGTCATCAGGGCGCGTTTTTCCTTGTGTATTTATTGTTTTGCTTATGTTAACTCATGTATAGCCACCCAAGTGGTAGAAGCTCGCCCATGTAACCTTTGGGACCTGGGTTCGAGCTCCACTGGTACCCTTTTCATTTTTTCACATTTTGCTTTCTGATTTTTATCTTTTTGGCAGGCGTTGGGCCTCTTTGGGCCTGGCTTGTTTTTTTTTTTTTGCTAGCTAACCCCCTATAGGCTATTTGCACCCCTGGCCAAAGTTTATTTATTTTCTTTTTATTTCATTTTTATTTTATTAATATATTTTCTAAATACTGAAAAAATCATAAAATACAAAAAAAATGATAGATTTATATTTTAACTTAGTTTAATTTATTTTTTCTCACAAAAAAAATATTTTTATTAACTATACTTTATTTATTTTTATTTATTATCTTGTAAATTTAATTAAAACTAGGTTAATATTTATTTTTTACACCTATTAAAATATATTTATTTTAATATATAAAAAGGGCCAAAAAACATTTTATAATGCCATAAATATTTTCAAGACAAAAATACCAATAAAAAAACACTTTTCTTAAACTTATTTTATTTTAATCAAATAATAGAACTAGGGTTTTATTTAAAATCTTTTCTTAATAAACTTAAGTTTAATTAATTATTTTCTTTAATTAATTAGGTCAAGACAATTTCCCTTTTTCTCCTGAAAACCAAACAAAGATCCATTTTCTTTATATTTTGCATTTTTATACATTTATTCATTTTGTACATTGTATCCATTTAAATTCCTTGTACATTGATACCAATTCAATATGGTTGTAATAGATTATTTAGGTTTAAAATTTTTGCAATCCCCATTCAATTTGTACACCCCTCCCCACCAATGTTGTAATAGCGTAGTAACTTTAAATTCCGAAATTTATTGCTTTTATATATAACATGCTAGTAATTAGGGTTTGTATGGAAAGACTAAAACCAATACTTAGAAAACCCTAATACAAGACAAAAACAAGCATGAAAACAATACATTTGCACACAAGAACCCCTAGGGTTATTCCACTTGGTTGCCTTCTACAAAATGGCCATATTACTTATGTAAGGTATCTTAGCAAAAACAAGCAAATACAAGATCATAGTCCCTCAATGACGCTATCTAATTTTCCTATAAAATGATCTTAGTCCCTAAAAGAGAATGCTAAGATACCTTGCAACATTGCTAATCATGGTTATACTATGAACCACGCCCGTCCCATTTACATCTAAAGATAGGTTTACTTACCAAATCAATGTTAAGGTAACAATGTCAAAGGAAAAGGATAATAAACAAGAAAGACTTTTGAGTAGGTAGAATTCTCCTAATTACTTGCTCAATTTCAAACAAATATCCTTTCTATTTTCAAAACAATCACCTACACTTTCAAACATCTTACAAAATTGAAAACATTTTCAAGAGATCAAACATCTTTGTATACATTCTTACAAACAAGAATCATTACAAAGATTGCCTAAACAATGGCTTCTTTGCAAAATACTTTCAAAAACCACACCAAGCACAATTTCAAACAAAAAGCAAGTGATCTAGCAAGTAACTAAGAGCCCATGGAAAACCATGGATGAAAAGGATGCTAATACCTTCCCTTTTCATAATCTACCCCCCGAACTCAAGAAATAATCTCAAAGGTCTTTCCTGTTCTTTTCCACCTTTCCTTTTGGATAAAAGAAATGTTGGTGGCGACTCTTGCTAACTGTAACAATTGCGATCAACCGCAAAACATCCCAAGTCATTTCTCCCATTGTATTATAGAACTGGCGACTCTGCTGGGGAAAGTTTAAAAGTGGGGTTACCTTAGGGCTAGATCACATTTATTTGCTTTCATTTGTTTGAATTGCTTGCTTTACATTTTGGTTCCTTGTTTGGGCTTTCTTTGACCCTCTACCCGGATTTGCGATACCTTATAGGTAAGTAGAAATACGTTGTGGAAACTGTGCATGGTATACTGATATGGTCTAAGAAATAGCTATGCTAGTGTGACACATTTGATGGTATCGGTATCCCTTGAGTAGTCAAGGAGAATTTGGGGCCGCCGTTTGGTGTCATGAAGCACTAACTGACTTTAGAACCTTTACTTGACCAACTTGGCCATTATGAAGTAGTGAGATAGTCGGCTTTGGTGCAGTCTGAAGTTGGTTGATACTCGATACTACGCTCATTAAGATCAAACTTCTCGGGATATTTCGGTCGCCATTAAAGAGGCTTGTGCTGAAACAATGCCCGATAAGATATATCAGTGATATTGAGATCCCTTGGAACTCGGTTACTATTTCTAGGACATGTTTGAGCCAACTAAACTTCAAGAGGGTACTTACCTATAAGACTCCATGCAAGCCTAAACCTAAGAAATTGTTTTCCTTGTGTGTATATGTTTACTTGTACATAACATCATAAACATCATAACATCATAAGCATTCTCACTAACCATTTCAAGGATTATTGGGATTTATCTATGTTCTGTTTTGTAGGATATGGCTTCTATCCATAGGAATACTATCCAAGTCAATCTCATAATAATTCCTTCTCAAATCAAAGAGTTAGCATCAAGGGTCCCTGAGAATTCTTCATTCACCGAAAGACATGGTCGCCTCCTAAACTTGGTTACCTCGAGCACTGATGAAGATATGATGAAGGTGCTTTTCCAGTTCTTTGATCCTCTACACTATTGCTTTACTTTTCCCGATTATCAGCTCGTACCTACTATGGAAGAATTCTCTCAACTCTTAAGGATTCCCATTCTCGATCAACTACCCTTCAACGGTACAGAAAGAGATCCAAGACCTGAAGAGATTTCCCAAGCACTACACTTGCAACAATATGATGTCACGACTAATTGGGAAACAAAGAGTGGTGTCAAAGGGTTCTTAGCCAAGTTCTTGTTTGAAAAAGCTCAAGATTGTTGGAACTCTTTGGATTTATAAGCTTTTGAAGAAATCTTGGCCCTTCTCATCTATGGGATGGTTTTATTTCCAAACTCTGACCAACTCATAAATGTGAATGCTGTCAAAATCTTCATGTCTCGCAATCTAGTTCCTACTTTGTTGGGAGATATCCTACATTCTCTTCACTCTCGCACTATGAGGAAGAGAGTGGCCCTCATGTGTTGCACTCCTCTTTTGGCTAGATGATTTATTTCGCATCTTCCAGGGTCTGTGTTAAAGAACGAGCAAGGTTTGAGATGGTCCCATAGGTTGATGTCACTCAGACATTCGAATATTCATTGGTGTCCTCGATCCTTAGAGAATGTTACTATCATAGACCGTTATGGGGAATTCCATAATGTCCCTTTATTTGGCATTAGGGGAGGTATAACTTACAATCCTTGCTTAGCCTTGTGACAGTTTGGTTACACCCAAAGAGATGGTCCTCATGATATACTCATCCAAGGAGTGGTATTCGACTACGAGAGAGACGATCAAGGCTACCGTCAGAGGTTTGTACGAGCTTGGAGGATGGTAAACAAAGTGGATAGTAAGACACTAGGACACAAGAATTCTATTCCCCTTGAGCCTTACCTTAGGTGTGTATGAGCTCGTGCTCAGAAACTCGTGATGCCTTACCCCTCCATCCTACCAGTTATCATGGAACCTGTGGTGGAAGAAGATGTCTCGTACACTATCCTCCATCTCGACATGCCTACTTCTCTTGAGGATTTATAAAAGGGTTGGATTCAGATAAAGGAAGAATGAGATACCTTCGAAGCTCAATTCTACGCTAGTGAGAAAAGGGTCTTTGAGCTTACAAAGTGTGATACGGTGGTAGAACCAACTGTTAATACTGGTTTGCATTTTGTATTCTCAAATGTGCGGTAAGCAGGAGTCGCCACCAACTTTTCTTTTATCCAACAAAGGAAAGGGTGAAAAGAACAGAAAAATACCTTTTTTGAGAGTTTCTGAGTAAGGGGGTAGATTATGGAAAGGGAAGGTGTTAGCACCCTTTCCATTCGTAGTTTTCTACGGGCTCTTAGGTACTTTCTCATTTTTGAAGATTGCTTTCGTGTTTGTGTGAAAAGGTTTTTGTTTGAAAATTCCTTAGTGCGGCGATTCTCTTTATGATAACCCTTGTATCAGTCCTCAAGAGTGTGATAAAGCGTTTTGAAAACTTTGTTTGAAAAGTGTTTGAAAGTGTGGTGTGTAAAAACAATTGTTTCAGCAAGTACCTAATAGTTATCTACCTACTCGAAAAAAGTTTGTTCTTTTCCTCCTATCCTTTAGACAGTGCTATCCTACTATTAGTGATTAGGTAGACCTAGTCGTTGGATGTTTGAGGGACTATCGAAAGGGACGTACGGTCACTAAAGCAATAGGGCAAAATCTCTTAGTAACTGTCCTAAAGCCCTAAGATCACTTTTATACCGAGGCAACAGTCGAGAGAGTCATCTAGGGACTAGTGATCTCTAGACTTAAGGAAAACCACTAAGAATTCTCACGTTTCGAGAATTATGACAGTAATTCAAAGGCAACCGAGTGAGGTATACCCTAAGGGTGCAAGTGTGCAACGATGTGTTTTTTCAGATATTTATCTTGCAATTCAGTGATCTACTGATTGATTGATTAATCATGCACGCCTAGGTTGCTAACAATTATATACAAGTATATACATAATATAAAAGCGAGAAAATAAAGGGTCCTACGCTATTATAGGGTTTTGGTGTAGATACATAAAGAATGACTAAAAATATAAAGTGAGAAAATTAAAAAAAAAAACCCTAATTAGCTATTACAAATCGGGCACAATTACATCAATAATAAAAATAATCGTACGACAAAAGAATGACGCGCGAGAATTAACTGGATAAAAATTCAAAAACCCTAAAAAAATTAATTTGATTATAAAAAATATTTTTGGGATTTTATGAAAAAAGAATTGAATTTTGACCTAATTTTTTTTCTAATTAACTTTAATTAATGAAAACCAATTAAAGTTGATGAAATTAATTAGTTTGCAAAATATTAATTTAATAAAAAAAACTAAGTCTTATTTTTTTGTGATTATTTTCTGATTAAAAAAATGATTTGAAATAATTAGATAACAAAAGAGAATTAAATAAAAGATAAAAGAATGGGCCTGAGGGGTGTAAACCCAAATTGGAGGGTTGCGTGTGATTCAGTGTGGCTGCGCTAGGAGAGTCCATCATGGAGAGCTTCATTGGAAGTGTTAGATCTGGTGCTGATTGATTTGATGGTGATGATGATGAGGCCTATGGTGAGGTTGCTTGGTGTGGAACCACTGGATCTGCAATGAATAAATTTGGAAAATAGAAAATGTTGGACCTGGGATTGAAACCCAAGTCCCGTTGGTTACCAGCCTCTCCCTTTAACACTGCGCCACATGGTCATTCATTATATAAAACAAGAATAATATATTATATTTAATAATCAATAGTAATAACAAAAACGCGCGCAAAATTCAACGACCCATCCAGGCTTTGATACGCAGTCATCTTCCATAAGGGACTGTCGTTTTAGGCAAGGGTTTTTTACCTACAGACAGTGTTGTAGCTATAAACCTGCATATCTCCAAAATCACAACCATGCAAGATAAATTTGATCCAAGTATATAGATCAACTGGGTTTGATCTTGTGAGTATAATGGTACTCTTCTTTTGCCCTGATTTTTCCTGAAATAAAAAACCCTAAAACGGACCTTGAAACCCTAACAATGGAATTCAGTCAAATACGCATCAAAACATATAATTAATCATGCAAACATGTTCCAAATGGTCATACAAACATGAATGCATACTTAAAATTCGTTTGCCACACGTAAATTATCAAAATTAAATTCAAGAAAAGTGAGTAAACCGTGGTTCTATATGGGGCGTTTCTGGGAGTGTTGAGGCGTGAGAATGGTCCAGGTAGCTTCCAAATATGCCCAGGAATGGATTGCAAACCTTCAAAGTCCTTGAATCTTCCTCTAAATCAAAATTCGATCAGCACTTTTTGTCTAAAAAATTGAGTTTTTTGTGAGTGTTCTACACGGCCAATCCCCCTCTTTGTGGTATGGAAATGTTATGCATATATAGTAGAATGAATTAGGTTAACAAAACTGAATTAAATCTTAAAGATTGAGTGATAAAAGATTTGATTTGTGTCTTGTATTTTTTGTTTCTAAAATAGGCCAAATCTTGTTATTTTTATTCCAATCACCATTTGCACGAAATCCTTGATTTTCCAACTGATTATAGACTCATCATGTGCTCATAAAATCAAATCTTGGATTTTATTTTATTATTCCACTATTTTATATGATTTATTTTGATTTTAATGAATAAAAAATCAAAACAAATAATAAAAATAATGAAATAATACACGAGTAAGCTCAGGCTTCGTGGGCCATGTTAGGAACAAGTTTTAAACATAAAAACATGGGCCCATTTGGAAAAAATTCGAGTTGGTGATTATTGACTTCATGCACATTTCCAAAAATTGGTCAACTTTAGCAATGCACATCTCTCTCATTTTTAACCCTAAGAGGGTGTTCTTGGACTTTTTAGAGAGCTTAGGATGTCCTCTAAACAAAATTTTTCATTTCATCTCAATTGGATCTTCCATGTTCATGTAAGGAGCTTTGACCTAAAAGGTGTTTTTGTTGACTTTTTGAAAGGACCTATAATGTATGAACTTTCATCTTTTGATTGAGTCATTTATTGAACTTTAGGGATGAATAGGATTTGTAGAGAATTGGATTCTCTTCAAAATGAGCCTTGGTTGGAAAATATCTGATAAAGTATGAGAAAGTTATGCTTGGTCAAAGTTTGGTTGATCTTTCCTATAGAAATCCTAATTTTCCTTTTTGACTTTTGATGAGTTAGGAGCATTTCTTGAGGAATCATGATCAAACCTTGATCAAATGATGGATATTAATTCAAAATATTTATGTTCACGAAAATCTTAAAGTTTGACTGTATTTGGGCCACAATTGACTTTTGACCTAGTATAGTTGATTTCCATGCATTTGAGTAGTTGACTGGGCAAACTTGTTGTTCAAGGCAGGAAACTTGGCATGGATGATCTTGAGGACATATTAGGACAATGGATAACATTTTGGATCCTTTGGACTCACACATCTTGCTTAGGAGGGAAACCCTATTTTGAGGCTTATTGTCTTAGGAGGAGAATGAGAAGCCAAATTTTGGGGTACAACACAAAGCAACTACATGAAGAGCAAAGCATGAATGCCTACCTTGCGCCAAAGAGGATGTGTTCAACCTGTTTATCTTAGAGATTTATTTTTTAAGCCCAAGAGGCATGTTGTAGTCATTTTGAACTAATTAATGAAATTTGACGTTTGTTCATTCTTTGTCTATACAAATTTAAATTTCATAAATCCTTGAAATCATTTGCATGCACATCTTACATGCATCAAAACATAACAGGTTTCCTTATCTCTCTGGTGTTTATTTCAGTAAGATAGATATCAAGAAAACAGTGAAAGATCTACAAGCACAAAACTCCCAGTTTCAAGAGACTCTGCTGACCCTAGCCAAGGAACAACAAGAGTTAATGATGTTGCTGGAAGACAAAAAGAAACCAAAGAGGAAAGCCCTAGTCAATATGGGTAAGAGATTCAGAGAGCCAATTCGTCAGATACTGGTAGTGGAAGACTCGTCTGAGGAAGACGAGAATAAAATTGGAGAAGCAAGGAGTACCCAGGCTGGGTGTATCAATAATCAAGCTTCCGATGATGAAGATTATTTTGACGAGAAGTATCCTCCTGCCAATGTCAAGTACAAGTATCTAGAGGACAGACTGAAGGCTGTTGAGATTCAAGTCCTCCCTGGTTTGGATTTTGACGACTTGGGTTTAATATCTGGGGTTGTCATTCCCCACAAATTCAAGATACCAGTCTTCGTGAAATACGATGGGGTTTCCTACCCAAAACTTCACCTGAAGTCTTATGTGCGTAAGATACAACGGCACACCACTGACAAGAAACTCTGGGTTTACTTCTTTCAAGAAAGCTTGGCTGGGACGCAACTAGAGTGATTTTACCAATTGGAAGGTTCCCGTATCCATACATGGGAAGACTTAGCCACCACTTCTACCACCAATACTAGTACAATGCCGACCTAGCACCGACAAGAGTCCACTTGCAAGACATGACAATGGGGAAGAATGAAGGGTTCAAAGAGTACGCCCAAAAGTTGAGGGATCTTTCCAGTAGGGTCCAACCACCATTAACTGACAAGGAGCACTTTGATATGTTTATGGGCACTTTATATGGTCCATTTTTCAACTTATTGGTTGGTTGTTCTTATTTTGGTTTCACCGAGCTGAACATAATCAGTGAAAGAGTTGAAAGCGGCATCAAAAGCAGGAAGATTCCTATAGCATCTACTTCAACCTCCAATCCTGTAAAGAAACCTTTTACTGGGAAGAAAGAAACGAATATTGTGTATGGGGCAAGGCTCTGTACCAAGAAGGATGATCATCCGTCCGTTAATGTTGTTAGGATTTCCAATCCAACTCCTGTTCAAAGACAATCTTTCAATCATCAGCGGTTTCAGGCTCCACCAAGACAATTCACAAGGATAGGCATGTCGCTATCCCAAGCCTTACAACACTAGTTAAAGGCTAATTTGGTGACACTGCATGATCCCCCGGCCAATCTAGATACAACAAGACTATTGAATTTGATCCTCCTCCAACTCCGAATGTAATCACCGTGCATATGCCAAACCATGGCAAGGGTGTCAATGTAGTTGAAGACACCATTTTTGTTTCCTCCGTCAAAGACTTGACTACTCCATTAAACATCATCAAAAAGAATCTGCTGAAAGCCGGGATTTTCCCTGGCTCTTTGAAGGACTGTGATTGTTGCACCAAATAACTGAATGGATGCAAAAGGATGAAGGAAGGCGTTCAAAGCCTGATGAATAGCCATGAGATCCTATTTGAGAAGACTGAGTCCACAAAAAGTTTGACCAATAAGATTGAAGACCTCTCCATCATAACGATCTCAAATAAACCTCTTAGGATCTCCTCCAAGGGTCCTATTAGGATTTCGAATGAACAGACTGTTGCTCCTTTAATAATTACCGCCCCTGGGCCAATTCCGTACTCTTCCAACAAAGTAGTGCCATAGAATTATGGTGCTGAGGTGTTTTACCATGGAATAAAGCAAGACGATTGGATTGAAGAAAGCAAAGTTGATGAAATTGGTAACATTACTGGCTCTAGTAAGGTGACCCGAACTGGGAGAATATTTTCACCCAACATATTGCTACAAGGGCACCTGTCTACATCACCGCTACTAAGCCTAGTACTGATACAAGGGGAAAGGAGAAAGTGGTTGAGCCTGCTGAGATAGAAATACCAGCAAAAGACATTGTTGCTGAGGAACCTTCCACTCGAGAAATGGATGAGATCTTGAAAATTATAAAAAGGAGTAATTTCAAGATTGTGGAGCAGTTGGAGAAAACCCCTTCCATTATTTCCATGTTATCTTTGCTACTCTATTCTGATCCTCATGCTCGGGAGTTAATCAAATTCTTGAAAAAGGCTCATGACCCTCATGAGACCACAACTGACCAGTTTGAAAATTGTGTGGCAAGCTTGACGGCTGGCAATGGTTTAGGGTTCTCGGATGCTGATCTGACATCACTAGGAAAGAACCATAATAAAGCTCTGCATGTTTCTGTTGAATGCAAGGGGAGTACCTTAAGACATGTTCTGGTTGACACATGTTCTTCTTTAAACGTGATACCCAATGGGGATTTGGACCGTTTAGATTATGGATGACTAGTTTTGAAACCAAGTGATATTATTGTGAGGGCTTTCGATGGGTCCAAAAGGACAGTTCATGGAGAGGTGGATCTCCTGATCAAGGTGGGCTCACATATTTCCAGCTCTACTTTCTACATCATGGATATTCGCCCTGCTTACTCCTGTTTGTTGGGTCACCCTTGGATCCATGGAGCAGGGGCCATAAAGTCAACCCTTCATCAAAAGCTCAAGTATTCGGTCAAAGGAAGGATTGTCACTGTCTGTAGTGAGGAGGATTTCATGGTAAGCCACCTTAACTCTTTCAAATATGTGGAGATGGGTGGCGAATTTATTGAGACCCCGTGTCAGGATTATGAAGTTGTGCCACCAATGGTTGCTACTGCCAAATGTTCCTCTGATGTGTCCAAATTTGTTAAGTTCGTGCCAAAGATGGTTTCGTTTAGACATGCTCGTGCCGCAGTCAAAGAAGAAAGTTGTGATACTTGGGGGAAACTCCCCGAGATCCCATTCAAAGCAGACAAATGTGGTTTGGGTTTCATTATCAAGGCTTAGAAAGAAGTGAGGTGAGCTCGTGCAGGGAAGCCCCATCTCCGTATTAGAAGTCACGAAGTTAACGATGTGGTTGATTCTGATGATGAAGTTGCATTTGAAGATTGGGTATATCCTACTACAACAGAGCTCAACAATTGGAACGCAAAGGACTTCGTTCCCATCTCCTTCGTTGAGGAGTAATTACTTGTTTATTGCTTTCTATTAATTCAATAACATTTTGTTTGTAATATTAAACAATGACTTTTAAGCCATGTTCCTGGCCCAGGGAACTATGGTCCATTTGTCAAGGGTTTTATTTATGTTCATCTTATCATATGATCACTCAATACAAATCATTGGACTTTTACATTCAAATATTTGTGCTCATTTCCTTTCTTTTTCTTCAAATACATTTTTCAAAATAACCATGTATCTTACATGCACACACACACACTCTTGCAGGTCCTCATCCACTCTGGATCTCATTGCCAATGACTCTACTATTGACGACTATAATTTTGAACATCCAATTAACCAAGCCGAAGACAAAGGCAAGGAAGATTGTGAAATACCGGGAGAACTAGCCATACTTCTATTACAAGAGGAAAAAGCTATTGAGTCGCATAAAGAATCAGTTGAAGTCATCAATCTAGGTACCGAGACAGACAAGAAAGAGGTCAAGATCGGAGCTAGCCTGGAAAGTAGTGTCAAAAGCAGATTGGTTCAGATGTTGCATGACTATGTGGAAGTGTTTGCTTGGTCGTATGAAGATATGCCATAGTTGGATACCGACATTGTACTTCATCATCTTCCGACAAAGGAAGATTGTCCTCCTGTCAAACAAAAAGTTCATCGCATGAGGCCTGACATGTCTGAAAAGATAAAAGTTGAGGTAATGAAACAATTTGACGCAGGATTCCTAGCTGTGACATCTTACCCCCAATGGGTTGCCAATGTGGTGCTAGTAACGAAGAAAGACGGAAAAGTTCGCATGTGTGTAGATTATAGGGATCTGAATAGGGAAAGTCCCAAGGATGATTTCCCTCTACCTCATATTGATGTCTTGGTCGATAACACTGCTCAACATAAAGTCTTCTCTTTCATGGATGGTTTCTCCGGCTATAATCAAATTAGGATGGCTCCCGAAGACATGGAGAAGACCACTTTCGTTACGCAATGGGGAACCTTTTGCTACAAGGTCATGTCGTTCGGGTTGAAGAATGCATGGGCAACAGATCTAAGGGATATGGTAGCTTTGTTTCATGATATGATCCATCATGAAATAGAGATCTATGTGGATGATATGATTGCAAGATCACAAACTGAAGAGGAACATCTCAATCACCTATACAAGCTATTCTAGAGGCTGAAAAAGTACAAGTTGAGGTTGAACCCTAATAAGTGCATGTTCAGAGTACGATCTGGAAAGCTTCTAGGTTTTGTTGTTAGTGGTGAAGGCATCAAATTCGATCCTTCCAAATTGAAAGCCATCCAATAAATTCCAGTCCCCCACTCTGAAAAGGAAGTTAGAGGATTATTGGGTCGTCTTAACTACATCGCTCACTTCATATCTCACTTAACTGCTACTTGTGAGCCAATCTTCAAACTCTTGAAGAAAGATCAAGTAGTCAGATGGAATGATGAATTCCAAGCTTCCTTCGACAAAATCAAAGAATATCTGCAAGAACCTCCTATTCCCATGCCTCCAGTTGAAGGAAGACCCTTGATCATGTACTTGACAGTGCTATAGAATTCTATGGGGTGTGTTTTGGGCCAACATGACGAGTCTGGCCGAAAAGAGCATGCTATTTACTACCTGACCAAAACGTTTACCAATTGTGAAACCAGATATTCACTACTCGAGAAAACTTCCTGCGCTCTGGCATGGGCTGCTCGCTGGCTAAGACAGTATATGTTAACGCATACCCCTTTGTTGATTTCTAAGATGGACCCTATCAAGTACATCTTCGAGAAACCTTCTCTTTCCGGACGGATAGCTAGATGGAAAATGATCTTGACTGAATACGATATTCAATACACAATGCAAAAGGCCATCAAAGGAAGTGTATTAGCAGATCATTTGGCCCATCAAGCTGTTGATGATTATCAGTCTATGAACTTTGACTTCCTGAATGAAAACATCACGCTAGTGACCGACTGCGCGAAACCTGGACCGTATGAAGGACCTGAACAAGGATCCCAATGGACTATGGTCTTCGATGGGGCTTCAAATGCTTTGGGTAACGAAATTGGTGCTGTGATAATCTCCCCTAAAGGTTGCCACACTCCTTTCACTTCCAGACTATGCTTTGACTGTACGAACAACATGGCTGAGTATGAAGCATGCATTTTGGGTCTAAAGGCTGCCATTGATTTGAGGATCAAGCATTTGAATGTGTTTGGGGATTCCTCTATAGTGATTAGCCAAGTAAAAGGAGATTGAGACACTAAACACCCTAATATCATCCCTTACAAAGAGCTTGTGTTATCTCTGATTCCTTACTTCGAGGAGATCACCTTTGAACATTTCCCTAGGGAAGAAAATTAGTTGGCTGACGCCTTGGCAATAATGTCTTCTATTTTCAAGGTCAAATGGGACAACAAAGCTCCTATGATTACAATTGAGAGATTCGACGAACCTGTGCACTATTATGAGCTCGAGACTGACACAGAAAAGCCATGGTACCATGAGGTGAAGAGATACCTTGAAGCACAAGAGTATCCTGAAGGAGCTTCCATCAATGACAGAAAGTTATTACGAAGATTCTCAACTAAATTCCTCCTAAGTAATGGAATATTGTAAAAATGCAACCATGACTCTACTCTACTCCGATGTGTGGACAAGAAGGAGGCAGAGGAAATTATAGAAGACATGCATGATGGTCTGTTTGGGACTCACTCTAGCGGACATACTATGGCCAAGAAAATCCTGAGAGCTGGTTACTATTGGTCAACGATGGACACTGATTGCCATCACCACTCAAGAACTTGCCACAAATGCCAAGTCTATGCTGACAAGGTCCATGTGCCTCATATTCCTCTGAACATCATGACCGCTCCGTGGCTATTTGCAATGTGGGGCATTGACATGATTGGAGAGATCAAACCCACTGCTTCCAATGGACATCTCTTCATTCTTGTCGCTATCGATTATTTCAACAAATAGTTCAAAGCCGCCTCATTTTCCTCAATCACGAAGAACGTGGTAGCCAGATTCATCAAATATAACCTCATTTGCCGCTATAGTATCCACAAAAGGATCATCACCGACAATGGGACTAACCTCAACAATGTTATGATTACCGAACTTTGCAATCAGTTCAAAATCAAGCATCACAATTCTTCTCCTTATAGACCTAAAATGAATGGCACAGTGGAAGCGGCCAACAAAAACATTAAGAAGATTGTGCAGAAGATGGTAGTAACCTACAAGGACTGGCATGAGATGTTACTGTTTTCTCTTCATAGCTACCGTACTTTAACTCGGACATCAACTAGGGAAACTCCCTTTTCTTTAGTCTATGGCATGGAAGTTGTTCTGCCCGTGGAAGTTCAGATCCCCTCATTAAGGATTATGAATGAAGCAGGCCTAGGTGAAGACGAGTGGATTCAGACAAGATTAGATCAGTTGAACTTGATCGACGAAAAAGGAATGGTTGTTGTTTGTCATGGTCAGATGTACCTGAAATTCTGGCAGCAGATACTTAATGTCACAGTGAATGTTATGACACTGTATCTGACTTTCTTCAAGACAGTAAATCTAAAAGCAGTAAAGAACATAGTCAATTGTTTACCCAATTCAGTGTGTAAAAATACCTAATCTGGGGGCTACCAAGCCAGGGAGGAAATTCACTATAAGAGATATTAATTTAGGAATAAACCAACCAGTTTATCTCCTTCACTTAAGACCTACCCAATGCAACTTCAATCTAAGTTCAACTTAAACCTGAGTTCCTACTCACTTCCCCTCAATCACAGCAGTGATACTAAACAATTGACTAATGAAATTATGAAGACACTCTTCAGAACATACACTTGATTGTGCTTCACAGCTTTTAATCAAGTAACACAAACACTCGTGCTTCAAAGCTTTGAGTGATACGCAAACCTAACTTGACTTTGCTTCAAAGCTTTAATCAAGTGACACAAACACTCGTGCTTCAAAGCTTTGAGTGATACACAACCCTTACAATCAAATCCTACTCCAAGTCACTTATCACAATGATAATTGCTTGGATTACAGTAGTTAAAACTATACAGTCCCTTATTGATCTTCTGTCGAAAGTTGCTTTTCACCAACAGTCTTCATGATGAATATATAGCCAACTATTCTTCTGTTAGGGCTTCCACGAAAATAGCTAGGGTTAATTAGGGTTAACCTCAAGACTTGGTCATAGGACTTTAACAACCAGATTAGGGTTAAGCAAAGTTAACCTAAGTCCACGTGAGAATCTGTACTAGACTGAATGAACCAGATTCCTGAAAATTCTCCGAAATAATAAATCTGCACAAATGTTAGTTCAGTACAGGATGTCTTAACATTGGTTATGACAACAAGAATCCTGTTTACTGATTTTGGTAGACTTCAATAAATATGATCATTGCATAATGATCAGCTAAACACTCATATTGAGCACCTCCTGTATGACATTCTTTTTCTGCAGAATGTACCTTGTGTCCCAGAATGTTATGACATTAGTCATGACATTCACATAACTGGTTTAACCAAAAAACATGCCAACAACCAAACACTTACAAAATCCCCCTTTGGCAGATTTTTGGCTAAAACCCCTAAACAATCAGAGATTAGAAAGCAGCAGAAATAATGATGTCTGCAGAAAAAATAATGTCTACCAAGTCTAATTCTACCAAAATTATCACAAAATCTTCTCCCCCTCTTTAGCCATAAATAGGCCAAAGATAATTGTACTTGTTGGTTATACAATCATCCAAAAGGAATAATAAAAACACATAGAAGAAAAAAAATCAAAGGCCATTTGCAGCAACAGGTACCAGCAGCAAACTTGTCAACTACACTGATCTTCAAGCACTGTCATCTTCAGTGGAGGCACTATCATCAGCATTAAGCTGGTCTTCAGCAGCATCCTCTTCCCTTCTTTGTCCTTCAATCTCCTCTTTTTCTAGTCTAGCAATCAGGTCCTCAAGAGTCTTTTTCCTTGTATCCAGCTCTTTGTAGGTTTCCTTCAGCACAACTATAACATCAGTGTTCTTGGAACGAGATTTGTCAGTTGATGTCTCAGCTGATGTCATGACAATGTCAGGAACATGTGTTCCCTGGAATAGCTTGTAGTGCAACCCAAGAGTAGGGGCTCTTTTGCATACAGTATCTTTTTCAACTAGAATGTCAGGATACTGAGTAAGGACTATACCACATAAGAGAGAGGGAAAGGCAATAGGGCCTTTAATAGCATAGCTACCAACATGTTTTAATGTTTGATCAAAGATATACTTTCCATAGTCAAAATTTGTCCTGGTTCCAACAGCATAAATGAATCTTCCCAAGCCTGTGGAGATGGTTGATTTATGGTTGGTGGGAACCCAGTTAGCTGCACCAATTTTGTGCAGAATGGCAAATTTCATGCTCAGCTTGCTAGCACTCAGCTTCCCTTTTAAGGGCCAGCTCTTGACTTGATTTGTAGTGATGGTTTGGCACACTTGGTTATCAGTAACCTCTAGCTCAGGGCAAGCATCATCTGGTCTTCCTAGGAATTTGTTTATTTCAGAGGGAGAGAAATTTACCTTCCTTCCTCTCACATATACACATTTAAAGTCAGCTGACTTTCCATCAGCACACCCATCAGATAAATTCAGTATGAATTCTTTGACAAGAACTTCATAGCAGTTGGTAAACTTTACCACAGTATTTATTAAACCAGCAGTTTTGATTAGATCCATGATCTCCTTATATTCCATGGCACTCTTGTTCAATTCTCTTTCCAAGGCTATCCTTTTCAAACAAACATACTTCCACCTGTTTGCATTCTCAGGATGGTGAAAGGAAATGTTATCAGTGGGGACTTCAGGGACTTTAGACATTTTGTTTGAGGGGAGTTTCCTTTTGAGAGGAATGTCTTCAGCATCAAATTCAAATTTTGATTCCTCATCAGATTCAGAGGGTTCCGGCTCTTTCCTTTTCTTTGCTATTGGTTGTCTCACAGGCTTTGAGAGACTACCAGCAGGTACTCGAGTTTTCACCTTGCCTTTTGACAATCCAGCCTCCACAGTTTCTACTCTAGTCTTGTTTTCAGACCTGGTTTTCTTATGAACAACATCAGCAGTCTTCTCTTTGGAGAGGCATTTGGCAGCATCCTGCTTTCCTTTTCTGTTCATCACCCTTCTAGCTATGCTAGGGTTGATATTTTCAATTTGGTCATTGTTAGAGTATTCTTCATCAACATCAATAACCGGGGGTTCAACATCCTTCTCAGAAGGGTTCTGGTGATCATCAAGATTTTCAGAAGATTTCCTAATGTTGTCATCCGGTGTCTCAACATTCTGAGTGACATATGGATTCATTTCAACATTTGGTCTAGCAGATTCTTGATTCAAAGGTACAGAAATGCCAGGTACAGATTGATTTTCATTTAGAATCCTAGTAACAAGTCTAGCTATTGCTTTATGAACATAAGCTGAGCCTTCCCTATTTGTTATTTCTGAAGGAACAGAAGATGATGGTTGAGAGGGATTACCAGATGAAGAAGCTTGAGACCTTCTTGCATGTCTGGTTCGCATCTTCTTAACCTTTGTGGGGTCAGCTTCCAGTTCACGAAGAGGAGTTATCTCCAGAACATCAGAATCCATGCAATTTGTGATTTCCCTAGGTTCACGATCAGAGGATGCGGAAGAAGCAGTCGCCTTTGAAGAGGATGATGACATGGATAGTTGAGACATGTTGAGTGATTTAAAAAACCAGTAACAGCGAGAGTGAAATATTTGATTGAGAGAATGAAGATTGTTGCAGAACCGAGAGAGAAAGGATATAAGAGAATGTCTATTCAACTTCTTAACAATTTTGAAAGAAATAGGGAAACAGATGATTAACCCAATCAAAATAGACTTAACTAAAATATCTCTTTCATCCCTTATTTTAGGCAAAATTAATTGCTACATTTCTTCATGTTGGCAAATACCCAGCTTGCCCCTCAAATTTTCAAATTGATTTGCATCAAGTGCCTTGGTGAAAATGTCAGCCAGTTGCAGGTCAGTGGTAACATGTTCCAGTTTAATCGTCTTCTCCTCTACAAGATATCTGATGAAGTGATGTCTAATGTCAATATGCTTGGTCCTGCTATGCTGAATAGGATTCTTGGAAATGTTGATAGTACTCAGATTGTCACAGTACAATGTCATAACATCTTGTGTGACATTATACTCAGTAAGCATCTATTTCATCCAGATCATTTGAGAACAGCTACTACCAACTGCTATGTATTCAGCTTCAGCAGTAGATAGAGACACACATTTCTGTTTCTTGCTGAACCAGGAGACAAGATTATTTCCTAAGAAGAAACATCCTCTAGAGGTGCTCTCTCTATCATTAGCACTTCCAGCCCAATCAGCATCATAGTAACTAGTCAGAGTTGGTTCACATCCATGAGAGTACAACAAGCCATAGTTGTGGGTTCCACTCACATACTTCAGAATTCTCTTCACTTGGTTGATATGACTTACTTTGGGTTCAGCCTGGTATCTTGCACATACTCCAACTGCAAACGCAATGTCAGGTCTGCTGGCTGTTAAGTACAGCAGACTTCCTATCATGCTTTTGTATAAGCTTTGGTCCACCTTGACTCCACTTGAATCTTTGGACAACTTTAAGTGAGTAGGTGCAGGAGTCCTTTTGTGACTGGCATTCTCCATCCCAAACTTCTTGACAATGTTCTTTGCATACTTGCTTTGAGACAGAAAAATTGAGTCTTCCATCTGTGTGACTTACAGTCCAAGAAAGTAGGTCAATTCTCCCATGAGGCTCATTTCAAATTCAGCTTGCATCTGGTCAGCAAAATGTTTAACCATTTTATCTGACATTCCCCCAAACACTATGTCATCAACATAGATTTGAGCTACCATTATCTTTCCTCCTTCATTTTTGACAAAAAGAGTTTTATCCAAGCCTCCTTTCCTGTATCCTTTGTCAGAGAGAAATTTTGTCAACCTGGCATACCATGCTCTAGGAGCTTGTTTCAGTCCATATAAAGCTTTCTTCAATTTGTAGACATGATCAGGACAATTTGGATCCACAAATCCTTTAGGCTGTTCCACATAAACTTCCTCATTTAAGTACCCATTTAGGAAGGCACTTTTTAAATCCATCTGAAATAACTTGAACTTAAGGAGACAAGCAATTCCCAATAGGAGTCTGATTGATTCCAGTCTGGCTACAGGAGCAAAAGTCTCATCAAAATCAACCCCTTCAACTTGAGTGTATCCTTGAGCAACAAGTCTTGCCTTATTCCTGGTGACAACTCCTTCAGCATCTGATTTGTTCTTATAGATCCATTTTGTGCCAATGATGTTTGTTCCTTCTGGTCTAGGAACTAACTCCCATACTTCATGTTGCTTGAATTGGTTCAATTCATCTTGCATTGCTCCAATCCAGTATTCATCAGTCAAAGCCTCTTTAATATTTCTTGGTTCAATCTTAGATACAAAACAAGAATTTCTGATGATCTCTCTAGATCTTGTAATGACTCCACTGTTAGGATCTCCTATGATGAGTTCCTTAGAATGATCTTTCTGAATTCTGATGGAAGGGTCTTTGTTAGCTTCCTTTAATTCTGATTCTGATGAGGTAGTGTTAGGAATATCATCCTTTTGAGTTGAAGTCTCAAAGAATGTCTCAACATCGTATGGGACATTTGTTTCTTCATGGTAATCATCAACTATGACATTTATGGATTCCATCATAACTTTGGTCCTGGAATTGAATACCCTATAGGCTCTGTTGTTGGTAGAGTATCCTAGGAATATTCCTTCATCACTTTTAGGGTCCATCTTTCTCCTTTGTTCACGATCTGTCAGAATATAACATTTGCTTCCAAATATATGGAAGTACTTCACTGTAGGCTTTCTTCCTTTCCAGAGTTCATAAATGGTGGATGATATTCCCTTTCTCAAGGTGACCCTGTTATGGACATAACAGACTGTATTCATAGCTTCAGCCCAAAAATGAATAAGAAGTCTTTTGGCATGTATCATTGCTCTGGCAGATTCCTGTATAGTCCTGTTTTTCCTTTCTACAACTCCATTTTGTTGAGGAGTTATAGGTGAAGAGAATTCATGATTAATTCCTTTTGAGGAGCAGAACTCATCAAACTTACTGTTTTCAAATTCCTTGCCATGATCACTTCTGATTCTGACAATGCACCCTTCTTTTTCTCTTTGAATTCTTTTGCACAGTTCCTTAAACACTTCAAATACATCAGGTTTTTCCCTAATGAAGTTAATCCAGGTGAATCTGGAAAAATCATCCACAACAACATAGGCATATCTTTTTCCACCAAGACTTTCCACCTGCATTGGTCACATCAGGTCCATATGTAGAAGTTCTAGTACCTTAGAGGTGGTCAGATGTCTTGACTTTGGATGTGACATTCTAGTCTGCTTTCCAACCTGACATTCACCACAGACTATCCCTTCATCAATTTGCAGCCTTGGGATCCCTCTGACTGCCTTCATGGATATAATCCTTTTCATTCCTCTTAGATGTAGATGACCAAGTTTTTGGTGCCACAGTTTCACTTCTTTTTCATCTTTGGCAATAGAGCACACAGAAGAGTAATTAGTGTTCTCAGGCTCCCATAAGTAGCAGTTGTCTTTAGATCTGACTCCTCTCATTACAACTTCTTGTTTCTCATTAGTTACAAGACATTCAGATTTGGTGAAGTTGACCTTGAATCCTATGTCACATAATTGGCTGATACTTATGAGATTAGCAGTCAAGCCTTTTACCAGCAATACTTCATTTAGGTTTGGAACTCCAGGGCAGTCCAAGTTTCCAACTCCTTTGATTTCTCCTCTAGCACCATCTCCAAAAGTCACATAACTAGTAGTGTGAGGTTTAACATTATTGAGAAGATTCTTGATTCCAGTCATGTGTTTAGAGCATCCACTGTCAAAGTACCAGTCTTCCTTTGCACAAACTCTAAGGGAGGTGTGAGCTATCAGGGAAGTAGCCTTTTTCTTCCACTGTTGAGTATATGGTCCCTTGTTAGACTTAGGTTGGACAATTGGGGTCTGATTAGGATATCCATATAATCTGAAGCAGAATGGCTTTATGTGGCCAAACCTCCCACAGTGATGACATCTCCATCTTTGATACTTTTTCTTCATATTCCTTTGTTCTCGATGTTGAGTGCTATGTTATGACATCTGCTTTGACATTTGTTTATCAGGCCTGATCTTCTTTTTGTCTACAGTAGATTTCTTTGCTGCCACAAATCCTAGACCAGACTTGTTTCCCACATTTTGTCTAACCTGAAGGATTTCTTCTAATTTTTCAGCTCCATTTGTCAGCATCTTGACAGATTTGGTCACCTGGTCAAGTTTTGAGTTTAGCATTTGAACTTCCCATTCTAGATGACTTATAGTATCAATGCCTGCCTTTTTCTCAGCCTCCAACTTTATTATGAGTTTTGTTTGTCTCTCATTTTGCTGACAGACTTCAGCACTTCTGATACATAACTTCTTGTAGGAATCAGCCAGTTCTTCAAATGTCACTTCCTCATCACTAGACTCACTATCAAAGTTACAAATACCAGTTAGTGCAGTAACTAGTTTGGAATATTCTTCTTCAGAATTACTTTCTGAATCACAGTCAGACCAAGTAACAGACATTCCTTTCTTTTGTTTCTTAAGAAAGGTAGGACATTCAGCTCGAATGTGCCCATATCCTTCACATCCATGGCATTGAATTCATTTGCTTTGATTTCCCTTCTCTTCAGACTTTGGTCTTCTGCTGGAGTCATAGGATCTGTTTATGTCAGAAGGAATGTTCTTAACATTTGACCTTGACTTTGGGTCCATTCTCTTGATGAGTTTGTTGAACTGTCTTCCAAGCATGGCTATAGCTTCTGAAATATTTTCTTCTTCATCCTCCTTGTTTTCATCTTCAGTATTAGATACAAGTGTTATGCTCTTGTTTTTCTTGTCGACATTGTCACTGATCCCCATCTCAAAGGTCTGAAGTGACCCAATGAGTTCATCCACCTTCAAGTTGCAGATATCCTGAGCTTCTTCTATAGCAGTCACCTTCATTGCAAATCTTTTAGGCAAGGATCTGAGAATCTTTCTCACCAGCTTTTCTTCTGACATCTTTTCTCCCAATGCTCCTGAGGTGTTGGCAATATCCAAGATGTTCATGTGAAACTCATGAATGGTCTCATCTTCCATCATCCTTAGGTTCTCAAATTTGGTAGTCAGCATCTGAAGCCTTGACATTTTTACTTTGGATGTGCCCTCATGGGTAGTTTTGAGAGTGTCCCAAACCTCCTTGGCCAGTTCACATTGATGTACTAGTCTGAATATGTTTCTATCAATTCCATTGAACAAGGCATTTAATGCTTTGGAGTTACCCAGGGCCAACTCATCTTCTTCTTTGCTCCATTCTTCCTCAGGTTTCAGACTGATTGTCCCATCTTTCTCAGTTATGGTGGGATGGTTCCATCCTTTGTCAGCAGCTCTCCAAGCCTTTTTGTCCAGTGATTTTAAGAAGGCAATCATACGAGGTTTCCAGTAGTCATAATTTTATCCATCCAGAATGGGTGGTCTGTTTCCAAAAACTCTTTCTTTGTCCATAGCGCCAGAAATTAATATCCCTAGATCTCACCCAGTAAGACAAGCAGGGTGCCTGCTCATATGCCAATTGAAATTCTGGAAGAAGATACTTAATGTCACAGTGAATGTTATGACACTGTATCTGACTTTCTTCAAGACAGTAAATCTAAAAGCAGTAAAGAACACAGTCAATTGTTTACCCAGTTCAGTGTGTAACAACACCTACTCTAGGGGCTACCAAGCCAGGGAGGAAATTCACTATAACAGATACTAATTGAGGAATAAACCAACCAGTTTATCTCCTTCACTTAAGACCTACCCAATGCAACTTCAATCTAAGTTCAACTTAAACCTGAGTTCCTACTCACTCCCCCTCAATCACAGCAGTGATACTAAACAATTGACTAATGAAATTATGAAGACACTCTTCAAAACATACACTTGATTGTGCTTCACAGCTTTTAATCAAGTAACACAAACACTCATGCTTCAAAGCTTTGAGTGATACACAAACCTAACTTGACTTTGCTTCAAAGCTTTAATCAAGTGACACAAACACTCGTGCTTCAAAGCTTTGAGTGATACACAACCCTTACAATCAAATCCTACTCCAAGTCACTTATCACAATGATAATTGCTTGGATTATAGTAGTTAAAACTATACAGTCCCTTATTGATCTTCTGTCGAAAGTTGTTTTTCACCAACAGTCTTCATGATGAATATATAGCCAGCTATTCTTCTGTTAGGGCTTCCACGAAAATAGCTAGGTTAATTAGGGTTAAACTCAAGACTTGGTCATAGGATTTTAACAACCTGATTAGGGTTAAGCAAAGTTAACCTAAGTCCACGTGAGAATCTGTACTGGACTGAATGAACCAGATTTCTGAAAATTATCAGAAATAATAAATCTGCACAAATGTTAGTTCAGTACAGGATGTCTTAACATTGGTTATGACAACAAGAATCCTGTTTACTGATTTTGGTAGACTGCAATAAATATGATCATTGCATAATGATCAGCTAAACACTCATATTGAGCAGCTCCTGTATGACATTCTTTTTCTGCAGAATGTACCTTGTGTCCCAGAATGTTATGACATCAGTCATGACATTCACATAACTGGTTTTACCAAAAAACATGCCAACAACCAAACACTTACAGTACCAAAAACGCATGATTAAGGCTTTCAACAAAAAGATCAGGCCTAGAGTATATCAAGCTGGTGACTTGGTGATAAAACTCATCATTCTGCCACAAGGCGACCCCAAGGGCAAATGGACTCCCACTTACGAAGGGCCATTTATTGTCAAGAGAGTTTTCTCTTGTGGTGCCATGATGTTGACTATCATGGACGGTGAAGACTTCCCACATCCTGTAAACGTGAACATAGTTAAAAAATACTACGCATAAGAGACCCGCTAGGTTGACACACCTAGACAAAATAAGGGAATCCCGACAAAACAAAAGGTTTGGGCAAAAATTAGGGATATATGCAAAAGATTGTACACCCGACAAGTTGAAAACCCGAAATGGCGACTTGGGAAAAAATGGGTATCCTGGTGGGCTGAAAACCCGAAAGGGAGGTCCAGGCAAAAGTTAAGGATTAAAAGCGTATGACTATGTCCCGTGGAATCACCAACGTCGACTTTATTACCAAGATCCGAGTTCAAGCGGTCCAAGATCAATCCAATCAACTTCTGTCAACGGCAAGGGGAATTCGAAGACATTGGGGTAATAGTAGAGTTGGAATGCAATCAGATCACTTTCACATGGCTATTATCTTTGTTTCCAATTTTGTTTTCCTTTCAACGATTTCCTCTTACTTGGATCTTCGTCTCTTTGTACAAAAAAAACACCTATTTATAGGCAAAATATTAATACAAATATACTTTAAAGTGCAAAAATTTTGTTTTTGTTTTGAATGCAAAAATGTCCAATGACTAAAATTGAACGAACATATGCATGTTAACATGATTAAAACTATTTGGCACATGTGTCCTGCTAAGAAGAAGCAAGCATATCTTTAATGTAAATGTAATATCCCCACAGAGTTATTTCATTAGCATTATCCCCACAAGACCGGCTACAATAAACCAAATCTCCAACGGAGTTGCCTACAAAGTCTGTTTGCATAAGTTGATCTCCAGCCAGTGTCTCAATCTCTTGACAGCTCTCTCCCTAGTTAAGTTTATCCTAAAATAAGAAGCCTTGTGGATCTCTTCCTAAAAGAACTCACCTTGTCAGCAGTTCATCAAGTATTCATTAACATGGTTTATTTCCCCAACAGGGTTTATTTCCCCAACAAACAACATACAACAAACAACGAACAACACAATTCCCCAGCTTAGTATATCCTCTCCAGATTGAGTTTGCCTCTCAGACTATTACAAATCAGAGGGAAACAACTCCTAATCCACAGTGAAGTCGCCAATAAAGCCTTCGCTATCTCCAAAAGTTGTTGTGAAGCCTGGATCCGACTAGATAACAGTTTTAACTCCAGTAAGTTATTGTGAAGCTTGGATCCTACCAAATAACAATCAACTTAATTCTTTCAAAATACTATGAAGCTTGGACCCGACCAGATAATATTGTAACTTTTAAGTCATATGAAGTTTGGCCCCGACCAGATGATAGTACAACTTTCAGTCACTATGAAGCCTGGACCCGACCAAATAATAGTATAACTTTCAAATACTATGAAGCCTGGCCCCGACCAAATGACAGTACAACTTTCAGATACTATGAAGCCTGGACCCGACCAGATAATAGTTAACTTTTCAAATACTATGAAGACTGTACCCGACCAGATAATAGTACAAGTTTCAATTACTATGAAGCCTGGACCCGGCCAATTAATAGTTAATTTTTCAGACACTATGAAGCCTGGACCCGACTAGATAATAGTTTAACTCTTCGAGATATTGAAGAACCTGGACTCAACCATACAAGGGTTTAACTCATTTTCCCCAGTAGAGTTTTCCTCTACCCCAGCAAGGTACTGTGAAGCTTGGATCTGACCAGATATCAGTTCAACTTTATCTCTTCAAGCAAGATATTGTGAAGCCTGGACCCGACCAGATATCAGTTCAACTTTATATTTCCAAGAGAGTTATTGTGAAGCCTGGATCCGACCAGATAGAAATTAACTTTATCCCCTCAGAAATTAGTTGTAAAGCCTGGAATCCGACACGATAGTAACTAGTTTCAAGCAAGTTTCTACGAAGCCTGGATCCGACCAGATAACAGTTCAACTTTAAGAAATTTTCCGTGAAGCCTAGATCCAACCAGATAACAGTTAATTTATTCTTCCCCAGTAAGTTACAGTGAAACCTGGTGTCCGACCAGATAGTAGTTGACTTCCTCGTCCTCAGCAAGTTGTTAATCCTGGATTCGACCATATAACAACTAACATTCAAGAGATAATCCCCAGCGGAAGCATTCTTTTAACAAAGTTTGAAGATATGTATATTCTTCATCCCCAATAGCAATCTGGGATTTAGCTTCCCAGAACTCCTCAGTAGTAGTCAGGGATTTATTTTCCAGGACAAATATGCATCTCACATTCATACATCATAGCATAGGCATACGAAACAAATTTAGCACAATCTCATTCATCTTGAGAACGCCATGCATACATCTGCATTTAACTAACCCTTTTTTCCCACAGGTAAAACATCAAGTTTTAGTATAAATAAACCAATGATTTATGCTGATACTTCTTCCAGTATTTACCATCATTCCTCCAAATGGCATCTATAAGCCCATTCCTAATACATCTTCGAGTACAAATTTTTAGGCACTTTAGTGTTCAATCATCTTTCACCTTAAAGTCACGAATGGCGGATCCGCCAATCTAACACTTCAGGTTTAAGAAGATTGAACAAGGGAAGTTGTTGTACCACAAAATTTTCCCTCTCATTTCTCAAGAAATCTCTCATAAGATCTCCATTTGATTCAAGACTACACAAGGTTTGATCAGCTCAAGACACTTCCTCAACACTGACAACTCAAAATTAGGGTTTGAGTTTTCACAAGGACAATTGGACTTTCAAGGCCTCAAATGAATTTCATGGATCATTAGGAACCCTCAAGATTTCTCATGTCAATTTTCAAGTCTTGGATCACATTTTTGCTCAGTCAATTGATCAATTGACCTAAAATCAGCTGTATTGGGGAAAAAGTCAATTATGGTCAATTAACAGTCAAACTTCGTAATTTTTGACCCATGTCAACATTATGAACCCATATATGTCATTTTATCAAGTTGGATCACAATTCCTCAAATAAATTTGATCATATTACCAAAAGGGCAAAATGGTTAAAATTAGGGTTTTGATTAGAAGGCCCATTTCTTGACTTTTGACCAAGAGAATGACTTATTGGTTTAAGACACGATCTCAAGGATTCAAACACACCATATTGACCTAATTGCATGGTTCAAATCACCTCTCAAGATCATTGGATTGACAGATAAATTTCAGTCAACTAATGAAAAGTTAAATGTACACTGAAAAGTCAAACTTTGACATTTTGATCAAAATCAAGTTTCAAAAATCATATTTCATCAAGACATGTCAAAATATGAAACTTTTTCATCAAGAAATGGAAAAGTCAAAGTTATCTCTGAAAAGTCAAAATTCTAAGACTTAGAAATTTTTCCGTGTTAGAAAATTAACATATTTTCATAACTTTGTGCCAAATTTCCACCATGATGCAAGGTGATTCAAGGGAAACTTCCAACATGAAAGTTGTAGATCTCAATGAGATCTAAAGCATTGTAGGGCAGAACCTTTTCTATAACTTTTTGTATTTCAAGTTATGAATTTGTGAAGACATGCTCATGAAACTTAAACACTTAGTGAAATTTTGCCCTATTTAGGCAGATTTTTGGTACTACCTTCATGGCAACTTTTTACCTAGTTCCAAGATGAATCTTCAAAAATGTCCAACATGAAGGTTGCAGAGGATGTTACAAGCTTTCCAAAATTTATAAGAACTCATCAAGTCTGTATTTGAGCTATGATAATCGAAGGCAAGAATTTAGGGTTTCAAACTTGTTTTTCAAGTCATTTTCATGATGAACGTTTGATCTAATCCACACCCATGCTACATAAATCTTACTTTACAGGCTTCTAACCTCTAAATCTATGCATAATATGAAGATTACACAAATATTTGAGCTATGATCCAAGTGTTTGAGTAATTGTCCAAGTGATTATTCTATTAATAGAACAAAGTTCACACTTCCATTTTAGAAAAGTGACTTTAATCACAAATGCAATGCATATAGCTCCTAACTTGTTTCATCTGAACACAAGCAAAGTCAAAAACCAAAAGCAAAATGGCTAGAACCTCCTACCAACTCAGACCATGCTTGTACAACACATTGAAACTTGTTTTCCACTTTTCTTCAAAATCAAGTAACATAGCCATAACTCTATATCTCACAGATCTATCAACTTCAAACCCTAAGACCTCTTGCTTATAACTATACAAGTTATTTGCAAGCAAACACACGAGCTAAAGCACCCCAAAACACTCCCAAGCACTCTGTAACTCAGAATCTACCATAACTTGACAGTTTTGAGCTTCACATGACCATCTCCAAATCTACTCCTGCGTTTTGAGGTTTAACCATCCAAATAATTAATATACATCATATCAAAGTGATCCAGGCCCTTATTTCTGGAATGTAACTCCCTTCTCACCATTCACCATTTTCAAAACTCAAGCTTGCAACTTGACTTGAGTAGAGAGTTTCATCCATCCTCAAAGCAAAGTAGGAGTTGGAACACACTCAAGGAGGTCCAGGAAAGCTAAAGAGATCATCAGGCGATCTCAAATTTTGCTTAAACTCCATACACGAACCCAGCTGCAAGAGGTAAGTTTTCAAACTTCAATATCTTGATACAAGCATTTTCTGTGCATACATTCTAAAGTAAAAATGTAGATATCATTACCCTGAAGTTGTACATATCCATAGTTTTCATTTATATGGCCTGAGCTTAGAGAATTTTAAGTTTGAATATCTGAAAAAAGTTAGGTCAGGATTTGATACTCTTAGAAATACATGCTAAACTTTGATTATTAGTCTAAATTGTTTACATTTCTAGAATCCTGGTAAAATTTTTAACAAGTTTGATGTTGGAAGTTTTGAGAATGGATGAGAAATGAATGAGTTACATGGACCCTGGCTGGAGGTTGAAGGTGAAGTCATTTTTAGGAATGGATTTGTGTTATATAATTATGGTTTTGTTTAAGTTAACGAATGTATAGCCACCCCAGTGGTAAGGCAACGCGCATATCATGTCAAGGGCGTGTGTTCAAGCCCCGGTGCTGCCACTTTTTGCCTTTTTCTAACATTTTCTCTCTTTTTTTGACACAGCCAACACGCCTGGGCCTAAGGCCATTGGGCCTTGTTTTTTTACTGAGACTCACCCCTTTCCTTCTTGTCACAACACATGCCCAACTTTCTCTCTTTTTTTGTTTTGTATATTTTTATGATTACAAAAATAGGCCATTGGGCCTAACAAAACAAAAACTGTTTTTTACTTTCAAACACCCTAAATGCCATTTTCACCCCCTGACTTTTATTTTTATATTTTATTTTATTTTATTTTTCTTTATTAGTTTTATTATTAATATTATTAATATTATTATTATTATTATTTTTATTTTTATTAATAAAAATCCAAAAAAATAGTTTATTTATTTATATATCTAATATATTTATATTCACTTATATTTTATTCCTTTAAAAAACAAAAAGACAAAAATATTTTCTTAAACAAACTTAATTTCTTTTTCTTAATAAATTAATAATTAAATTAACTTAGGATTTAGGTTCTTTTAATTAATTAATTTCCATATTATTTTGATTAAACTTAAACCCTTTTCTAAAAAACCCTAAAAAATATTTTCTTGATTAAACTTAATTTATTTTCTTAATTATTTTAGGTTTAATTTTACTTATTTAATTAATTATTTCTTTTAGTTAATTAGGTCAAAACCAAACCCTTTCCTCAAAAGCAAAACAAAAATACATTTCTTTTCCATTTATATCCTTGTATATTATATTCCTTTCAATTTCTTGCACACTATTCAATATGGTTGTAATAGATAATTAAGTTTAATTTTTTGCAATCCCCATTTGTAAATTTGTATACCCCATCCCCAAATGATGTAATAGCGTAGTAAATTTACTTTCCGTAATTTATCGCTTTCATATAAATGCTAGTAATTAGGGTTCGTATGGAAAGATAAAAATCATCAATTAGATAACCCTAATCAAAGATTAAATGCATGCAAATCAAACACACTATTCACACATGCACCCTTAAGGTTAACTTCACTTGTTTCCAAAAAAATGGTCATGTTATACATGTGGGATGTCTTAGCAAAAACAAATAAAAAATACAAGATCATAGTCCCTCGATGACGCTACAAATGTTGCCTTATAAATGATCTTAGTCCCTCAAGAAAAATGCTAAGATATCTCACAACATTGCTATCATGAATTTACGATGACCCATGCTCGTCCCTTTACATCCAAAGATAAGGCTTCTTACCAATCAATGGTGAGATAACAATGTCAAAGGAAGGAAGAAATGAACAAAAGACTTTTGAGTAGGTAGAGACGTTCTTAGCTGCTTGCTCACTTTCAAAACAAACATCCTTACAAACACCAAACACTTTCAAAACATGTAATATTTTCAAAAGTAAAACACTTTGTATACATTCTTACGAAACGAGAACCATTACAAAGTTTTCCTAAACGAAGGCGCCTTTTCAAAAATATTTTCAAAAACCACCACAAAGCATATTTTCAAACAAAGCAAGTGATCTTGCAAGCAACTAAGAGCCCATAGATAACTATGGTTGAAAAGGATGCTAACACCTTCCCTTTTCATAATCTACCCCCCGAACTCAAGAAATAATCTCAAAGGTCTTTCCTGTTATTTTCCACCTTTCCTTTTGGATAAAAGAAAAGTCGGTGGCGATTCTTGTTAACCGCAACAATTGCGATCAAACGCAAAACATCCCAAGTCAGTTCTCCCACCGTATTACAGCGAGCAACCTGACCCTGATACCTCACCAGAAGAGATGTATCGATCGGTCCTCCAGAGAACCCTTAGTGCTGTGGATTATGTTATACGGTGGGAGAACTAACTTGGGTTTTGCATTTTATCACAAATGTTGCGGATAGAAAGAGTCTCCACCGGCTTTTCTTTTATCCAATAAAGGAAAGGGTGAAAAAAACAGGAAAAACCTTGGAGAATTTTCTTGAGTTCGGGGGGTAGGTTATGAAAAGGGAAGGTGTTAGCATCTTTTTCATCCGTAGTTATCTACGAGCTCTTAATTTCTAGCTCATTTTGAAATAATGCTTTGTGTTTATGTATGTTTGAAAATATTTTGAAAATGCCTAAGTGCGGCAATTTTGTAATGATTCTCGTATCGTTGAGAATGTATTCAAAATGTTTGTTTTGAAAATATTTATGAAAGAGAGTGTTGTTTCGTGAAAAGATGTTTTAAAAATGCCAATGTAAGTTAGTTTGCTTTATAATAACCCTTGTATCAGTTCTCAAGAGTGTTTATAAAGCATTTTGAAAGTAGTTTTGTTGAAAGTGCGAGGTGTGAAGATTGTTTTAGTTTGTGAGCAAGCGATTACGAGCGATCTACCAACTCAAAAAGTCTTTTTCTTTTCCTCCTCCTTTAGATAGTGCTATCCTACCATTAGTTAGTAGGAAGCCCTATCATTGGATGTGAGGGACATACATGGGTCATCGTACAGTCATAAATGGCAACTTGTAATACACTTTAGAAATTTTTCGTAAGGGACTAAGATTGTTTACCAAAGGCATCATCGAAGGGCCATCGAGGGACTACCATCTTTTAACTGAGGGTTTTAGCTAAAACCTCCCACGTTCGAGGGACATGACTTTTTAAATATGAGGCAACAAGTGAGGGTTACCCTAGAGTTGCGTGTGTGGGAAGTGTTTTGATTTCAAGTATTTTTGTCTTGTCATACAAATCCTAATTACTAACAGTAATAAGGAAAGCAGTAAATTAGGAAATTAAATATTCTACGCTATTACAAGGCCTCGGAAATGGGGGGTACAAGTTTATGAATGAGAATGTACAACAATAAACCCTAGTTATCTATTACAAGCCTTTGATAGTTACATAATTGTACTAATGCAAAAAATAAACAAATGCGTAGAGATAGAAAGGGGAAAGATACAAAAACCCTAAAAATTCTAAGTATTTTAAGAAATTTCTTTGTTGTTTCTTTGTTTAGAAAATATTTAAAATGATGAAATAAAAAGTTAGAGCTAATTCTAATTTAATTTACAACTTAATTAACTAAAATAAAGTGAGATTAAATTAATTAATTTTAATTATGAAAAAAATTAAAACCTAAAGAGTTCTAAGTATTTAGAAAATATTTTTGTATTTTTTGTTTAGAAAAATAATTGAAGTATAAAAAACCTAGTCTTAATAAAATAAAATCAAGGTGATTAAAATTAATTAATTTTTATTTGTCAAAAATTAAATTAAATAAAAAAACCTAAATCTATTTTTTTAAAATCATTTTTATGATTTTTTCTGATTAAATAAAAATAATAATTTTAGAAAAGAAATTTAATTAAAATAAAATAAAAATGGGTCTGAGTTAATAAAAGAAAATGGGGGTGTTAGAAAGTAAAAACAAAAATCCCAAATAAGGGAGGCCCAAGAGTTGTATGATTCAGTGGGGATGGCTTTCTGAGGGTGCATCATAGAGATAGCGCTTGGTGCATTGGATCTTCCTACATGATAATCTGATGGTTGTAGCAGGAGGGCATGATGAGAGCGTGTGACTTGCCCACAATGGATATGTAGAGAAAATGTTAGAAAAATAAAAGGGTACCGTTGGGGCTCGAACCCAGGTCCCTAAGGACAAAGTGACATGAAACACACGCTGCTTTCCTTTGGGGTGGCTTTTATATCTAGTGATAAAACAACAATCATTAAATATAATATGAACTCAATGTTGAAAATTTGAAAATGCAATTTCCTTCTTCTTCTTCCTTTGTGCGCTGGCACTAACAGAAACAACATAACTTCCATTCTCAAAAATTCTAACTTCCTCATTTCTCAACCATTTTTAAAGATATAAAAACCAAAGTTTCTTAAAATTTGAACACAAATTCAACCATATAAATTTCAAAAGCTATACATCAATGGTTAGGGTAAATTTTGTTTGGTACCAAACTGAACCCTAAAACTTCAGAAAATTCAGTTCCAAAATTCTCATCACATAGTCCACTAAAACGAAAACTAAAGATATGGTTAGCTTCATAGACATGATATCTACATTTTATCTTTAGAATGTATGCACAAAGGATGCTTAAATAATGAGTTCAAAGTTTGAAAAATGTACCAAGTTGGAGAAAGTATAACACTTCTTCAAGCACTTCCAGATGCTAGATGATGATTGTTTTAGCTTGTTGGGACCTTGAGGAGTGTATTGCAATCCTTACTTTGCTTTGAGAGTGGCTGGAACGATCTACTCAAGTCAAGTTGCAAGGTTTGAATTTGAAAATGGTGGATGATGAAGATGATGTTACAATTATGAAACATATGTTTGGATCACTTATATATGATGTATATGAAGTGTTTGGATGATTGGTTTGGACAAAAGTTGTAAGGTTTGAAAGATTCGAAGATAAGGTTTAAAAAATCTCAAAAATGGAGGTTTTGGAAAATTCTGACTTGGGAGAGTTTGATAGGGTTAGAGGGCTTGTAAACTTGTGTGTTAGCTTGCAAATAACTTCTCTATTTATAGAGAAAAGTTTTGAGGGCTTGAAGTAACCATAATTTCAAGATAACATGTTATGGTTTTGAAGCTTGGTTTTGAAGTAACTTGCAAAGGCATGGTTCCAATGCAATGGTACAATGGCTCATAGGATGTTTAGGAGTTGTAGATATGTTGCTTATTGCTTTGGAATTATATGTGTGTGCAGAAGGAACATGTGAAAGGCTCAAGGAGAGTTGACAAAATGCATAAAGAATGCTTTATGTGAATGGCAATGGTGCCTTTGTGCCATAAATGGAAAGATCATTTGGACAATGGCTCAAACACTTGGATAATGGTTCAATAAATTTTGTAACCATTAAATTATGGAAATATTTGCAAGCTAATGGACCTGTAAAGTGAGATTATGCAGCATATCTTGAAGATTTGGTTATGAACTTGTCACAAAATGACCTGTAATTCAAGAATGGAATGCCAACTTCATGTCTCAAAATATCCTAGCTCAAGCATGATAAAATTATGTTTTTTAACATTTTGGAATTCTTGAAACATTGTATACAACTTTCATGTTGTGAGTTTTGGCTAAATAAAATGGGAACTTGGTGAAAATTGGCAAAGAAGTTAGGACAAAAAACTGATCAAAACTTGTAAAATAGTTTCTAAGTGTTGGATAAAAAACATCATAACTTCATGAGCTTATATCTCTTAAATTAAGAACTTTTTGAGGATCATTCCACATTAAAAAAGTTGTAGAATTAATCAATCCCTACAACTTTAATGTTGAAATTTTTCCTTGAATCAGCTTGCATTTTGAGGAAACTTGCTTGTGAAGTTAGGGTTTTTGTTAAGAACAAAAACACTTAGAATTTTTCTAAGTGTTAGAAAATTTTCCAAATTTGACTTTTGTTAAATTTTTTATTTCTTGATGATCAATTTTGATATTTTTGAATATCTTGATGATTCTTGACTTTTGAATTTCAATGTTGACCAAAAAGTCAAAGTTTCACTTTTGAGTGACTGTTGACTTTTCATCAGTGGATTCAATTCTTCAGCTATCAATCACATTCATATTTGAAAATTTTTTGAGCCATGTAATTAGGTCAATATGTTGTATTTAAGCTCTTGATATCATGCTTTAAGCCATTAGGTCATGCACTAGGTCAAAAGTCAATGGTCAGACATCTTCAATCAAAAACTCTAATTTGGGCAATTTTTGACCTTTGATGATTTGAGGGATTTCCTTAAGGAATCATGATCAACCCTTGATAAAATGATGAAGATAACTTAAAAATATTGATATTGACAAAAAAATCTTGAAGTTTGACTATATGTTGACCATATTTGACTTTTTGTCCAATACAGTTAATTTTTAGCCATGTGAGCAATTGACTGAGCACACTTGTGATGCAAGACTTGAAAATTGATAGATAATGAACCATGAAAGTCATTTGAGACCTTTGAAAACCAATCTTCTTTGAGAAGCACCAAACCCTAATTGAAGATCCTTGCTTAGGAGGTGGTTTTGACCAGTCAACTCTTGAGTAGCTTTGAGTATTTGAGAATCTTAGAAGAATGCCTTGAAGAAAATGGGAGGGAAAATTTTGGGGTACAACAACTTCCCCTGTTAAATCTTCTTAAACCTGAAGAGTTGTATTGGCATGTCCGCCATTTTTTACTTTAAGGTGGAAGATGATTGAACACATAAGTGCTCAGAAATTTGCATTCGCTTGTGCACGAAGTAATACTGTTGGTTGATTATACTGGAAATGGGCTTAAAGATTCTATTTGGAGAGGTGATGGAGAGTTGTTAGAGATGAGCTTATAGATTCCATCCAATGTAAATGTGGATTGAATTTATACTAAGTCTACACTCGTCTTCAATTGGAAGAAGTATCGGAATAAATCTACGCTCGATTTAAACTGAGCCAGAAGAGGTCTTTTTGTCTTTAACTGGAAGAAGTATCAAAATAAATCTATGGTTGATTTAATCTGAGCCAGAAAAAGTCTATTGGAAGAAGTATCAGAATAAATCTATGGTCAATTTAATCTGAGCCAGAAGAGGTCTCTAAAGGAAGTGTTCATCATGTAGATAGTCGCCCTGTCTTGTTTCGGGAATTGATCTACAATCTGTTTTTGTTGGTAAACTCTTCCTGTTTCAGGAGTTCATACCACTTGGTGATAAAGATAGTTGCCCCGTCCAGTTTCAGGAATTGATCTTTATCTGACCATAAAGAAAGAAAGATAGTTTCTCGTCCTGTTTCGGGAGCTAATCTTTGCTCGGTTGTATATATAGTTTCCCCATCTTGTTTTAGGGATTTAATCTGGAACCTTCTTTTTTTTTGCCGTAGAGATAGTTTCCCCGTCTTATTTAGGGATTAATCTCTGAACTGGTCAAATAGATAGTTGCCCGGTCTTGTTTCAGGAATTAATCTTGGACCTATTTAAGAATTATCGATCATATTCGTCTGTTGATTGATCTTTCCTAAAAAGGTAGAGAGTTAGCCGTAAGAAATGTCATGATGTATGAAATGCCTTGTGTAATGATGTTCTCAAAATAAATGAGACTGTGCTATATGCATTTCGTATGTGTATGCTATGATATTGGTAAATGATATATGAATGTGAAATGTTGTTGGAAGTGTATTGGCAGTTTTGTATGACATCTGGCTGGGGAAAATGAGTCCCTAATTGGTGTTGGGGATGAAGAACATATGTAATCTTCAACCTTGTCTAGAATTCTTCTGTTGTGGATTCCTGCTTACTGTTTGAGGAAACTCCGCTCGGGAATGTTAACTTCTGTTTGGGGAGAAGAGTTTAGGAACATCAGTCGTTCATCGCTCTACTAGAGAGTTTAATTATTATATACTCTGACTGGGGATAAAAGAGATGGATAACCTTCTGACTCGTCTGGGGAGTTTAAAGTTGAGTGATATCTTATCCGGTTCCAAGTTTTGCAGCAACTCTCTGGGGATAGTGGCGACTTCACTGGGAGAGGAATTCTGCCGGTGATTCGTAGCTATCTGAGGAATAGACTCAATTTGAGGAGACTGTAATCTGTTAGGGAAATAAACCCTGTTGACGAAGAAATACTTTGCTGAGGAAACAAGCTCTGCTGGAGAGAAGAAATATGCAGGGGGTTTTACAGTTTTGGAAGAATAAACTCAGTTGAGGAGGAGAAATTCCATGAATTGTACTGTTTAGAACTCCATAGGTGGGTGATATTACTGGGGAAATTGTGGGGAATGTATATTTATTGAAAATGAATTTTGTGAAGATTGCTCTGTGGGTATAATCTCATAGAGGTGGCTCTACGGGGATTTGTGGTTTTACTTGAACTTCACTCCAAGTCCTAGAGTTTTGAGTAAATGCTTATTTCTATTTTTATGCATATATTTGTTAACAATTAATCGTGTTTATATGCATATGTTCATTCAATTTTAGCCATTAGACGTTTTTTGCAAACAAAACAGAAAAATTAAAAACAAAAAGTTTGATTTTTAGGGTGTACTTGTATTGATAATTTGCCCATAAACAGGCGATTTTATACAAAGAGATATAAATCCTAGTAATAGGAAATTGTCGTGAAATGAAAAGAGTACAAAGTGAAAATAAAAACATATAGCTATGTGAAAATGATCTAGTTGAGTTCCAACTCTGCTATTGTCCCTATGTCTTCGAACATCTTGTCCCTTGCTGTCGGAAGAAGTTGATTAAACTGTACCATTTGAAATTTTGACTTTGGTAATAAAGCTTGCAGTAAGTGATCCAATGGGACATAGTCATACGCTTTGATCCCTAACTATGCTTGGACCGCCCTTTCGGGTTTTCAGTTCACCGGGATACCCTTTCTTGCCCAAGCTTCCTTTTCAGTTTTTCGACTTGTTGGGTGTACAATCTTTTATATATATCCCTAATTTTTGCCCGAACCCTATTGGTTCGCCGGGATGCCCTTATATTTTCCTAGGCCAGTCAACGTAGCAGGTCGCTTTCATGGGTAGTATCTTTTGACTATGTCCGCGTTCACAGGGTGCAAGAAGTCTTCATCGTCCATGGTGGTTAGTCTTGACAACAAATCGTCCTTCGTAGGTGGTAGTCCATTTGCCCCTGGTATCACCTTGCGGTAGAATGGTGAGCTTTATTACCAAGTCACCAGCCCGATATACCTGATGCTTGACTTTCTTGTTGAATACCTTGATCATATGTTTCTGATACATCTGACTGTGAGAGACAACTGCAAGCCTTTTCTCGTAAATAAGATTTAACTGGTCTAACCTGGTCTGAATCCACTCGTCTTCATCTAAGTATGCATCTTTCATAATCCTTTGTGAAAGAATCTGAACCTCGACAGGTGAGACAACTTCCATACCATAGACTAGAGAGAATGGGGTTGCCCCAGTTGATGTTTGTGCCGAAGTGAGATAGTCGTGGAGGGAAAACAATAACATCTCGTGCCAATCTTTGTAGGTCACAACCATCTTTTTTACAGCCTTCTTTATTTTCTTGTTGGCGGCTTCCACTATGCCATTTATCTTTGGTCGATATGAAGAAGAGTTATGATGTTTGATCTTGTACTGCATGCAGATTTCAGTGATCATAGTGTTGTTGAGGTTGGTACCACTATCTGCAATGATTCTCTCGGGGATGCCATACCGACAGATGAGGTTATGCTTAATGAATCGAGCTACCACATTCTTGGTAATAGAGGCAAATGAGGTTGCTTCAACCCATTTTGTAAAATAGTCAATGGCGACGAGAATGGAGCGATGTTCGTTAGAAGAAGTAGGCTTGATTTCTCTGATCATATCAATGCCCCACATTGCGAATGGCCAAGGAGTAGTCATGACATTCAAAGGTACCGGAGGCACATGAACCTTATCAACATAGATCTGGCATTTATGACAAGTTCTCGAGTGGTGGTGACAGTCGGTTTCCATAGTCGACCAATAGTCACATGCTCTCAAAATCTTTTTGGCCATAGTATGTCCACTGGAATGAGTACCAAATATTCCTTCGTTCATATCCTCCATAACCTTCTCATCCTCCTTCTTATCTACACATCTAAGCATAATTGAGTCATGATTATGCTTGTACAAAATTCCATTTCTCAAAAAGAACTTAGTCGAGAACCTCTGTAGGAACTTCTTGTCATTGATTGATGCCTCTTCATGGTATTCTTGATCTTCAAGGTACCTTTTCAATTTTTGAAACCAAGTTTTTCTTCTACTCCATCAGTGTCAATTTCATAGCAGTGTGTCGGTTCGCCGAATCATTCAATGGTAACTCTGGGAGCCTCATTGTCCCATCTGACCTTGAATATAGACGACATGGTAGCTAAGGCGTCTGCCAACTGATTCTCTTCTCTTGGGATATGCTCAAAAGTAATCTCTTTAAAGTATGGAATCAAGGTTAGCACATGTTCTCGATAAGGGATAAGGTTCATATGCTTCATATCATATTCTCCCCTGACTTCACTGATCACCAAGGCTGAATCCCCATATACGCTCAGGAATTTGATTTTATGGTCAATAGCAGCTTTAATTCCCAAGATACACGCTTCATATTCATCCATATTATTAGTGCAGTCAAAGAAAATTATGGTAGTGAAGGGTGGATGGAAACCTTGAGGAGAGTTAATTACAACACCAATTTCATTTCCAAGTGCGTTAGAAGCTCCATCGAAAACCATAGTCCATCAGGATCCTGACTTAGGTCCTTCTTATGGTCCAGGATTTTCACAATCTATAACTAGCATGATATTTTCATTCGGGAATTCGAAGTTCATAGATTGGTAGTCGTCTATGGCTTGATGCTCCAAATGATCTGCCAATACACTTCCTTTGATCGCTTTTTGAGTGGTGTACTGAATGTCATATTTTGTTAATACCATTTTCCATCGGGCTATTCTTTTGGAGAGAGCTGGCTTCTCGAATATGTATTTGATGGGATCCATTTTAGAAATAAATAGAGCAGTATGAGTTAACATATACTGTCTTAGTTGGCGAGCAGCCCATGCCAAAGCACAACAAGTTTTCTCGAGCATTGAATATCTTGTTTCACAGTCAGTAAACTTTTTCTAAGGTAGTAATTGCATATTTTTTTGACCAGACTCATCATGTTGCCCCAGCACACACACCGTTTAATTCTCTAGCACTGTTAGGTACATGATTAAAGGTCTTTCTTCAACTGGTGGCATCAGAATTGAAGGTTCTTGTAAGTACTCCTTGATTTTATCAAAGGCTACTTGACAGTCGTCGTTCCATTTTACTACTTGATCTTTCTTTAGTAGTTTGAAGATTGGCTCACAGGTAGCAGTTAAATGAGAAATGAATCAGGAAATGTAGTTTAGTCATCCTAAGAAACCTCTGACCTCCTTGTCAGTATAGGGAGCCGACATTTCTTGAATAACTTTGACTTTAGCGGGAACAACCTCAATACCTTTACCGCTAACGATGAAACCCATGAGTTTATCGGATCTCACCCCAAAGGTGGATTTGTTTGGATTTAGCCTCAACTTATACTTCTTCAGCCTTTCAAATAACTTGTGAAGATGATCAAGATGTTCTTCTTCAGTCTGCAATCTTGCTATCATGTCGTCGATGTAGACTTCTATCTCATGATGAATCATGTCATGGAATAGAGCTACCATGACACGTTGATAAGTTTCCCTGGCGTTCTTCAACTTAAAAGTAATGACCTTGTAACAGAAGGTTCCCCACTGTATGACGAAGGTAGTTTTCTCCATGTCTTAAGGCACCATCTTGATCTGATTATAACTTGAGGAACCATCCATGAAAGAGAATACCTTATGCTGAGCAGTGTTGTCGACCAGAACATCAATATGTGGAAGTGGGAAGTCATCTTTGGGGCTTGCCCTGTTCAGATCCATGTAATCTACACACACGTACCTTGCCATCTTTCTTTGGTGCTGGAACAACATTAGCAACCCATTAAGGATATGACATCACTGCTAAGAACCATGCATTGAATTGTTTCATAACTTCGGCCTTGATCTTCACGGATATCTTGAGACACATGCAACGAACCTTCTACTTAATCAGAGAACAACCCTCTTTCATTGGCAGACAGTGAAATACAATATCAGTATCGAGCCCTGGCATGTCTTCGTATGACCAAGAAAACACCTCAACATATTCGTGCAACAATTGAATCAATTTGTTCTTGACACTTCACTCTAAGTTGGCGCCTATCTTGACTTATTTCTTATCTGTCTCAGAACCAAAGTTTACCACTTCGACCGGATCTTCGTGTGGTTGGATATCCTTTTTTCTTGTATTAAGAATCTGGAAAGTTCTCCAGGTATTTAATAATATTCCTCACCTTCGTCCTCGACTTGGTAGATCGTATTTTCAAAGTCATAAGCAGCAATAACAGAATCATTATCAACGAGATCCGGAGTGGATGGGGATCTGCAATATAGTGTATGGGTATGTGTAAGAACACATAGCTATTTGAAAGTGAAATAAATTTGAATGCAAAACGTCTAATGTTTCCATTAAATGAAAATATGACATATGAAATGACAACCCTTAACAAATGAACCAATTGTGCCCCGGGAAAGACACAAGGTTTAACGTCGTTGTTTTAAAAGAAATTACATAGCCATACTTCTTAAAGCAATAAAAAAGAAATCGCTATTACTCCTGGCTGAAGGAGATAGGTAAAATATCTTCTTCTTTCCAATTATTGAGTTTGTTGTCAATTGTAGGAAAGATCCAGTTGTTGAAGTCACAATCACTGTCAGCATCCTCTATAGTGTTGACTTTGTTATGACTAATACGGAACGGAGGTCTTCCAGCTCGAGCGTGGAGAACAACCTTTTGTCCCTCTGCAGTAAAGCCCAAACCAAACTTGTCATATTTGTAGGGGATATCAGGAAGCTGACCACAAATTGTGCAACCACACTCTTCTATAGTTGCTTTGGCATCTTTCAAAGAAGCCATCTTCTGTTGAACCTTGGTAGTCTTTGGAATGACAGAAACATCTTCAACATTAGTAGGGGAAATCACTTCAAAAGCTTGGCAGGGAGTCTCAATGAATTCACCATCCATTTACATATCAAAATGAATTCAGGTGGCTGACCATGTACTCCCCCTCTCCGTAGGCAGTAAAATATTCCCTTTCACTGGATACTTTAATTTCTGGTGCAAGGTGAAGGTAACTGCGCCCGCCCCATGGATCCAGGGGGCGTCCTAAGAGACAAAAATAAGCTGGATGGATGTCAATCACATAGAAGGTGGATTCAAAAGTTTGTGAACCCACTTTGATCGGGAGGTCCACTTCCCCATGTACTATTCTTTTGATCTATCAAAGGCTCGAACTATGATGTCGCTAGGTTTCAGTACGACCCCTTCATAATCCAGTGTGTCAAGAGCACCTTTTAACAGAACATTCAAACAAGAGCTGGTATCAACTAACACATGAGCCAATGTAGTGCCCCTGCATTCAATGGAGACTTACAGGGCCATATTATGATTTATCCCCTCCAGAGTCAGATCAGCATCAGAGAAACCTAATCCATTATCAGTCATTAAGCTAGAAACAAAACTTCCAAATTGATCGGCAGAAATCTCTTGTGGTACATGAGCAGTATTCAGAAATTTCATTAAAGGTTGCGCATGAGCTTCAGAACATAGCAATAAAGATAACATGGAGATTTTGGATGGGGTTTTCCCCAGCTGTTCAACAATTTTGTAATCGCTTCTACGAATGATCTTCAAAACCTCTTCCATTTCTTGTCCAGAGGTATCCTTGACTGCAGTTTCCATTGGTGCCTCCGTTCTGGAAGGCTCTATCATCGGCTATTACCTCAAACTTCGGCAGTTGTATTGGTAACTGCAACTTGAACAAATGGAGAGATTTTTGGAGAGAAAATCCTTCCACTTCTAGTAATTTTACTAGTCCTCGCAATATTGTCAATATTGAGATCGTCCTCTTCATTATCTTCGTCAGACAGCTCTTATTTAACACCATGATAATAGACCTCAGACCCATAATTCTATAGAATATCCTTCTTCGAGGAATATGGGATAGGCCCAAGTTTCTTAATGATTAAAGGAGCAGCATTCGGATTGGAAGTAATCCTTACAGGACCCTTGGAGGTGATCTTGAAAGGAGTACCAGATATGACAGATAAATCTCTGCACAAATTCTCAATATGCATAACTTTTTCAATCAAAATTACATGTTCATCCATCAGGCGTTGAATGCCTTTCTTTAGTAACCTGCAACCATTGAGTTGAACTGCACAACAATAACATTCTTTAACACAACCTAGAAATAAACCGGCTTGTAGAAAATTCTTCTTGACTGTTGAGAGAGGAGTAACCACATCATTTATGGAGGTAACATACAAAACATATTCAATAGCACTTATGCCTTTGTCATGCTTCGACATAGGAGCAGTAATCACGTTCGGAGTCTCAGGAGGGTCAAACTCAATTTCATTGTTATAAATCATGTTTTGGATTTTGTTTTTCAGGGCCCAGCAGTTGTTGGTGTTGTGCTTAGGATTGTTCGAATGATAGGCATATCTTGCATTTGGATTGTACTTCGAAGAGGATGTATTGGGATTAAGAGAAGGATCCCAGAGTGTTATGAGGTCAGCTTTTAACAAATGTTGGAATGCTTGAGTAAATGGCATATTAATCCTGGTAAATTTCCTTCTTGGAATGTCTGACCTACATTGGTTGCCTTGTTGTGATTGTTGAACAGGCGTCGGATTAGAGATCAATACCGCCCCCACACACTGATGGCGATCATTCTTACTACGGCTTTTCTGGCCATAGACAACATTGGTTTCTTTTTTACCAACGAAGGGCTTCTTCAAAGCATTAGAAGATGTAGTCATCGGAATCTTCCGGCTCTTGATACCACTTTCAACTTGTTCACCAGTCAGAATTATCTCAATAAACCCTGATGAAGAACTCCCAATAAGCAAATTAAAGAATGGACCTGTTAGAGTGCCGATGAACATATCCACAAATTCTCGGTCAATCAAAGGAGGTTGCACTCTTTCATCTAGGTCCCTCTATTTTTGGGCATACTCCTTGAACCCTTCACTCGAGCCCATGGCCATGTTTTGAAATTATACACGAGTCGGTGCTAGTTCATTGTTATATTGCTACTGCTTGTATAAAGAAGCGGCCAAGTCTTCCCAAGTGTGAATGTTGGTTCCCTCCAACTGGTAGAACCACTCAAGTTGAGTACCAGACAAACTTTCTCGAAAGAAATGGACCCATAATTTCTGGTTAGCAGTATGAGGTTGGATTTTTCAAACAGACGACCTCAGATGAAGTTTGGGACAGGAGACCCCATCATATTTAGCAAATATAGGGACCTTGAATTTGTGAGGGACGACCACCCTCGGGACAGACTTAGCTCTCCAAAATCCAATCTTGACACTTTCTGGATTTCTACAGCTTTGATTCGGTCTTCCAATTGCTTTTACTTGTCATCTGCAGGAGGATACTATTTATTGGAGTAGTATTCATCCTCGGAAACCTGATTGTTTTTACCTTTACCCCTGACACTTCTATCATCCTCCTCTTGGTTGTCGTCTTCCTCAAAGGAAACATCTTGAACTAGTTGAACAGGACCTTTGAATCTTCTTCCCATGTTGAGGATAACAACCCACATCTTACTCTTCTTTTTCGTGGTGAGAAGCACCATCATCTCTTGTTGCCCTTTGGCCAGATTAAGAAGAGTCTCTTGAAATTGTGCATGCTGAATTTGGATATCCTTGACAGTTTGCTCGAGAGACATCTTATACTGAAATAAATAGTAAATAAATGAGGAAACCTGTATTGGAAAACCTTCTTATGAAATGATGCATGATATGTGGATGCAATGTTTTCAAGGATCTTAGGAGATTTAAATTTGATAGCCAAAAGGAAACAGAAACAAAGATTGCATTAATAAGTTCAGAAATTACAATTGCCTCTTGTTCTTATAATGAAATAGAAAAAAGGGTCTCAAGGAGACAACAATATAAACTCCTAAAATCTAAGTCTCCCACAGATGCTTCCTCTTCGTGTCGAGGTATGCATTAAGACTCCACTCTTCATGAAGTTTCTTTGTGAGCTCCAACACTTTCTTTTCACTTGCATAGAATTGAGCTTCAAAGGTGCTTCGTTCTTCCTTGAGTTGAATCTAGGACTTCTAAAATTCTTCGAGGTCAGTGGGCATGTCTGGATGGAGGATGATGTGAGAAATGTCTCCTTCGACAGCAGGCTCTAAGATCACCAGTAGAACAACTGGATATGGAATCATAAGGTTTTAAGCACGAGCTCGTACCCATTTGAGATAGGGATCTAAAGGGATATAATTCTTTTGTCCTAAAGTCTTTCTATCAATCTTGTTCACCATGTCCCAAGCACGTATAAACCTTTAACGATAACCTTGAAAATCGCTCTTATAGTTAAACATAATACCCTGGATAAGTGCGTCATGAGGACCGTCTCTTTGAGCATAACCAAATTGTCGTAGAGCCAGAGAAGGGTTGTAAGTAATACCTCCCCTAATGCCAAGGAGTGGAACTTTAGGGAATTCCCCATAGTGGTCAGTGATATTAACATCTTCCAGAGATCGAGAACACCAAAATGTATTTGAATGAGAGAGCGACATCATTCTTTGAGACCACCTCAGACCTTGTGCATTATTTATTGTTGATCGGGGAAGGTGTGAAATAAACCACCTAGATAACAAAGGTATACAACACATAAGAGTCCCTAGCTTCCTCATAGTACGAGTGTGAAGAGAATGCAGAATGTCTCCGAGAAAAGTAGGCACAAGGTTACGAGGCAAAAAAATTTGATGGCGTTCACATCTATGAGTTGGTCTGGATTAGGGAATAGCACCAACCCATAGATCAACAAAGCCAAGATTTCTTTGAAATCTTGAAAACTCATAGCATTAAAAAATAGTCGAGCCTTCTCCAATAGAAATTTATCTAGAAAACCCTTGACTCCACTCCTTGTTTCCCAATTAGCTACAATGTTAGACCGCTTTAGATGTAAGGTTGTTGCAATTTCTTCAGGTTGTGGATCTTTCTCTAAACTGGTGAAAGGTATTTGATTGAGAACAGGTACTCCCAGTAATTGATAAAACTCTTCCATTGTGGGTACCAATTGATAATCGGGAAAGGTGGAGTAGTGATGCATAAGGTCAAAAAACTGGAATAGAACACTCATCATATATTCTTCAAACCCGAGGTAACCAAACTGAGTAGTGGACCATACCTTTTGATGAATGGAGAACTTTCAGGAACTCTTGAGACTAACTCTTTAAGTGGAGAAGGTATCTTCACAAAACCGATTTAGATAGTATTTCTGTGAGCGGAGTCCATAGCCTACAAAACAAGACAAAGATAAATCCCTAGGTCCTTGAAATGGTTAGTAAAAATGATGTGGCATGATGTTATGATGTCATGTTCGAACAATTAATCAAACACAAACAAAACACACAAGGCCTTAGGTTTAAGCTTGCATGGAGTTTATAGGTAAGTACCCTCTTGAAGTTTTAGTTGGCTCAACCTATCCTAAAATAAGTAACCAAGTTCTAGGAGCCTTAATATAACTGATCTTTCTCTCAGGCATTATTTCAGCACAAGCATCTAAATTGCGACCAAAATATCCCGAAAGTCCAATCTCAATGAGTGTAGCATCGAGTATCAACCAACTTTAGTCTGTACAAAAGCCAACTATCTCACTACTTTCTAATGGATAAGTTTTTTCAACTAAGGTTCTACGGTCAGTTAGTGCTTATGACACCACACGGCAGCCCAGCATTCTCTTGACTTACTCAAAGGACACCGACGCCAACCAATGTGTTGCACTAACATAGCCATCGTTTCAACCATACCGGTCTACGCCGTAAATTTTTCACGGTCTATTTCTACTTACCTAAAATGCCTCCAGATCCGGATATAAGATCTATACAAGAAATAAACCCAAGCATATCCTGAAATATAAAGCATACAAGGCAAAAAAGTAAAGCAATAAAGGTGATCTAGCTCTTAAGGTAACACCACTATTAGTTTAGATCTCCCCAGCAGAGTCTCTAGTTCTATTATACTGTTGGATATTTGACTTGGGTTTTGTGTTTTATCGCAAATGTTGTGGATAGCAAGAGTCGCCACTGACTTTTCTTTTATCCAACAAAGGAAAGGGTGAAAAGAACAGGAAAGACCTTTGAGAATTTTCTTGAGTTCGGGGGGGGGGGGGGGTAGGTTATGAAAAGGGAAGGTGTTAGCACCCTTTTCATTCGTAGTTATCTACGGGCTCTTAATCACTAGCTCACTTTGAAATAATGCTTTTTGTTTGTGTATGTTTGAAAATATTTTGAAAACACCTAAGTGCGACAATTTTGTAATGATTCTCGTATCGTTGGGAACATATACAAAATGTTTTTTTTTGAAAATATTTATGAAGGAGAGTGTTGTTTTATGAAAATCTATTTTTAAAATGTCAATGTGAGACAATTTGCTTTATAATAACCCATGTATCAGTCCTCAAGAGTGTTTATAAAGCGTTTTGAAAGTAGTTGTTTTGAAAGTGTGAGGTGTGAAGATTGTTTTAGTTTGTGAGCAAGCGATTACGAGCGATCTACCTACTCAAAAAGTATTTGTTCTTTTCCTCCTCCTTTAGATAGTGTTATCCTACCATTAGTTAGTATGAAGCCCTATCATTGGATGTGAGGGACAGGCTTGAGTCATCGTACAGTCATAAAAGGAAACTTGTAAGACCCTTTAGCAATTATCGTAAGGGACTAAGATCGTTTACCGAAGGAAATTAAGGGACTACGATATTTTAACTGAGGGTCTTAGCTAAAACACCCCACATTCGAGGGACATGGCAGTTTAAATCTGAGGCAACAAGTGAGGGCCACCCTAGAGTTGCGTGTGTGTGAAACGTTTTGATTTCAAGTATTTTTGTCTTGTGATTAAGTTTTGTAATGTTTACTTTTAGTCTTGTCATACAAACCCTAATTGCTAATAATAATAAGGAAAATAGTAAATTACGGAAATTGAATGTTCTACGCTATTACAAGGCCTCGAGATGAGGGGTACAAGTTTATGAATGGGAATGTAAAGTAATAAACCCTAGTTATCTATTACAAGCCTTTGATAGTTACATAATTGTATTAATGCGAAAAATAAACAAATGCGCAGAGATAGAAAGGGGAAAGATGCAAAAACCCTAAAAAATTTAAGTATTCTAAGAAAATACTTTGTTGTTTCTTTGTTTAGAAAATATTTAAAATGATGAAATAAAAATTTAGACCTAATTCTAACTTAATTTACAAATTAATTAATTAAAATAAAGTGTAACTAAATTAATTAATTTTAATTACGAAAAAATAAATAAATAAATTAAACCTAAAGAGTTCTAAGTATTTAGAAAATATTTTTTTATTTTTTGTTTAAAAAAATAATTCAAGTATAAAAAACCTAGTCTTAATAAAATAAAATCAAGGTGATTAAAATAAATTAATTTTTATTTGTCAAAAATTATATTAAATAAAAAAAACCTAAATCTAATTTTTTTAATCATTTTTATGATTTTTTTTATTAAATAAAAAAATAATTTTAGAAAAGAAAGTTAATTAAAATAAAAAAAAAAGAAAAAAAATGGGTTTGAGTGATTAAAAGCAAATGGAGGTGTTAGAAAGCAAAAACAAAAAGCCCAAATCAGGGAGGCCCGGACGCTATATGATTCAGTGGGGATGGCTTTCTGAGGGTGCATCATGGGGTGCATGATGAGCGCGTGTGACTTGCCCACACTGGATCTGTAGAGAAAATGTTAGAAAAATAAAAGGGTACCGTCGGGGCTCGAACCCAGGTCCATAGGACAAAGTGAAATGAAACGCGTGCTGCTTTCCACTGGGGTGATTGTTACATCCGGTGATAAAACAATAATCATTAAATATAATATGAACTCAATGTTGAAAATTTGAAAATGAAATTTCCTTCTTCTTCTTCCTTCGCGCGCTGGCAGTAACAACAACAACATAACTTCCATTCTAAAAAATTATAACTTCCTCATTTCTCAACCATTTTTAAAAATATAAAAAGCAAACTTGCTTAGAATTTGAACACGAATTCAACCATATAAATTTCAAAAGCTATAGATCAATGGTTAGGATGAATTTTGTTTGGTACCAAACTGAACCTTAAAACTTCAGAAAATTCAGTTCCAAAATTCTCATCACATAGTCCACTAAAACGAAAACTAAAGATATGGTTAGCTTCATAGGCATGATATCTACATTTTATCTTTAGAATGTATGCACAAAGGATGCTTAAATAAGGAGTTCAATGTTTTAAAAATGTACCAAGTTGGAGAAAGTCCAATGCTTCTTCAAGGACTTCCAGAAGCAAGATGACGATTGTTTTAGCTTGCTGGGACCTTAAGGAGTATATTGCAATCCCTACATTGCTTTGAGAGTGGCTGGAACGATCTACTCAAGTCAAGTTGCAAGGTTAGAATTTGAAAATGGTGGATTATAAAGATGATGTTACAATGATGAAATAGGTGTTTGGATCACTTATATATGATGTATATGAAGTGTTTGGATGATTGGTTTGGACAAAAGTTGTAAGGTTTGCGAGATTCGAAGATAAGGTTTCAAAAAGCTCAAAAATAGAGGTTTTAGCCAATTCTGACTTGGGAGAGTTTGAGAGGGTTAGAGGGCTTTTAAACTCATGTGTTAGCTTGCAAATAACCTCTCTATTTATAGAGAAAAGGGTTGAGGGCTTGAAGTAACCAGAATTTCAAGATAGCATGGTTTTGAAACTTGGTTTTGAAGTAACTTTCTGTTGTACCCTGAAATTTGCCCTCCCATATTTCTCAAAACATTTCAAGAAAGATCCTCAAGTTGCTCAAGGAAGTCGAAGGGTTGACCAGACAAACTCTCTCCTAAGGCAGTCTACCTCAAATTAGGGCTTCATGTTGCATCAAGATACTTGAGTCCAATGGATCCTAAATGCTAACCAATGTCCTAATAAATTCTCGAGATCATCCATGTCAAGTTTCAAACCCTACAGAGAAAGTTTGCTCAGTCAATTGCTAAAAGGCTTGAAAATTGACTATGTTAGGGCAAAAGTCAATTGTGGCCCACATACAGTCAAACTTCAAGATTTTTGGTCAACATACTCATTTTGAAGTATCATTCATCATTTGATCAAGGGTTGATCATGATTCATCAAGGATTGCTTATAATTCCTCAAGAACCAAAAGTTGCTAAATTAGGGTTTTGTAGGAAAAGTCAACTCAACTTTGACCAAGCATAACTTTCTCATACATTATGATAAATGACCCATCCAAAGATCATTTTGAATAGGATTCCATTCTCAACAATCCATCTTCATCTCCCAAGTTCAAAATATGCACTCACAAGAAGTTATGAATTTGGACATTATAGGTCATTTTGAAAAGTCAACAAAAACACCTTTTTTGTCAAAGCTTCATACATGAGAATGGAATACCAAATTGAGATGGGACCAAAAGTATTGATTAGAGGACATATCAATATTTCTAAAAAGTCCCAGAACACCTTCAAAGAGTCAAAATTGAGGAAGTTATGCATTGGTGAAGTTGACCCTTTTTGCAAAATTGTCAAAAGTCAACTATGCCTAAAAATGCAATTTTTTCCAAATGGGCCCAATCCTTTTCACTTGTTTTGAGTTGGCAACATGGTCCACGAGCCCTAGCCCTTGCCACTTGTCATTATCTTGTTTTTATTATTTATTTTGATTTTGATTTGAATTAAATTAATTTAAATTAAAACAAATCATAGAAAATCCAAAACATTGAAATCTCAAGATTTTGTACATGTTTCAGGTCTTAATATCCAACTAGCATGAGATTGAATTCGTGTAAAGGCTTGGTGTGCACAAAAAGATTGGATTAGGCCTATTTTTGGAAGGATATTCAAAGGAATCAAATCAAAATCAAATGCAATGATGGAGGAAGATTGAGCACACTCTTTCAACCCTAATTCATTCCTCAATACATAAGGAGTATTTGCAGACCTAAAACGAGGCTAGAGGGAGGCGCATAAGATCAGAACAAGCTTGCAAAAAACAGAAAAAAGTGGTAATTCGAATTCATAGTTCCAAGCAATTACAGGCCTTCCTGACCATCCCAATCACTTCCTGGGAGTGTAAGCAAGCGAAATCAATCAAGAACAAATTTTTTCCAGTACCAAAACGCGCTGATCCCGCGTGCACACAATGCCAAGGACTACCATGGTCCATCATGATCCAGCCAGCCAAGTGTCCATAGGCCAGATCTGATGGCTATCATCTGAAGGAGCACCAAAGGCCTTAGTTAATGCATAGTGGAGAATTTGGCCAGTCAACGTGGACTTTTGCTTCTTGGGCCCAGATTGCTAGCAATGCACCCCCAAATCACTTTTCAGGCCCATTTTCTCTTTCTTTTTCTTTTTATATTTTGTTTTATTTAATTTATTTATTCATTTTACTAACATAATTAATTATTCTTTTTATCAAAAAATCACAAAAATATTTTTCATCCAATTAAATTTAGGATATTTATTTTTTATACAAAAAATTAATTAATTTAATAAGGTTGTTAGTTTTAGGTGACTTTAATTGTTTTGTAAATAAATTTAAAATCAATTAGAATGATTAGGGTTTTATTTCTAACTCAATTATATTTTCTTTTCTTAAAAATAACAAAACACAAAAATAGGCCATGTATTTATTTTAATTAGCTAATTAATTTAGTATTTAATTTAAAAACTTAATTCTTTTTCTTAAAAATAATTAAAAACAACAAAAACATTTTTTCTTTTAATTAGGTTAGAATGGGGTCAAAACCCTAATTTTTTTATTGTTCTTAATTTCATCGCGCGCGCTTTATTATTTTATTATTTACCATATTGATGTAATTGCCCACAAGTTGTAATAGCTTAATTAGGACTTTTATTTTCATTTATCGCTTTATTTCTTAAGGGTTTTTTTTTTGCTATGTAAATACCTGAAGCCTTGTAATAGTGTAGTTTAATTTCCGCACTTTAAATTTCTGCAAAATATTAAACTGTTAGATGTATGAATAATTAGAGATGCATGACAAGAATGTATGTAAACTTTAAAACAGTTAGAAAACCCTAAATGTGCAAAGATAAATAACCTGAAATTGAATCACTCGCATATGCGCACTCCTAGGGTATACTCTCACTTGGTTGCCTTTGGTAAATGGTCATTAAGTATAGGATGCTTTAGTGGTCGCTCTCTTGTCTAAACAAAGATCAATGTCCCGATTCGGAAAAGTTTCCTCGGAATGGTTGCCTCGGAATTGTTGCCTCGAATGATTGATCTAAGACATTAGGGTTACTACTAAGACGTCCTAACATTGCTTTAGTGATCGTACGTCCCTTTCGAGTTGACCCTCAAAACTCCAACGACGATGCTACCTACTCACTAATAGTGGGATAGCATTGTCTAAAGGAAACGAACATAGAACAATTCTTTTTTTCGAGTAGGTAGATTAGTTCGTAAGTACTTGCTCAATTCAAACAAACTTTTTCACACTTACACTCCTCTTTCAAACAAAGCTTTTCAAAAACACTTCGTAACACTCTTGAAGACAGAAGCAAGAGTTAAATCAAAGTAAAAAACTTTTCAAATCACACAAACACACAAGGGAGCAATTTTGAAAATGATGAGCAAGTACCTAAGAGCCTGTAGATAACTACGGATAGAAAGGGTACTAATACCTTCCCTTTCTATAATCTACCCCCCGTACTCAGAAAATCTCGAAAAAGGAATTTTTCTGTGCTTTTTTCCTTTCCTTGTTGGATAAAATAAAAGTCGATGGCGACTCTTGCTTACCGCGACATTTTGCAAACACAAACGCAAAATGCAAACCAGCAATTGCTAAAAAATAGTCCCGGTTCTGGCCACCGTATCACAGAACTGGCGACTCTACTGGGGACTTAATAAGTGGGGTATACCTTAGGATTAGTTCGTCATATTATTTTCTATTGTTTGATTTGATTGCTTTATTTTTGTGGGCTTTGTATCGGAGTTACTATAGATCCTAACCCGAATCTGGGGAACACCTTTTAGGTAAGTAGCAATAGACTGTGAGGGAATTGTATGGCGTAGACCGATACGATTGAAGTAGTAGCTACATTGATGTGGCACATTAGTTGGTACCGATATCCCTTGTGGAGCAACAAGGAGAGTATGGGGCTGCTATATGGGTCGTTAAGCATCAACTGACCTTAGAACCTATAATTGACAAACTTGGCCATAGGAAGTAGTGAGATAGCCGGCCTCGGCATAGAGCTAGGAACTGGTTGATACTCGATACTACACTCATTTAGACCATACTCTCAAGATAGTTTTGTCCGCAAGAAAAGATTGCGTGAGCTGAAACCATGACTGATGGAGGATGGTCAGTGATATTGAGAACCTCTAGAACCTGGTTACTATTATTAGGACAGGTTGAACCAACTGAACTTCAAGAGGGTAGTACCTAGACTCCATGCAAGCCTGAAACATAAGGGCTACTGTGTGACTTGTTTTCCTTTACCATGTTTGCTATCTGTGATACCTGTTGTGTGTTTTTATCATGACATCATGCATCATGACAGAGCATGCATATTTCATTAGACTAACCATTTCAAAGATCGAGGGGATTCATCTTTGTTCTATTTTGCAGATCATGACTTCTATGCGCAGAAATACCATTCGAGTCAACTTTGTGCAAATCCCTGCTCAGCTCAGAGAGTTAGTCTCAAAGGTTCATGATACTTCTTCATTTGTTAGAAGACATGGTCATCTCCTTAGCTTGGTCACTTCAAAGTTGGATGAGCAAATGATGAGTGTGTTATTCCAGTTCTTTGATCCATTGCATCATTGTTTCACCTTCCCGGATTATCAGCTAGTCCCTACTTTGGAGGAGTTTTTTGATTTGTTGGGTATATCCATTCTCGAGCAGACACCCTTCACAGGTTTGGAGGAGGTTCCTAGGCCTGAGGACATTGCTTTAGCTTTACACTTGACAAAGGCTGATATAGTGTCTAACTGGGAGACACGAAGTGGAGTTGAAGGTTTCTTGGCTAAGTTTCCTGATCGATCAAGCTCAACAGTTCTGAGACAACTTATACTTTCAAGCATTTGAAGACACTTTGGCTCTCCTCATCTACGGCTTGGTTCTTTTCCCAAATCCAGATTCTTTCATAGACGTGAATGCGGTCAAGATCTTCATGTCTTGTAATCCAGTGCCTACTCTCTTGGGTGATATTCTACATGCTCTCTATTCTCGTACCGTGCGAAGAAGGGGAACCCTCATGTGTTGCATGCCGCTGTTGGCGAGGTGGTTTATTTCGCACCTCCCCAAGTTTGTTTTGAAGAATGAGGAAGGTGTAGGTTGGGCCTATAGAATCATGTCCCTTGCTCATACAGACATCCTTTGGAGTTCTAAGGATATGGAGAGGGTAGCTATCATTGATCAATGTGGGGAATACCCTAATGTTCTGTTTCTTGGAATTAGAGGGGGTATAACCTACAATCCTTGTTTGGCTCTACGACAGTTTGGACGCGCTCGGAGAGACGGTCCCCATGAGCTGCTTCTTCTAGACATTGTCTTTGACTACAAGGGGGACATGAGTGAGCATCACTGAAGGTTTATATGAGCCTGGGGCATGGTGAAACGGTCTGACCCACATGAGCTAGGACTGAAGACTTCTCTCTCGATGCAACCATATCTTCAGTGGGTTCGAGCCCGAGCTCAAAAGTTGGGGATGCCTTATGAAGCTGTTTTTCCGGTGATTATAGAGCATACTAATGAAGAAGGTGTTCCTTATACGGTCCTTCATCCCTACATACCTACTGATCTTGGGGAATTAAAGAGATCTTGGATCCAGTTAAAGGAAGAAAGGGATACCTACAGAGAGAATTATCATGAGCAGGAGAGGAAGATCTTGAGGCTTACAAGGCAGCTTGAGAACGAAAGGACAATCAACGATTATGTCAGCATGAAGGGAAAACGACCATGGGTTTTCTGATGTCTTTTATTTTTTCTAGTTTAGATTTGCTTTTCAGTTATTTCTTTTGTAACGCCTTGAAGGCATTATTAAACATTGTTACAAGTTTTAGCTAATAAAGTGTGTTTTATTTTGGTTTACAAATTTGAATCTCCCAAAGTCTTTAAAATCATTTCATACGCATTCCATCCTCATGCACCTCATTATAGGTACCATTACAGGTTTCTCATCTTCTTCGTTGTTTATTTCAGCAATCATGTCTTCTGAAACACCTACTGATCAAGCCATCAAGGCTCTTCAGGCTCAGAATGCTCAGTTCCAGGAGATGTTCTTGAATTTGGCCAAAGGGCAGCAAGATTTGAAGTCTCTCATCTTGAAAGAGAAGAAGAAGAAGAAGAAGAAGAAGAAGAAGAAGAAGAAGAAGAAGAAGAAGAAGAAGAAGAAGAAGAAGAAGGTGGTCCTCCTGAATATGGGTCGCATATTCGGGAATAATTTGCAACAGGAAACTGATTTGTCCCATTCATATGGAGGGGGAGAGAATCAAGAGGAAAGAAAGGGGCATATTCCTGTGGTCTATGATAATGACACTGATTTTGATGAAGACCAGTATCCTCCTGCTGAGGATAGATATAAGCAAATTGAAGACCGGTTGAGTGCAATGGAGATCCAGAAGATACCTGGGTTGGACTTCGTAGATTTGGGTATGGCATCTGGGGTGGTGATCCCACACAAGTTTAAAGCTCATGTCTTTGCAAAATACGATGGGGTATCCTGCCCAAAGCTACACCTTCACTCGTACGTCAGAAAGATTCAGCCCTATACAGCTGATAGAAACATGTGGGTTCATTTCTTTCAAGATAGTTTGTCAGGGACTCAACTTGAATGGTTCTATCAATTGGAAGGAGCTAACGTCCGCAACTGGGAAGACCTTGTTGCTGCTTTTTACAAGCAATACCAGTATAACGCCGACCTTGCTCCCACGCGTACCCATCTTCAGGGTATGTCTATGGGTACAGGCAAAGGCTTTAAGGACTATGCTCAGAAATGGAGAGATCTAGCTGGAAGAGTCCAACCCCCTCTGTCTGATAGGGAGTTGGTGGATATGTTTCTTGGGACTTTGTCTGGTCCATATTTCAATCATTTGATTGGTAGTTCATCGTCTGGGTTCACTGAATTGATTTTGACCGGGGAGAGAGTGGAAGTTGGTATCAAAAGTGGCAAGATACAGAAAGGTGCTTCATCAAGTACAGAAAAGAAGCCTTTCAGAAAAGAAGCTAGTGCAGTATACAACTCAAGGAGTCAAAACCGACCTGAACGCTGCCAAGAAGTTAATGCGGTAGTGATATCAAGACCAATTGTTGCCCCACAACGCAACAATCAGCAAAGAGCAGAGAGACCGCAAAGCCAGTATACTCGGCTCAGTATGACCCTGTCTCAAATTCTGCCGCAGTTGTTGAAGACCAACTTGATAACTCTGAGGGAGGCCCTGAAGAATCCCAGTACTACATCACCATTGTATAATCCGAACTCCTGCTGCGCTTATCACTCTGATAGCCCATGGTATGATACGAACAACTGCTGGGCCTTGAGGAATAAGGTACAAGATTTGATTGAAGCTAAAGATATTGAATTTGACACGCCGGAAAATCCTAATGTTATGACTGCTCCTATGCCCAAGCATGGAGTAAATGCTGTGGATGATGATTCATTCGTGACCTCTGTGGAAGATGTTTCTACTCTGTTGATGACAATAAAGAAGAACTTATTATCAGCCGGTTTATTTCCGGGTTGTGGCAAAGGTTGCCATCTGTGTTCAATCCTGCCTGTTGGTTGTCATTTATTGAAATTAGGTGTTCAACGCCTAATGGATAACAAAGAAATCCTGTTCGCGAAAACTTTGGTTCCATTGATTCCTGTTGAAGATGTTTACATAATAACCATTTCCGCCAATCCTTCCAAGGCTTCCTCGAGAAAGCCTATTAGGATTACACCTGTTATAAGAGTTGCTCCATTGATCATTACTATCCCTGGTCCTATCCCGTACACTTCGGATAAGGCTGTCCCGTGGCACTATGGGGCCGATGTATATTATCATGGGATCAAACAAGACTTGAAGGTTGAAGAAGCTAATACTGATGTCAGCAATATTGTCGGATCTAGCAAGGTCACTCGAAGCGGAAGACTTTTCTCTCCTGAGATTTCCCCACCAACTGTTCGAAAACATGTTGCTACTCAATCTACCAGTACATCTGCTACTGTCCCTTTTCATGTTCCAATCATTACCACTATCGCCGAGTCATCTGACGCTCGGGGCAAAGAGATCACAAGTGAGCCTGCCCGGATGGAGGCACCGAAGAAGATTATTGTAGAAACCTCTAGACAAGAGATAGAGGAAATTCTAAAAATCATCAAGAAAAGCGACTACAACATAGTCGAGCAGCTGGGGAAAACACCGTCGAAGATCTCCATGTTATCTTAATTGTTGTGCTCAAAAGCCCATGTAAAGGCTATAATTGCTTTCCTTAAAACTGCGCATGTGCCACGGGAAACATCTGTTGATCAATTCAAAGACTGTGTGGTTAGTTTGACAGCTGACAACGGGTTGGGTTTCTCCGATGCATATCTGACTGCCAAAGGAAAGAATCACAATGACGCTCTGCATGTTTCAATCGAGTGCAGGGGCACTACTCTGGCCCACATACTGGTGGATATTGGGTCCTCGTTAAATGTTTTACCCAAGAAAGCGTTAGACTGGTTGGACTGTGAAGGGTTGGTTCTTAAACCGAGTAATATTGTGGTTAGGGCCTTTGATGGGTCCAAAAGGATGGTACATGGGGAGGTGGATGTCCCTGTTAAAGTTGGTTCCCAGACTTTCGCATCTACATTCTATGTGATGGACATCCGACCATCTTACTCTTGTTTGTTGGGTCGCCCGTGGATTCATAAAGCTGGGGAAGTGACTTCCACACTCCACCAGATATTGAAATACACAGTGAAGGGGAAAATTGTTACAGTACGAGGAGAAGAGGAGTACATGGTAAGCCACCTTAACTCTTTTCGGTGTGTGGAGATGGATGGGGAGTTCATTGAAACCCCGTGTCAGAACTTTGAAGAAGTCCCCCAGACTCTGGCGTCGACTGAAACTGTTGCTGAAGATCCTCCGATGAAGATGGCTTCCCTCAAGGATGCCCGGGCTATTATTGAAAAAGTTGGTGTGCATATTGGGGTCAACTCCCTGACTTCGCACACAAAACTGACAAGTTTGGTTTGGGTTTTACTGCGGAAGCTCAAAGGGCTGTTCGGCGTGCGCGGATTGGAAGACCTCCCCTGCGTATCAGTAATCTGGAAGTGAATGTAATTGAAGATGATGATGAAGAGTCTGAGTTTGACAGCTGGATTTACCCGACTACCAACGACGGATTAAGCAATTGGATGGCGAAGGACTTCGTGCATGTTTCTTTTTTTACACAGTAATAGACTTTTGTTTTGAGATTTGTAACAGACAATTTAAAACTTTACGGCCCGGTGCCTTGCCCGAGACACCATGGCTTTGTTTGTGAGGGCTTAATATTTGTCATTTCCATATATCATCAATAAAGCATTGGATGTTTTCTTGCATTACAAATTTTGTGCTCCTTGTTTTTCTTTTCTATCTTGCAAAACAGCTATTTGTCTTACACACACTCACATATCATAATACAGGTCAACATCCACTCTGGATCCCACTGATAACGGCTCTGCTACTGCCAGTTATGACTTCGAAAGTTCGATCAACCAAGCCGAGGATGAAGGTGAGGATGATTGCAAAGTGCCTGGGGAACTTGCTAGAATGTTACTACAGGAAGAGAGGGCCATACAGCCTCCAAAAGCCAACAATTTTGATGCCTCCAGTTGAAGGAAGACCTTTTGATCTTATACTTGACAGTGCTGGATAATTCAATGGGGTGCGTGTTGGGGCAGCATGACGAGTCTGGCTGAAAAGAACATGTTATTTACTACCTTATAAAAAAGTTTATCGACTGCGAGACTTGATACTCGTTGCTCGAGAAAACTTGTTGCACTTTGGCATGGGCTGCTCGCCGGCTGAGATAGTATATTTCGACTCACACCACCTTATTGATATCAAAGATGGATCTAATCAAGCATATCTTCGAAAATTCTGCCTTATCCGGAAGTATAGCAAGATGGCAGATGATCTTAACTGAGTATGACATCCAATACACAACCCAAAAAGCAATCAAGGGGAGTGTGTTGGCAGATCATTTGGCACATCAGGCCGTGGTTGAGTACCAATCCATGAATTTTGAGTTCCCGGACAAGAACATCAAGAAGATTGTGCAGAAGATGACGGTGACATACAAAGATTGGTACGAGATGTTACCGTGTGCTCTTCATGGGTACCGAACCTCAGCGCGAACTTCAACAGGGGCAACACCCTACTCTTTGGTGTATGGCATGGAAGCAGTCTTACCCATCGAGGTCCAGATACCCTCTCTTCAGATTATGAAGGATGCAGGCTTAAGCGAGGACGACTGGATCCAGACCATGCTTGATCAACTGAACTTAATCGACGAAAAGAGACTTACTGCTATTTGTCATGGTCAGACGTATCAAAAGCGGATGATCAAGGAATTTAACAAGAAAGTCAGACGACAAGAGTATCAAGTTGGGGATCTGGTGATCAAGCACATCATCCTGCCACAAGGTGATCCCAGTGGCAAATGGACCCCTACGTACGAAGGGCCATTTATGGTTAAGAACATTTTCTCAGGAGGAGCCATGATTCTAACCACCAAGGATGGTGATGACCTTCCTCACCCCGTCAATGCAGACTTAGTGAGAAAATACTACGCATAATCAAAGACCCGCTAGATCGACAGGCCTAGGCGAAAATAAGGGCTTATCGACAAACCAAAAGGGTTCGGGCAAAAATAAGGGATGAAAATGAAAAATCTGTATACCCGGTAAGTCGAAAACCTGAAAAGGCGGCTTAGGAAAAAAAAGGGTATCCCGGTGGACTGAAAACCCGAAAGGGCGGTCCAGGAAAAAATTAGGGATTAAAGCGTAACACTATGTCTCATTGGATCATCTTGCAACCAGACTTCGGTATCGACTATCAAGCTTGGATGGCACTAATAAATCTGATCTACCTTCAACCAAGTAGCAAAGTGATGAGACGCTTGAAGATATAAGGGCAATAGCAGAGTTGGAACCCAGTGGGATTGTTCACATAGTTGTTTTTCTTTGTTTTACACAAATTATATAAACTCAATTGTTTGGCGGCGTTCTCTTACTAGGACGTCAGCCTCTTGTACAAAAAATGCCTATTTACAGGCCGACTTCAAAATCAATACAATTCATTATCACAAAGAAATTTCAAATTGTTTTCTTTTTCTGTTTTGTTTTGCAAGAACGTCCAATGGTTCATTTTTGATATATGCATTTGACAATAATTGCTGCTCATAAATATTCACATGCGAAACAAAAAACGATTACTCGTAATATCAGAAACAGGGGCAAGTAAGAAATGTCCAAACCGTACAATTGCTTTACCCACCAGGTATAGGGATAGACCTGGCTGGAGAACATGATTAAAAGTAAATTCACTCCCTGTAGAGTAAGAAAAAGACAGTGATATTAGTGGTCTCGAACAGGACACCACTCTCCCCAGCTGAGGCTCGCAACCGCGAATGAATCGGCAGTATTCTCCCCAAGTAGAGTTTATCTATTGCCCACACTAGAAGATTATCCCCAGTAGAGTCTGGAGGAATTTCCCTAGTAGAGTCTAAAAGATTATCCCCAGTGAAGTCGCCACTGGAAAATCATCCCCAGCGGAGTTCATTCCTTTCACAAACAGAAACTCAATTCCCAACAGAGTGCATCATCGCCAGTAACGGTAATTCATCCCCAACCGAGGTTATTTCTCCAAATCAACAAGACCTCTAACAGAGCATCTCTTTCCCACAGAATCATTTCCTCGTCCGTTTATACTCCAGCGGGATTATTCTCACAATCATCTTCGTTGACTATCCCCAGCGAGAGCGAAGAATTCAACTTTTGTTTTCTCCAGCAGCTATCCGGAATTTATTTTCCCCAGCTAGAGAATGTCATGAAAACATTACATATCCATACATCACGACATATGCATACACACCATACAAAACAATCTCATTTATTTTGAGAACATCATTTCTTGATACATGTCATGCATTACATACAATTAACCTTTACCTTTCAGGAAAGACACAATTAAATTTCCACCAAGTTCAAGCTATGAAGCCCAGGTACGACCGGATAGTATCTTGACATCTACAGCATATTGTGAAGCCCAGATTCGACCGGATAACAGTATCAGAATATCGTGAAGCCTGGATTACGACCAGATAGTGGTATCTCTTAAAAGCAAGCTATGAAGCTCGGATTCGACCAGATAATAGTTTAATCCCCAGCAAGTTATTGCGAAGCCTGGATTACGACCAGATATTAATACAAAGGACACCATGAAGCCTGGACTCGACCAGATAGTGGTATATCATAAACACAAGTCGCGAAGCCCGGATTACGAACGGATAGTAGCTCAGCAAGTACCATGAAGCCTGGATTACGACCAGATAATGGTAGAAGACGTTATGAAGCCTGGATTACGACCAGATAGCAGCCAAAGACACCGTGAAGCCTGGATTATGACCAGATAGTGGTATATCTTTAACACAAGTGATGAAGCCCTCATTACAACCGGATAGTATCTTGATTTTCTCTGAACACCATGAAGCCTGGATTCGACCAGATAGTGGTATGAGACGTCGCGAAGCCTGGATTACGACCAGATAGCGGTAAAATACACTGTGAAGCCTGGAATACAACCAAATAACGGTAAGAGACATTGTGAAGCTTAAATTACGACCAAATAGAAGTTCACCTGGCCAGATACTATAAAGCCTGGATTACGACCAGATATTAGTAGTCCCAAAGCCAAAGGGAAGCCCGGATCACGACCGGATAACCATTTGATTTCTTCTGAAGCCTGGATTATGACCAGATAAGAAGTAAGGTATTGTAAAGCCTGGATTACGACCAGATAACAGTATAAGACACTGCGAAGCTTGGATTTCGACCAAATAGCAGTTTACCTGGACAGTTACTAAGAAGCCCGGAGTCGACCGGATATTAGTGTGCCCTAAGTTCAAGTTGAAGCCCGGATGCGACCGGATAACAACTTAATTCCTTCTGAAGCCTGGATCACGACCAGATAAGAATCGAGAAATTGCGAGGCCTGAATTACGACCAGATAACAAGTTTAATCTCATCTCCCCAGTAAGTCACTATAAAGCCTGGATTACGACCGGATATTAGTCGATCTTATCACTATGAAGCCTGAATCACGACCAGATAGTAGTTCATTTTTCACCTCTTCGACGAAGAGACGGTTCCTTAACAAGAATAACGGACGACCAAAGTTCCTAAAATTCAACTTTTCTCAACAAAAAAAAACAGAGACAATTTCCCAATAGAATAACGAACGACCGAAGCTCCTAAAATTCTATTTCTCTCAAGACAGAGATCAACATTCCCCAGCGGAATCTTACTCAACAACAGGTATACAAGCTCTCGCTAAGGAATCTCTTATGCGATCAACACTCCTTCGGATGACATCTTTAAGCCCATTCCCCGTCGGCAATTTCCGAATGGCATCTGTAAGCCCATTCCTGACATTGCAAGACAGACACCACATCATGTGAGTGCAAATTTCTGGGCACTCTAGTGTTCAATCCTCTTCCACCTTCGGATTACGAAAGGCCAGCAAGCCAATCTACATCCTCAGGTTTAAGAATATTGAATAGGGGCAGCTGTTGTACCCCAAAATTTTCCCTCCCATATTTCTCAAAACATTTCAAGAAAGATCCTCAAGTTGCTCAAGGAAGTCCAAGGGTTGACTAGACAAACTCTCTCCTAAGGCAGTCTACCTCAAATTAGGGTTTCATGTTGCATCAAGATACTTGAGTCCAAGGGATCCCAAATTCTCATAAATGTCCTAATATGTTCTCAAGATCATCCATGTCAAGTTTCAAGCCCTACAGAGAAAGTTTGCTCAGTCAATTGCTCAAAGGCTTGAAAATCGACTGTGTTAGGGCAAAAGTCAATTGTGACCCACATGCAGTCAAAATTCAATATTTTTGGTCAAAATCATCATTTTGAAGTATCATTCATCATTTGATCAATGGTTTATCATGATTCATCAAGGATTGCTCATAATTCCTCAAGAACCAAAAGTTGTTAAATTAGGGTTTTGTAGGAAAAGTCAACTCAACTTTGACCAAGCATAACTTTCTCATACTTTATTATAAATGACCCATCCAAATATCATTATTAATAGTATGACATGCTCTACAATCCATCTTCATATCCCAAGTTCAAAATATTCACTCACAAGAAGTTATGAATTTGGACATTATCGGTCATTTTGAAATGTCAACAAAAACACCTTTTTTTCAAAGCTTCATACATGAGCATGGTATACCAAATTGAGATGGGAGAAAATAGGTTTGCTTAGAGGACATCTCAAGCTTTCTAAAACGTCCAAGAACATCTTCAAAGAGTCAAAATTGAGGAAGTTATGCATTGGTGAAGTTGACCCTTTTTGCAAAATTGTCAAAAGTCAACTATGCCTAAAAATGCAATTTTTGCCAAATGGGCCCAACCTTTTGCACTTGTTTTGAGTGGGAAACATGGTCCATGAGCCCTAGCCCTTGCCACTTGTAACTATATTGTTTTTATTATTTATTTTGATTTTTATTTGAATTAAATTAATTTAAATCAAAACAAATCATAGAAAATCCAAAACATTGAAATCTCAAGATTTTGTACATGTTTCAGGTCTTAATATCCAGCTAGCATGAGACTGAATTCGTGTAAAGGCTTGGTGTGCACAAAAAGATTGGATTAGGCCTATTTTTGGAAGGATATTCAAAGGAATCAAATCAAAATCAAATGCAATAATGGAGGAAGATTGAGCACACTCTTTCAACCCTGATTCATTCCTCAATACATAAGGAGTATTTACAGACCTAAAACGAGGCTAGAGGGAAGCGCATAAGATTAGAACAAGCTTGCAAAAAACAGAAAAAAGTGGTAATTTGACTTCATAGTTCCAAGCAATTGCAGGCCTTCCTGACCATCCCAATCACTTCCTGGGAGTGTAAGCAAGCGAAATCAATCAAGAACAAGTCTTTTCCAGTACCAAAATGCGTTGATCTAGCGCGCACACAATGCCAAGGACTACCATGGTCCATCATGATCCAGCCAACCAAGTGTCCATAGGCCAGATCTGATGGCTATCATCTGAAGGAGCACCAAAGGCCTTAGTCAATGCATAGTGGAGAATCTGGCCAGTCAACGTGGACTTTTGTTTCTTGGGCCCAGATTGCTAGCAATGCACCCCCAAATCACCTTTCAGGCCCATTTTCTCTTTCTTTTTCTTTTTATATTTTGTTTTATTTAATTTATTTATTCATTTTACTAACATAATTAATTATTCTTTTTATCAAAAAATCACAAAAATATTTTTCATCCAATTAAATTTAGGATATTTATTTTTAATATAAAAAATTAATTAATTAAATTAGGTTGTTAATTTTAGGTGACTTTAATTATTTTGTAAATAAATTTAAAATCAATTAGAATGATTAGGGTTTTATTTCTAACTCAGTTATATTTTCTTTTCTTAAAAATAACAAAACACAAAAATAGGCCATGTATTTATTTTAATTAGCTAATTAATTTAGTATTTAATTTAAAAACTTAATTCTTTTTCTAAAAAATAATTAAAAACAACAAAAACTTTTTTTCTTTTAATTAGGTTAGAATGGGGTCAAAACCCTAATTTTTTTATTGTTCTTAATTTCATCGCGCGCGCTTTATTGTTTTATTATTTACCATATTGATGTAATTGCCCACGAGTTCTAATAGCTTAATTAGGACTTTTATTTTCATTTATCACTTTATTTCTTAAGGGTTTGTTTTTGGCTATGTAAATACCTGAAGCCTTGTAATAGCGTAGTTTAATTTCCGCACTTTAAATTTATGCAAAATATTAAACTGTTAGATGTATGAATAATTAGAGATGCATGACAAGAATGTATGTAAACTTTAAAACAGTTAGCAAACCCTAAATGTGCAAAGATAAATAACCTGAAATTGAATCACTCGCACATGCGCACTCCTAGGGTATACTCTCACTTGGTTGCCTTTGGTAAATGGTCATTAAGTATAGGATGCTTTAGTGGTCGCTCTCTTGTCTAAACAAAGATCAAAGTCCCGATTCGGAAAAGTTGCCTCGGAATGGTTGCCTCAGAATTGTTGCCTCGAATGATTGATCTAAGACATTAGGGTTATTACTAAGACGTCCTAACATTGCTTTAGTGACCGTACGTCCCTTTCGAATTGACCCTCAAAACTCCAACAACGATGCTACCTACTCACTAGTAGTGGGATAGCATTGTCTAAAGGAAACGAACATAGAACAATTCTTTTTTTTCGAGTAGGTAGATTAGTTCTTAAGTACTTGCTCAATTCAAACAAACTTTTCACACTTACACTCCTCTTTCAAACAAAGCTTTTCAGAAACACTTCGTAACACTCTTGAAGATAGAAGCAAGAGTTAAATCAAAGTCAAAAACTTTTCAAATCACACAAACACACAAGGGAGCGATTTTGAAAATGATGAGCAAGTACCTAAGAGCTCGTAGATAACTACGGATAGAAAGGGTGCTAATACCTTCCCTTTCTATAATCTACCCCCCGTACTCAGAAAATCTCGAAAAAGGAATTTTTATGTGCTTTTTTCCTTTCCTTGTTGGATAAAATAAAAGTCGGTGGCAACTCTTGCTTACCGCGACATTTTGCAAACACAAACGCAAAATGCAAACCAGCAATTCCTAAAAAACAGTCTCGGTTCTGGCCACCGTATCACACTTGCAAAGGCATGGTTCCAATGCAATGGTAAAATGGCTCATAGGGTTGTTAGGAGCTGTAGACATGTTGCTTCTTGATTTGGAATTGTGCGTGTGCAGAAGGAACAAGTGAGAGGCTCAAGGAGAGTTGACAAAATGCATAAAGCATGCTTTATGTAAATGGCAAAGGCATGCCATAAATGGAAATATCATTTGGAAAATGGCTCAAACACTTTCATAATGGTTCAATCAATTGTGTAAACATTAAATTATGGAGAGATTTGTAAGCTAATGTACCTATAAAGTGAGATTATGCAGTATAGCTTGAAGATTTGGTTATGAACTTGTCACAAAATGACCTATAATTTAAGAATGGAATGCCAACTTTATGTCTCTGAATCTCCTAGATCAAGCATGATAAAATTGTGTTTTTGAACATTTTGAAAAGCTTGAAACATTTTCTACAACTTTCATGCTGTGAGTTTTGGCTAAATCAAATGGGAACTTGGTGAAAATTAGCCAAGAAGTTAGGACAAAAAACTGATAAAAACTTGTAATATATTTTCTAAGTGTTGGATAAAAAACATCATAACTTCATGAGCTTATATCTCTTAAATTAAGAACTTTTTGAGGATCATCCCAGATTAAAAAAGTTATGGAATTCATCAATACCTACAACTTTCATGTTGAAAGTTTTCCTTGAATCAGCTTGCATCTTGAGGAAACTTGCTTGTGAAGTTAGGGCTTTTGTTAAGAACAAAAACACTTAGAATTTTTCTAAGTGTTAGAAAAATTTTCAAATTTGACTTTTGTTGAATTTTTGATTTCTTGATAATCAAGTTTGATAGTTTTGAATATCTTGATGATTATTGACTTTTGAATTCCAATGTTGACCAAAAAGTGAAAGTTTGACTTTTGAGTGATTGTTGACTTTTCATCAGTTGATTCAATTCTTCAGCTATCAATCACTTGCATCTTTGAAAATGTTTTGAGACATGTAATTAGGTCAAGATGTTGTATTTGAGCTCTTGAGATCATGCTTTAAGCCATTAGGTCAGGCACTAGGTCAAAAGTCAATGATCAATCATCTTCAATCAAAAACCCTAATTTGGGAAATTTTTGACCTTTGATGATTTAAGGGATTTCCTTAAGGAATCATGATTAATCCTAGATAAAATTATGATTATCACTTCTAAATATTGATGTTGAAACAATATCTTGAAGTTTGACTATATATTGATCATAGTTGACTTTTTGTCCAATACAGCTGATTTCCAACCATCTGAGTAATTAACTGAGCACACTTGTGATGTAAGACTTGAAACTTGACAAAAGAATTATTGAGGATCTATGATGAACTATGAAAGTCATTTAAGACCTTTACAAACCAATCTTCTTTGATAAGAACAAAACCCTAATTGAAGATCCTTGCTTAGGAGGTGGTTTTGACCAGTCAACTCTTGAGTAGCTTTGAGTATTTGAGAATCTTAGAAGAATGCCTTGAAGAAAATGGGAGAGAAAGTTTTGGGGTACAACAGATTAGCCTCATGTGTAACCCTCTGATTTCCCTCACCATCATCCACCACATGTCGATGTTGTCGTCCTTCACTCCTTCATCACATACTATCGTCGTTCAGGCCTCCTCTTCTGCGAACCACTAAAAATAAATAATAAAGTATAAAAAAATAATCGGATAACCTCTTCACAAGCTATCAAAATGAACATATCAAGAACCATATAACATGGCTCAAAGTTATCCAATTAGCATTCCTTGGAACCGGAAAACCTTGGCCTAAGTTATTCGGTTTGGTAATTTTTTCGTGAAAACCAGAAAACTTACTTGTAAGTTATCCGGTGTGTTGTAAGTTGAACCAATAATATTCTCCTCGTGTCCTCTGATTTGTGTACTGAGTGTTGCTTCAGAAAAGGTTATGTTGTGCTCTTCGGTTTTCGCTCTCTCGGTCCTTTAAAACAAAATGAGAAAAAATGTTTATTTTTGAAGGTGTAAGTATTTATATAGGGGTATTTTCATCTAAAAGCACAATTTGTAGGAGTATGTGGATAGTTGATGGGGTACGGAGTAAAAGTTTCTTAAAAAGGCTAGGCCTTAGGCCATAAAACAGTCTTTTAAGTCTATCACGCATTCCTATTTAAATAAATATGAATAGTTTTTTTATCATTATTATGTTAAGTTTTGTACTTTGGATTAAAATGCATAAATAAAACTTGGTTATCTTGGAGAACTTGTGAAAATAAAATGAAAATATCTTATGAACAATGTCATAAGTTGTTTTTATAAGTTCTTTTAAAAAAAATAGTCTCATAAAACTTATGCCAATAGGTAAATTAAAATAAGTCAATGCAAACAAACTTTTAGTCCCATGGTCTTTTAGTTTATTAGTCTATTTAAACATTATTGAATTTCTTATTTATATATGTTTAAAATAAATAGGCTTATATATAGACTAACATGTTAACCAAGCCTTATAAAAGACTTAACTTAGACCTAAAAATAAGCCTATTACAGACTACATGCTAGACTTAGATTTTGATTTTTTTAGCAGACTAGGCTTAGACATGACAAATTCTAACTGTGCTCAACCTATTTTCACCCCTACCTAGAACATAAGAAGAAGAAAAAGAAAAATAAATACACCATCAGATCTTTTTAAAGGTTCAGATATATTAAAAAATAAAAAATGACATTTTCAGTATATTACGCTGCTTGTTCAACAACTCCTCTCTTATACCAATTATGCAGATTAACACGTTAATTAACTTTTATACATCACTAAATTAATTAATAATTGATTTTTTTTATTCCATTGATATGTTGAAGAAATGAAAAATCTAATACATATGTGAAAAGTGAAAACACACATATCACACCTCAAATTTTTCTACCCATTTTAACAAGGTAAATATTGTCAAAAGCTGATAGAATAATTCAAAAACGGATAGAATAATTCAAAATATTTAATAGAATTATTCAGAGTTTAAACACACTATAAAAATTAACGAATGTGAATAAAGAATAGTGAGAATTAAAATAAATAGTCTAAAGTAATTCAATAATTTATTAATAGTAAATACAAATAAACAACATGTCATAAGAAGATAAAAGGTAAAACCATAATAATTTATTTACACAGTTCGATCAAACGATTTACTCTATAAAAAAAATAACAATCCTCTGATTCACTATATTTTCAAAAATTATTATAATAGATTACAAAAGAGTTACAAGAAAACAGTCACTCAAGTTCCCAAGAACAAAATCTATTTTATACTTGATCTTATCGATTGATCAGAACCTGAGAAGTGAATGGAAGATGATATGTATTCGGGATGTGAAGTCGAGGAGAAAAGGGGGTTGTACCTGCAAGGCACTCCAACGATCAAGTAAGAGCGGGAATAAGAAGGTACAAGCAGAGTATAAGATGGTGAATAGTGAATATTCAATACCTGGCCCTCACAGGTGCGAGGGTATATATAATTCCCCTGGTGCGTGGCCATTGGTTCCTGATTTCACGCATGGATATGCGGCTCCGTAAAATCAGGTAACTCTCAAGACTTGGTCAAACCGGGAAGATGTGCTTGTAACTAGCTGTTGGTCCCGAGGAGGGGGTTAGTTACGGGCATCTCTCTGGTTGGTTCTTTGTGTCTTGCATGATATTGATGTCGGGTGGGCTGAGAGGATGCTCGTTGATCACCCTAGGTTAGTGCTGGTTCGGGAGGGCAAACAACTGACATTGCACAATAGGTAGCGGGAAATCCGGGTCATGGTCGTGCGGACCGTACCAAAGGAAATGTCTTAGACTAAGCCCATTATTGTTGTTGGGCCAGTCCAGAACAGTAGCCCCCTAAGTCATTAATTTTGGGTGCAGAAGTGATGACTTTAACATCTGTTCGCGGGACAGGACGTGTCTTACGGGGAAATGAGTGTTGCTCGTTACGCCTTGCTTGCAGGGAGACGAGGAGTTGGTCGTTAGGACCTTTGAATTTGGAGAGGTAGCGTGTTTTGGGAAGTGTGCAAGTGGAGAAACGCAATGATGACCTGGGGCTAGGGTGTAATGATGACGACCATAGGGTTCCCTGGGAACGTGTCTCGTACGCGCGGATTGTAACTCCCGTAATTTAATTAAATTATTTTTGGAATATTTGTGAAGTTGTGTTGTGATTATTTGGATTTAGTTATTTTATTAAGTGGAGAAATAATATTGGAAGTATAATATTATTCAATATGGGCTTATTTTGAAGGAATAGAAGTAATAAGGGGGTGTATTAGTTTTAAGCCCAATAAGGAGTAAAGAGAATAATAGGTTATTATATTATATTGTTAGAAAGAATAGAAAGAAGAGGCAGTAGAAGAATAAGGATTAAGAAGAAGAACGTGAAGCTGCTGGAAAAAGAGGAAAATGGCAGAACGATGTTTTGATCAGAAGATTATAGAGCGACCTTCAATCCAAGGTAAGGGTGAGGTTCTGACTCTATAATTGGGTTCATGATGATTTGTGTATAGGGTTAGGGATTATTGTTGTCTTGTTCATGAATTGAATGTATGTGATGTTGTATGATGAATTTGATGAATTATAGATGAATAATGATGTCCCGATGCGGTTTATTTAATGTGGAATTATAGGATAACTGTAAGTGATGATTATCCATGATTAGATTAAATTTTTAGGGCTTAAATTATGGAACCCATAGTGAAAACGTAGAGGAAATCGCAGAATTTATGCAAGATGGAGCAGGATGTGTCGACCCCAAATGCTATGTATCGATACAAGAAGGTAGAGAGACTCAGGATGAGTCGACAAGAAGAGGTCTTGCGTCGATACATCAGAACCTTTAGACTCAGGATGAGTCGATCCATAGGAGCATGTGTCGATAAATGATGTGTGTTAGACTCAATATGAGTCGATACATAAGGGAATGCGCCGACTCATGTTGCGAATTCAGTACAGTATGCATCGATCCAAGGAGTTATGCGTCAACCCATGTTGTCTGTTTTTTTGGTATAATCGCTTTGAAGATGCTGTAACTTGAGTTTTAGGATGTCGTTTGAAGCATTGAATAGCTAACGCGATGAGCTTTATTCCTGAGGATTAAAATTAAGAATAGGAAGTATAGTTCTAGTATCCTAATTAGGACTAGAGTTAGTTCCTGTGTTGATTGTTACGTTGATTTTTATGCAGAATGATGAAGATGAGATGCTTAGAGGTTGTTGTTTGGTTGTAACAGTAGGACTAATAATAATAACGATGTAAGGTTACAGAATAGCAGTATGTATAGGTTTAGTGACTTAGAATTAAGCCTTAGTTTATTAACTAATTATAGGCAATATCTAATATAGGCCTATGGCCAACATTGTGAAATTGATGAATTACTGTCGTACTAATGTACAGCTGAGTTGTTGATGAGATGTTATTAATAAAGTTGTGTTTGACGAATAAATGATATTTGATGAATTATTATGAATGATATGAGATGTTGATGAAGATATGTTGAGATGCTTTTGAGATGTAGGCCTTTATCCAACGATGTTGTTGTCATTACATTCATGACTGTGTCACATACATTGCATTTTGAGATGGAGCTTATGCTCGTTGAGATTGCCTGAATTGGAGAATATTGAGGTGAAGGCTTATGCCTTGTTGATGCCTCTATTAATTGGCAATTTTTGAGATGGGAGTTCTCCTCCAATGGTACCACATTCATTTTCATAGTATTGAGTCGCATTATATGACCGCATAAAGAAGTGTGTATTGATGTTGTGAATGTGTATTATTATTGTGATTATTGTTGATTATGAGATGAGAAGTGGTGATGTTATGTGATCTAATTTAATATATTAATTATCATGCGCTTTATTACATTGTTAGATATCTCACCCCTTTTGTTTGAATGTTGCCCTCATGTTGGTAACATGCAGGTAATCGAGAGTGAAGGTTTTATACCTTCAATAGTTCGAGTCAGTGTCATTGCTCTGATATATAATACTCGGGGGGATGAACGCTTGTTGCTTTTGATTGTTGATTATTCAATTGTTGAACTTTAAATTATTATTATTAAAATTGTGTTGTTTTGAAGTCGTTCTATTGATGATAAAGATGTTATTAAGAATTCCGCTGCGTAGATGTTGACTTGTTGAATTAATTAATTAAAGTTGTTTCATTGACGGTTCATCCGATGTTTTAAAAGTGTTATATATCCATGATGAATGCAATGTGTTTTTAAAGAAGAATTTGTGGCATCTCGATTTGTTTGCATGATATGATTTTATAACTCTGATTTATTTATATAATTGTCGGGGTAGAATTGGGGTGTTACGAAGTTGGTATCAGAGTAATAGGTTGGTCGGACCTTATTGTCGAGTCGTAGTTGTCTAACAATTGAGTATTGTTAATTTGAGTTCTAACCATTGTTTATGTTGTAGTGAGAAGTTGAGATGACTGGAAGGAATGGTGTTGCACTTGCTGCTGCTTTAGAAGTAATGGCTCATGCGATGGAGAATCAGCCGAATACTAACGGGAATGCTGGATCTCGTAGCTTGGCGACTTTCCAGAGAGAGAATCTTCCTACATTCAAGGGAAAGTATGATCCTGACGGAGCATTGGATTGGTTGAAAGAGATTGAGAGAATCTTCTGTGTGATGGACTGCACTCTAGCGCAGAAGGTTCGTTATGGTACTCATATGCTAGCAGTCGAGGCTGATGACTGGTGGCTAGAGACTTGTTAGAGATTAGAAGTTGCAGGTGAGGATGTCACTTGGGCTGTGTTCCGTAGGGAGTTTCTGAGGAAGTACTTTCCTGAAGATGTTCGTGGTAAGAAGGAGATTGAATTCCTTGAGCTGAAGCAAGGGAATATGTATGTTGTTGAGTATGCTGCAAAGTTTGCTGAGTTGGCTAAGTTTTATCCTCACTACGGTGAGGCGAATGATGAATTTTCAAAGTGTATCAAGTTTGAGAACGGGTTGTGCCCGGAGATCAAGAAGGCAGTTGGATACCAGAAGATCTGTGTCTTTACTGATTTGATTGATAGTTGTAGGATTTATGAGGAGGATAATAGTGCGCATTACAAGATTATCAGTGAGAAGAGGGGTAAGCACCAACAAAATCGTGGTAAGCCTTATGATGCCCCAATTGGTAAAGGGAAACAAAAAGTTACTCAGGGTCAGAGAACTAGTGGGGGAGATGCTCTTACTGGTGTGGTTTGTTTTAAGTGTGGAAAATCTAGGCATAAGAGTAATGTGTGCACTACTGAAGTGAAGAGGTGTTTCCGTTGTGGTAAGAACGGATATGTTGTATCTGAGTGTGAACATAAGGATGTGATTTGTTTTAATTGTAGAGAAGAAGGGAACATTGGTAGTCAGTGTCCGAAACCGAAGAGGGCTCAGACAAGTGGTAAGGTGTTCGCTTTGGTTGAGGATCAGACAGCTACTGAGGACAGACTTATCAAAGGTACATGTTTCATTAATAGTACTTTTTTAATTGCTATTATTGATACCGGTGCTACGCATTATTTTATTGTTGCTGATTATGTTTAAAGATTGGGACTTATGTTGTCTTCTTTGAATGGAGAAATGGTCTTCGATACTCCAGCCAATGGGTCAATGACTACTTCTTTTGTGTGTGTGTTAAGTCTCCCTTGTCGATCTTCGACAGAGACTTTGCTGTTGATTTGGTTTGTTTATCGTTATGAGGTTTGAATGTGATTTTGGGTATGAACTGGTTAGAGCATAACTATGTTCATATTAACTGTTATGACAAGCCCGTGAGTTTTTATACACCTGGAGAAGAGGAAGATGGTATGTTATCTGCTAGACAGTTGATGCAAGAAGAAGTGCATATGTTCTCATTGATGGCGTCACTATCTGTAGAGACTCAAGCTATAATTAAGGAATTGCAGGTGGTGTGTGAATTTTCTGATGTTTTCCCTGATGAGATTCCTGATGTACCACCGAAGATGGAAGTTGAATTTGCAATTGATCTTGTACCTGGTAGCAGACCTGTGTCTATGGCACCATACATGATGTCTGCATCTGAATTGTCAGAGTTGAAGAAGCAATTGGAAGAGTTACTTGAAAAGAAGTTTGTGAGACCAAGTGTAACACCGTGGGGAGCTCCAGTGTTGTTAGTAAAGAAGAAAGATGGAAGTATGAGTCTTTGTGTTGATTATAGACAGTTGAATAAAGTGACAATTAAGAACAAGTATCCTCTTCCAAGAATAGATGACTTGATGGACCAATTGGTGGATGCTCGTGTGTTTAGTAAGATTGATCTGAGGTCGGGTTACCATCAGATTAATGTGAAGGATGAAGATATCTAAAAGACGACTTTCAGAACGCGTTATGGACATTATGAGTATTTGGTGATGCCTTTCGGTGTTACTAATGCGTCGGGAGTATTCATGGAATACATGAATTGTATCTTTCAAACTTATTTGGATCGGTTTATAGTGGTGTTCATTGATGATATTTTGATTTACTCTAAGTCAGAAGAAGAGCATGCAGAACATTTAAGAGTAGTGTTGCAAGTTTTGAAAGAGAAGAAGTTGTATGCAAAGTTCTCCAAGTGTGAATTCTAGTTGAAGGAGGTTAGTTTTCTTGGTCATATGATTTCAGGTAGTGGCATTGTTGTAGGTCCATCAAAGGTTGATGCTGTGTTGCAATGGGAAACTCCAAGGTCAGCCACTGAGATTAGAAGCTTTTTGGGATTAGTTGGTTATTATAGAAGGTTTATCGAAGGTTTTTCTAAGTTGGCACTTCCGTTGACTAAGTTGACTTGTAAAGGTAGAGCTTTTGTATGGGATGTTCAGTGCGTATAAAGTTTTGCATAATTGAAGAAGTGGTTGACGTCAGCTCCGATTTTGACGTTGCCTAATCCAGGAGAGCCTTTTGTGGTGTATTGTGATGCTTCTAAGATGGGTTTAGGAGGTGTGCTTATGCATAATGGTAAGGTAATTTGTTATGCGTCAAGGCAGTTAAGGACTCATGAGAAGAACTATCCTACGCATGATTTAGAGCTTGTTGCATTTGTCTTTGTGTTGAAGATTTGGAGGCATTATCTTTATGGTTCTAGATTTGAAGTGTTTCGTGACCATAAGAGCTTAAAGTATTTATTCGATCAGAAGGAGTTGAATATGAGGCAACAAAGATGGTTGGAATTTTTAAAGGATTATAATTTCAGTTTGAATTATCATCCGGGAAAAGCGAATGTGGTAGCTGATGCATTGAGTCGAAAGACTTTACATATGTCAGCAATGATGGTTAAAGAGTTGGAATTGATTGAACAGTTTAGTGATATGAGCTTAGTTTGCGAGGTTATGCTGCAGAGTGTTGTGTTGGGTATGTTGAAGATTAATAATGAATTTTTAGACAGTATCAGAGAAGCTCAGAAGTTGGATGTGAAACTGGTGGATTTGATGGTCGAGATCGATCAGTATGAGAATAATGATTTTAAGCTAGATGCGCAAGGTGTTTTGAGATTTCGTAACCAGATTTGTATTCCTGATGATGCTGAGATGAAGAAGGTGATACTTGAAGAGAGTCAAAGAAGTAAGTTGAGTATGCATCCAGGAGCTACGAAGATGTTTGAAGATTTTAAAGGTTTGTTTTGGTGGCCTGGGATGAAGAGTGATGTGGCTCGGTTTGTGTATGCATGTTTGACTTGTCAGAAGTCGAAAGTTGAACATCAGAAGCATGCAGGATTGATGCAACCGTTAGAAGTTCCAGAATGGAAATGGGATAGCATTTCAATGGACTATGTGACAGGGTTACCTAATACTTTAAGAGGACAAGATTCAATTTGGGTGATTGTTGATAGGCTTACGAAGTCAGCTCATTTTATTCCTATTAACATCAGTTTTCCAGTGTCGAAGTTGGATGAGATCTACACTAGTATGATTGTGAAGCTGCATGGTGTTCCGTTGTGTATAGTGTCAGATAGAGATCTAAGATTTACTTCTGATTTTTGGAAGAGTTTGCAAGAAGCGTTGGGTTCTAAGTTCAGGTTAAGTTCAACATATCATCCTCAGACAGATGGTCAGACTGAACGGACTATTCAATCGTTGGAAGATTTACTGAGGGCATGTGTTCTTGAGCAGGGAGGTTTGTGGGATACTTATCTTCCATTGATAGAGTTCACCTATAATAACAGTTACCATTCTATTATTGGGATGGCACCTTTTGAAGCGTTGTATAGTCGAAGATGTAGAACTCCTTTATGCTGGCACGAATCTGGTGAAAGTGTAGTACTTGGACCTGAACTTGTTCGTGAAACTACTGAGAAGGTGAAGTTGATTCGAGAAAAGATGAAAGCTTCACAAAGTAGACATAAGAGTTATCATGACAAGCGAAGGAAAGATTTAGAATTTCAAGCTGGTGACCATGTGTTTTTTAGAGTTACACCTGTAACTGGTGTTGGGCGAGCATTGAAGTCTAAGAAGCTCACTTCTCGTTTTATTGGACCGTATCAGATTTCGGAGAGAGTGGGAAATGTTGCTTATAGAGTGGCTTTACCGTCTAATCTTTCGAATTTAAATGTTGTGTTTCATGTGTCGCAACTCCGGAAGTATATTTCAGATCCATCTCATGTGATTCATGTGGATGATGTGCAAGTACGGGATAATCTTACGATGGAGACGATGCCGGTATGGATCGCGGATCTTGAAATAAAGACTTTGAGGGGAAAAGATATTGCTTTGGTTAAAGTGGTTTCGTTAGGAGTTGCCGGAGAAAGCATGACTTGGGAGTTGGAGAGCAAGATGCGAGACTCCTACCCTGAGTTGTTTGATTAAGGTAAATTTTCGAGGACGAAAATATTCCAAGTGGGGGAGAGTTGTAACGCCCGTAATTTAATTAATTATTTAATTAAATTATTTTTGAAATATTTGTGAAGTTGTGTTGTGATTAGTTGGATTTAGTTATTTTATTAAGTGGAGAAATAATATTAGAAGTATAATATTATTCAATGTGGGCTTATTTTGAAGGAATAGAAGTAATAAGGGGTGAATTAGTTTTAAGCCCAATAAGGAGTAAAGAGAATAATAGGTTATTTTATTATATTGTTAGAAAGAATAGAAAGAAGAGGCAATAGAAGAATAAGGATTGAGAAGAAGAACGTGAAGCTGCTGGAAAAAGAGGAAAACGGCAGAATGAGGTTTCGACCGGAAGATTATAGAGCGACCTTCAATCTAAGGTAAGGGTGGGGTTCAGACTCTATAATTGGGTTCATGATGATTGATATATGGGGTTAGGGATGATTTTTTTCTTGTTCATGAATTGAATGTATGTGATGTTGTATGATGAATTTGATTAAATATAGATGAATAATGATGTCCCAATGCGGTTTATTTGATGTGGAATTATAGGATAACTGTAAGTGATGATTATCCATGATTAGATTAAGTTTTTAGGGCTTAAATTGTGGAACTTGTAGTGAAAACATAGATGAAATCGCAGAATTTATGCAGGATGGAGCAGGATGTGTCAACCCCAAATGCTATGTGCCGATACAATAAGGTCGAGAGACTCAGGATGAGTAGACACGAAGAGGTCTTGCATCGATACATGAGAACCTTTAGACTCGGGATGAGTCGATCCATAGGAGCATGTGTCGATACATGCTATGTGTTAGACTCAGGATGAGTCGATACATGAGGGAATGCGTCAACTCATGTTGCGAATTCAGTATAGTACGCGTTGATCCAAGGAGTTATGCGTCGACCCATGTTGTCTGTTTTTTTGGCAGAATCGCTTTGAAGATGCTATAACTTGAGTTTTAGGATGTCGTTTGAGATTCCGTTTGAAGCGTTGAATAGATAACGTCGATGAGCTTTATTCCTGAGGATTAAAATGAAGAATAGGAAGTGTAGTTCTAGTATCCCAATTAGGACTAGAGTTAGTTCCCGTGTTGATTGTTACATTGATTTTTATGCAGAATGATGAAGATGAGATGCTTAGAGGCTGATGTTTGGTTGCAACAGTAGGACTAATAATAATAACGATGTAAGGTTACAGAATAGCAGTATGTAGAGGTTTGGTGAATTAGAAGTAATCCTTAGTTTATTAACTAATTATAGGCAATATCTAATATAGGCCTATGGCCAACATTGTGAAATTGATGAATTACTGCCGTATTAATGTACAGGTGAGTTACTTATGAGATGTTATTAATAAAGTTATGTTTGACGAATAAATGATATTTGATGAATTATTATGAATGATATGAGATGTTGATGAAGAGATGTAGGCCTTTGGCCAATGATGGTGTTGTCATTACATTCATGATTGTGTCGCATACATTGCATTTTGAGATGGACCTTATGCTCATTGAGATGGCCTGAATTGGAGAATATTGAGATGAAGGCTTATGCCTTGTTGATGCCTCTATTAATTGGAAATTTTTGAGATGGGAGTTCTGCTCCAATGGTACCACATGCATTTGCATAGTATTGAGTCGCATTATATGACCGCATAAAGAAGTGTGTATGTGATCTAATTTAATATATTAATTATCATGCACTTTATTATATTGTTAAATATCTCACACCTTCTGTTTGAATGTTTTGCCTTCATATTGGTAACGTGCAGGTAATCGAGAGTGAAGGTTGTATACCTTCAATAGTTTGAGTCGGTGTCATTGCTCTGATATGTAACACTCGAGGGAATGAAAGCTTGTTGCTTTTGATTGTTGATTGTCCAGTTGTTGAACTTTAAGTTGATTATCATTAAAATTGTGTTGTTTTGAAGTCGTTGTATTGATGATAAATATGTTATTAAGAATTCCGCTGCGTAGATGTTGACTTGTTGAATTAATTAATTAAAGTTGTTTCATTGACGGTTCATCTGATGTTTTAAAAGTGTTATATATCCACGATGAATGCAATGTGTTTTTAAAGAATAATTTGTGGCATCCCGATTCGTTTGCATGATATGATTTTATAACTCTGATTTATTTATATAATTGTTGGGATAGAATTGGGGTGTTACACGGATTGTTTCAGCTATAAATATTAGAGTAACAGGGTGTTTGGTATTTTCCGTATTCTCTGTCAACTGCTCGTATTAGCTCGATTGTCAGCCACCATTATTTGTTTGAGTTTTCCTGCTCGCAGTTGCTTACTCCTATCCTTTCTTCTATTATTAACTGGTAAGTTTCTAATCCTTCATTGTTGTTTTTTCTCAGTAGTTCTCATTTTTTCCTTTTACTTTCTAGAGATGCATGCGGTTAGGACTTAGGGTTCCTTTTGCGATGATGCCATTTTGGAGCATTGGCGGTAGACAGTGTTTATGTGGTTTAGAATCACCAGAACTGCCATGGAGTATCCTCGGGGACCTCGTGGTGTGTCGTAGATGACTCATTAGGGCTTAGGGCATTTTCTGCAACTCCTACCTGTTGATGCACCTCAGTTAGGGTTCTGGTCGGGGATACGATCCTCATTTCCCAACGCCCTTTTGCTTGTTTAGCGGTGGAAGGGTGGTTCTGGCATTGATGTCAAGCACATCTTTTTCCTCTGCTTTTCAGGTGCTATGGAAGATAATTCTCGGGTCGACGTTTCGAGCGAATCTATACAGTCCTTGGGAAGTACCTCGGACAGGACGAGTAGTTCGTAGAGCATCCTGGAAATTTCTGAGAATGCACAGAATCAAATGGAACATCAAACGGGAGGAGGCGACAAGGAGATGACTTCCTCCGGCTAGGGTAAGTTGTTTCCTCCTGAGAATAAGGAGGAACCTCGGGATTAGATCACAAGCGTCCCCTGAGACTGGCAGTCGTATTTTTATGAGCACTGAGAGGATGTCTTTACGAACTTGTATACTCACGAGGAGGGGGCCCAAGAGGAATGGTCATTATACATTCCCGAGAAAGAGAGCAAAATCTGCTCGAAATATGATAAGAGGCGGATCCCAATGTATGACATCGTATTTCAAGAGATGGTTCTTCATATTCCCTTTTCTGACTTCGAGGTGGCCGTATTTAGGCACTTGTGTGTGGCTCCCTCCCAACTGCATCCGAATGACATCGTGTTCATGCAAGCGTTCGAGATAGTTTGCGATCATTTGAAGATAGGGGCCACCATTCCCTTGTTTTTCTATTGCTTCCACCTTCAAAGGAGAAAGGTCGACAGAAAATGGGGATGGGTTCCCCTGAAGCAAGGAAATGGGAAGCTATTTAAAGCCTATTTGGAGTCTGTCTGCCACTTCGAAGATAAATACATTTTGGTGCAGCCTTCTTTGACCAAGGCGATGTTGAACGTCTTTAGGACCGCGCCTTCGCTAAACGAGTACGGTACTCCCCGACTGAACGAGCTAGGAGATCCCGTCGCAAAGTTAGTTTATAAGTTCCTGTTACAATGGATGAGGAAGCATTTTGATAGAAAATTGGGCTCCTAAGTCTGGAGAGAAGGGGAGCTTGGAGACGAGGATCTGGAGAGCTTCATTGTCCTAACCATGTTCGTGGCTCGGATCCCTCACGTCCAGCAAGTTGGTCGGGGAGGTAGGCCTGTATTGGACAAAAACAGGGAGCCCGTATATGAGTCGGGCCTTATAAACGTCAAGGAGCTCCTCGGAAGCGAGGAATCTGCTAGATACTTGGGTATACATATATATATATATATATATATATATATATATATATATATATATATATATATATATATATATATATATATATATATATATATATATGTTTCTAATAGTATTAAGTGGTCGTCTTTTATTTGACTCCTTGTTTACTGACTGTGTTTCTTTTTATTTGTTTTGCAGAGAGCATGAGTCCTGCTCAGGAGCGCTTGGCTAAGACTCTTGCTGCCACAGCGAGGAGGGCCTTGAAGGATGCATAGACTAGTTCGGGACCAGCTCCTGCCTCATGGTCAGGCAACTCATCTTCGGCCCAGGCTACAGTCGCTCTTTCCCCCAGTGTTGTTTCCTCGAAGGCGAAGTCTTTTTTCGAGGAAAGGAACGTACGACCTGCCTCCCTATTGGCTGGAGAAGTCTTTTTTAGAGGGCGCGACTCTCCGTTTTCCCCAGGCTGAATCTCTCTATCTCGAGGGAATGGGCCGCCCGGAGAAGAGGTCGATGTTGGCGCAAGATGTTGGCAGTCTGATGCAGATCTTGGAGATAGAGGTCACTTACACTGAGGGGAGTTCCTCTCAGGAGACAGAGATAAAGAACCTTTGGGCTAAGCTGGATACGAGCGAGAAGGCCTTGGTCGAGAAGGATAAAGCCCTGAAGCAATTTGAGGAAGAATCGGGTAGACTCTTCGAAGAACGCATGGTTCTTTTTCTCATGAAAAAGGACCTTGAGGGAAAGATGGTGGCCCTGACTTCCAAGGCTATGCCCGCTGAAGACGGCCCAGAGGATACTAAGGATCTGAAGAATTGGGTCGAGTTGGTCGCCCGCTTTCAGCTGGCCGTGGATGACGCACATGCAGCTTCAGAAGGGAGCTTCGAAAATGTCGTGAATCAGGTGCGTGTGTTAAACCCTAGTGTTGAGCTCAACACCTCAAGAATGGGAGTCAATTATTATGTAGGTGGCGGTCAAATTCTGGTCCCTGATTACCTCGAGGATATTATCTCCCAACCGACCGGGGGTCTCACCTAATTGTCTCCCATTAATGAAAGGAAAGCGGAAGGATGATTGTTATGTTAATTTCGGCATACGCGCCTGTAATACGGTGGCAGAACTGACTGTTAATACTGGATTTGCATTTTGTGTTTGCAAATGTTGCGGTAAGCAAGAGTCGCCACCGACTTTTCTTTTATCCAAATTAAGGAAAGGGTGAAAAGAATAGAAAAAGACCTTTTCAAGAATTTTCTAAGTAAGGGGGGTAAATTATTGAAAGGGAAGGTGTTAGCACCTTTTCTATCTGTAGTTACCTATGGGCTCTTAGATGCTAGCTCATGTTTTAAAAATTTCTTGTGCTTTGTATGTTTTGAAACTTTGTTTTGAAAATGCCTTAGTGCGGCGATTCGCTTTATGATAACTCTTGTATCAGTCCTCAAGAGTGTTGATAAAGAGAATGTTTTGAAAGTTGTTTTTGAAATGTGTAAGTGTAAAAGTCTATTTTTACTTGAGCAAGCATTTAACAGTTATCTACTTATACTTGAAAAGGTAGTTCTTTTCCTCCTATCCTTTAGACAGTGATATCCTACTATTAGTGAGTAGGTAGCCTTATCGTTAGATGTATGAGTGACATTCGAAAGGAAGTTAAGGTCATGAAGGAAACTTGGCAAGGAATTTTAGTAACTGTCCTAAAGTTCTAAGATCACTTTTAACCAAGGAAGCATCGAGAGGGTCACTGAGGGACTTGTGATCTTTCAAACTAGAGGACAGCCATTAAAACATCTCACGTTTCGAGAATTGTGACCGCTTTCCGAAGGCAACTGAAGTGGGGTACCCTAGAGGTGTATATGTGCATGGTGTGTTATGTTCAGTTATTTTAGTCTTGCACATTTAGGTTTGCTAGTGTTTTAATTTTCAGTCTTTTCATGCAATCCTAATTACTAGCAGTGGTATATACAGTAATTTAAAGTGCAAAAATGTAAAGTGTGGGAATGTAAATCCTACGCTATTACAATGTTTTAGGGAGGGGGTATTTACATGTTCAAATGGGAAAAAAATAAAGAAAGCGATAAAATCCTTTTCTAATCTATTACATACTGTCAGCAGGTACATTATTATAAAAAGGCGAAAGTCAAATAATGCGCGCGAAATAAAGAAACGTCTAAGAAATCCTAAGAATTAAGCTAAGTAAACCTAAAGAAATCTTATTTTTTTGTTTTTGTGTTTATTAAGAAAATACTTAAAATTTAAGTGAGAAAAATATGGTCCTAATTAAGTAAATAAGAGAAATATGATTGTTAATTAATAAAACTAATTCTACTATTTTTTTGGGTTTTTATTAAGAAAATATTTGACTGAAATAAATTTAAGTCTAATTGATTTTAAATTAATAAAATAATGTCAAAATAATTAAATTAATCTAAATTATGAAAAATGAATTAATTTAAGAAAACCTAAGTCTATTTAATACTTTTTTTATTTTAAGATTTGTTAAAAATGATTAAAGAAATAAATAATAAGACAAATAAAAATAAAGAAAAAAAACAAATTGGGCCTGGAGATAATTAGTAAACAGGGGGGCGCTTGGAATTTTTTTCAGACCCAAAAGCCTGAGTCCAACGTCCCAATAATGATCTAGTAGGTACCACCCTTGGAGTTGCAGGGTGGAAATGCACCTCAGGATGGTCAGATTTCTTTGCATCACATCAGAAGGCTCAAACATGAAGGTATATGGTGAACGCTTAGGGGTGCAACACACTGAATCCTGCAAAGCAATGTTAGAAAATGTGAAATGTTGGACCTAGGATTTGAACTCAGGCAATCTCCTTCATACATGCAAGCTTTTATCAATTTAGTTGATTTACAATTCGTGTGTTATAACCAAAGCATTACATTATATGTGAAATAAAGTCAAATATATCTGAAAACAAAAAGAACGCGCGTGGATTTGAACTGGCCAATGGGAAAGAAACAGGTATTGTGCCAGAGTCAACAAGTCAATGGTGCCGGAGAAGACCTCTGGTTATCTTCTCCGGGCAACCAAAATTTGTACCTGAAACAAAATGCAATTTAAAGAAAAACTAAGGGTCCGATCTTATGTAAAATCCTGTCCTGGTTTTGAATCTGGCCTTAGATTGACCTAAAAGTGACTGTATCACCCAGATCGAAGTTCAACAGTTTCAAGACCCTATCAATTGCAATTTGGAATTTAAGCATCAAAGCACACACGGTTTACGTTAAACCTATCCCATGAATCATCTTGAGCACGAAGTAAACATCAAAATGCATTATTATATCATAATACTAGAGATGTGAATTTGAAAATTTTACCAAAAGGGTGGTTTCGATTTGGCACTTTTGGACTTGTGAGGGCTTGAATGAGGGTTGGGAATGAATCATGGGATCTTCAGGAAGAGGATGGCACACTTGATTTGGGTGAATGATGGCTGGAAATTCAGTTTTGAATTTCACCACTTTGAGAATTTTTGCAACTTTCGGGTGGTCTCTAGGTTGTCTGTATCCGTCCTGAGGCTTGCAAATGCCACCTTTATATAGAGCCGGTGGAGGGGACAAGGTAAGAGGGAAATAAGAATGCTCAATAATGTTCTTTAAGAGCCATAAACAAATATTTGAAACTTTGCCAAAGGTATGAAGTTCTTGTCTCTTTTTTGAATTTGAATGAATGTAGACACCAATGGCTTTCGAATGGCTTCATTCCCTGCCCTTCGATTGGACCCCTTATATATCCTTCGAATGGGTCTTTTGGATGTCTTTCAAATGGTCCATATGTATGCCTTGTTCCCTCTTCGAATGGGCCACCAAGGTGTGTCCTTCGAATGGCTCAAGTCTCATCATTGGGGCCTCTTTGTTTGAGCCCCTACTCAGCTAGCTATTTGATTCAAACAAATCAAACGAAAAATTCAATCTGGCCAATCGAAAACCTTCTTTGTCACCACCTTCGAGTTCCATTGCATAAGAGGCCTGGGCATGGCCACATGCAAGACCCATCACAAAGCAAACTTGTTTTTCAATAATCATGTGTCCTTCGAATGTACCAATGAATGCTTCTTCGAAAGGACAACATAAATGCGCCTTCGAAGGGACTATCATGCATGTTGAAGTGTGTACAATTGTTTCAAAGGGGACCATTGCCCAGTCGAAGCTGGCACAGAGGCAATTGTGATACGGTGGCAGAACCGACTTGGTTGCTTTGGTTTTGCATTTTGTATTTGCAAATGTTGCGGTAAGCAAGAGCCGCCACCGACTTTTCTTTTATCCAACAAAGGAAAGGGTGAAAAGAACAGAAAAAAATACCTTTCGAGAGTTTTCTCAGTAAAGGGGGTAGATTATGGAAAGGGAAGGTGTTAGCACCCTTTCCATCCGTAGTTATCTACGGGCTCTTAGATGCTAGCTCATGTTTTGAAAATTGCTTGCGCTTTGTGTGTTTTGAAAATACCTTAGTGCGGAAATTCGCTTTGTGATAACTCTTCTATCAGTCCTCAAGAGTGTTGACAAGGCGAATATTTTTGAAAGTGTTTTGAAATATTTTTCTGTAGGTGCAAAAAGTTATTTTGAGCAAGCATCTAAGAACTTATCTACTTATACTCGAAAAGGCCGTTCTTTTCTCCCTATCCTTTAGACAGTTCTATCCTACTATTAGTGAGTAGGTAGCCCTATCGTTGGATGTATGAGGGACAGGCGTGTGTCATCTTTATGGTCATATAAGGCAACATATAGGGATACCTTAGCAGTTCGAAGGGACTGTCATCATATATTTGTAGGCAACATCGAGGGACAAGATCATTTCTCGTAGGCAACTCGAGGGACATTGAGGGACTATGTTCTTTATGATGACTTTAATCGAGGGTCTTTGCTAAGGGTATCCCTACGTTCGAGGGACATGAACATTATTTTTCCGAGGCAACAAGAGAGGTTACCCTAGAGGTGCGAGTGTGCAAATGATTTAGTTCGGTTCATTTATCTTGCGCATTTAGGGTTATCTAATCATTTTATTTTCAGTCTTTTTCATGCAATCCTATTAATCTAAACAGTTAATAATAGTGTAGAAAATAAAATTCCTAAGATATTACAAAGCCTTGGGGAAAATACATAAATAGCACAAGAAAATAAAATGCAGAATTTTAAACCTAATTAAAGCTATTACAAACCGGGAAACAATTACATAATGGGGAAAAGAACTCATGAAAAAGATAAACGCACGGAGAATAGGAATAGCGTCTACACCCTAAAAAATGTTTAAAACAAAATCTTTTTGTTTTTATTTATTTATGAAAATATTAAATTGTAATAATATCCTAATTAACTAAATTAAAAAAAGGAAAGAAAAAATATTAATTACAATTAATTCTAAGGAAACTAATATTTTTTTAGTATTTTTAAAGAAAAAAGATTTAAAATTTAATCCTAATTTCTAGTTAATTTTAATTTAAAGAAAAAAAGATTAAAGTAATCAAACTAGATTAATTTACAAAATTAATTTTAATTAAAAAAAACCTAATTCTATTTTTTGTGATTTTATTGATTTTATGATTTAAATAAAAAAAATGATTTTGAAACAATTAAAATATTTAAAAGAAATAAATTAAAAACAAGATAAAAGAATGGGCCTGATAGTAGGAAGCAATGTTTTTGAGGACTTTGGGAAATTTAACTTCGTAAGCCAAAATGAGACAAAGATTTTATTAGTAGAATTCAAAATGCAATTGCCTTTTAGGCTTACAATTGAAAAAATTCTAAAACTTAAGAAACCAGGTTTCCCATGGGCGCTTCTTCTTCGTGCCGAGATAGGCATTAAGACCTTTTTCCTCATGAAGTTGCTTTGTGAGCTCCAACACTTTCCTCTCATGGGTATAGAAATAATCTCTATAGGTGTCCCGCTCTTCTTTCAACTGAATCCAAGATCTTTGCAGCTCTTCAAGATCAGTGGGTATGTCAGGATGGAGAACTGTATAAGAAACACCTCCTTCGGTAATGGGCTCCACGATCACTGGTAAGATGGCTATATATGGCATCACATGGTTCTGAGCGCGAGCTCGCACCCATTGGAGATAAGGTTCCATAGGGATGGAAGTCTTCGGCCCCAAAGTCTTGGTACCAAATTTGTTTACCATGCCCCAAGCTCGTATGAACCTCTGACGATACCCTTGAACATCATCCTCATAGTTGAACATAATGCCCTAGATAAGCATCTCGTGAGGACCATCCCTTCGAGCATAGCCAAATTGTCACAGAGCCAGAGAAGGATTGTAAGTTATGCCTCCCCTAATGCCAAGTAGTGGGACATTGGGGAATTCCCCGCAGCGGTCAATAACAGAAATATCTCCCATAGATCGGGAATACCAGAGATTATCCGCGTGAGAAAGTGACATTATCCTTTGTGACCAGCCCAAAACTTCTTCATTCTTCAGTACTAATTTAGGGAGGTGAGAAATAAACCGCCTCGAAAGCAATGACACACAGCACACAAGAATCCCTATTTTCTTCGTGGTACGAGTGTGGAAGGTATGCAAGATGTCTCCGAGTAAAGTGGGCACAGGGTTGTGAGAGAGGAAGACCTTGATAGCATTCACATCTATGAGTAAGTCTGGATTAGGGAACAATACTAACCCATATATTAGAAGGGCCAAGGCCTCCTCAAAATCCTAGAAGTCCAAATCATCCCAAAATAGCTAAGCCTTCTCTATTAGGAACTTGGCTAGAAAACCCTTAACTCTGCTTCTTGTTTCCCAGTTGGATACAATGTCGGACCGTTTCAGGTGCAAAGCAGCTGCAGTGATCTCCGGCTTTGGAGCTTCTTCCGAACCGGTGAAAGGAAACTGATCCAGATAGGTATGCCCAATAACTGAGAGAATTCTTCCATGGTGGGTACCAGCTGATAGTCCAGAAAAGTGAAGCAATGGTGTTAAGGGTCAAAGAATTGAAAGAGTACACTCATCATCTTCTGATCAAAACCCGAGGTAACCAGACTTAGAAGTCGACCATAGTTCTTGGTAAATGAAGAAGTCTCAGGAACTCTTGATACTAGCTCTTTGAGTTGGAGAGGTATTCTCACGAAGCTGTCTCGGATCGTATTTCTACGGGCGGAAGCCATGATCTGTAAAACAGAACAAAGATAAATTCTCTTGGTCCTTGAAATGGTTAGTGAAATTAAAAATGAATGTTATGATGTTCATGATGTCATGATTATGCTTAAATAACATATAAACACAAGCAAATCACATAATAGACCTCAGGTTCAAAGGCTTGCATGAGGTTTAAGGTAATTACCCTCTTGAATATTTAGTGGGTTCAACCTGTCTTAGAAATAGTAATCGGATTCTAAGGAATCTCAATATCACTGATCTTTCTTTGTCGGTATTATTTCAGCTTAGCAATCTTTTCTTGCGGCTTAAACATCTCGAAAGTCCGATCTCAATGAGTGTAGCATTGAGTATCAACCAATCCCCAGCTTTACACCGAGGCTAGATATCTCACTACTTTTTAATGGCCAAGTTTGTTCAACTAAGGTTCTAAGGTACGTTAGTGCTTTACGACACCATGCGGAGGCTCCGTATTCTCCTCGATTCAACACAAGGGATACCAGTACCAACCAAAGTGTCACACCAACACAGCCATCGCTTCAACCATATCGGTCTATGTCGTACAGTCTCCACAATCTATTGTTGTTTACATAAAAGATGCCCCAGATCTGGGTGTAGGATCTATAGTATCCCAAGCAAACCTTTAAAAGTAAAGCAATCAAAACAAACAAGGAAAGCAATTTAGAAATGAACTAGACCCTAAGGTAAACCCAACTTTTTTAAATTTCCCCAGCAGAGTCTCCAGTTCTGTGATATGGTGGCAGAACCGACTTGGTTGTTTTGGTTTTGCATTTTGTATTCGCAAATGTTGCGGTAAGCAAGAGTCGCCACCGACTTTTCTTTTATCCAACAAAGGAAAGGTTGAAAAGAACAGAAAAAAGATCTTTCAAGAGTTTTTTTAGTAAGGGGTAGATTATGGAAAGGGAAGGTGTTAGCACCCTTTCCATCCGTAGTTATCAACAGGCTCTTAGATTCTAGCTCATGTTTTGAAAATTGCTTGCGCTTTGTGTGTTTTGAAAATGCCTTAGTGCGGCGATTCGCTTTGTGATAACTCATGTATCAATACTCAAGAGTGTTGACAAGGTGAATGTTTTAGAAAGTTTTGAAATATTTTTGTGTAGGTGCAAAAATTTGTTTTGAGCAAGCATCTAAGAAGTTATCTACTTATACTCGAAAAGGTCGTTCTTTTCTCCCTATACTTTAGACAGTGATATCCTACTATTAGTGAGTAGGTAGCTCTATTGTTGGATGTATGAGGGATAGGCGTGGGTCATTGTTATAGTCATAGAAGACAACATATAGGGATACCTTAGCACTTCGAAGGGACTGTCATCATATATTTGTAGGCAACATCGAAGGACAATATCATTTCTCGTAGGAAACTTGAGGGACATTGAGGGACTATGTTCTTTATGATGACTTTAACCGAGGGTCTTTGCTAAGGGTATTCCTACGCTCGAGGGACATGACCATTATTTTTCCGAGGCAACAAGAGAGGTTACCCTAGAGGTGCGAGTGTGCAAATGATTCAGTTCGGTTCATTTATCTTGCGCATTTAGGGTTATCTAATCGTTTTCTTTTCAGTCTTTTTCATGCAATCCTATTAATCTAAACAGTTAATAATAGTGCAGAAAATAAAATTCCTAAGCTATTACAAGGCCTTGGGGCAAATAAATAAATAGCACAATAAAATAAAATGCGGAATTTTAAACCTAATTAAAGCTATTACAAATCGGGAAACAGTTACATAATGGGGAAAAGAACTCATGAAAAAGATGAACGCGCGAAGAATGGGAAGAGCGCCTACACCCTAAAAAATGTTTAAAAGAAAATATTTTTTGTTTTTATTTATTTAGGAAAATATTAAATTGTAATAATATCCTAATTAACTAAATTAAAAAAGGAAAGAAAAAAATATTAATTACAATTAATTCAAAGGAAACTAATATTTTTTTGGTATTTTTAAAGTAAAAAGATTTAAAATTTAATCCTAATTTCTAGTTAATTTTAATTTAAAGAAAAAAAGATTAACGTAATTAAACTAGATTAATTTACAAAATTAATTTTAATTAAAAAAAACTAATTCTATTTTGTGATTTTATTAATTTTATGATTTAAATAAAAAAATGATTTTTAAAACAATTAAAATAATTAAAAGAAATAAATTAAAAACAAGATAAAAGAATGGGCCTGATAGTAGGAAGCAATTGGGGGGTGTGGCACTGCAATTTGCTAGGCCCAAATTGTACAAGCCCAAGGCATGCGTGAGATCCTATGCGGCCAGCCCCTGAGGGTTCACCATGGGTGCCTAGATCTGGATCTATGATCTGATGCTCGTGATAGATCCAATGGTGATGGGATGATAATCCAGGATACACTCCTTTATCCTTAGCGTATTAGATCTACAGTTAAATGGTTATAAAAAATTCAAAACACACGACCTGGGTATCGAACCCAGGTCCTCCCCTTCATACACTTATGCCTTTTCCTTCTGAGCCAATTGTTAATTCGTGTATATGAATAAAACAAAACTATATAATGTGAAAACAAAGAAAATGTTACGCCCTTCAGTGTGGGTCCCTGTATTTTAAATGGTAGAGTCTACGATCAAGGCTTGGACATGTCAGCCCCTGCCGGAGTCAGTTGAAGTCAAAGACGTCGGAGTTAACTCTGGTCGTGTTCTCCGACGACCCCAAATCTTGATCTGCAAAAAAAGCAAACATTAATGGGTGGTAGGGACCCTAACCCCTAAATTGATGGCCCTAAGTCCAATGGTGGCCTTAGATTGGCCTGAAACGAGCTACAAATGGATTTATGGCACAAACATGAGGAACACGGTTTAAAAATGGCAAGTGGTCATGCACACATCCAAGCTAGCGTATAAGGTTCCTTTTCGTACCTAATCATCACCTTGATCACATCTAAATACAAAACATCAACAAAAAATGCATGAATTTAAGGTTTTGAAAGTAAGAACTTTTACCAATCGGAGAGTGAGGGTTTGGCTCCTTCTGGGAACGACAGGGAGTGGAATTGGTATGGACCTGTTCCTAAGAGGGTCAGGAAGGAGAATGGACGCCTGGAACTTTTTGAAAGTGGCTGGAGAGCAAGTTTTCTGATTTCCCTAACTTTGAGAAAAATGGAGAATTTCTAGGTTTTTTTTTTAGGCAGTTGCGTATGCTTTTGGTCTGGAATGCTCGTGCATATATATGAGACAATATTAGGTCAACAAATATGGAGGAATATCCATGCTTTCATGAGAAAATATTTTCTTTCTAATTATGTGATTTTTGACTTTTTTTTGGACGAAATCAATTCTTTTCCTCCCTCCACGAAATTCCCTTGATATAAACAGCATATCTTGTCCATTATTTGATAGGAAAACGATTTCAAATGAAATCTTATGTTACCTCCATTATTTATTTATTTAGTTTCGAATTTTAATGAATAAAATATCAAAATAAATAGCATATATAATATAATAATGCATGGGTGGGCTTAGAGGTCGTGGACCATGTTAGAAACAAGTTTTAAACATAAAAAGGTAGTCCCATTTGGAAAAAATTCAAGTTTGGTCAATATTGGCTTCATGCACATTTCCAAAAATTGGTCAACTTTAGCAATGCATATCTCTCTCAATTTTAACCTTATGAGGGTGTTCTTATACTTTTTAGAGAGCTTAGGATGTCCTCTAAACGAACCTTTTGGTTTCATCTCAATTGTATTTTCCATGTTCATGTAAGGAGCTTTGACCTAAAAGGTGTTTTTGTTGACTTTTTGAAAGGACCTATAATGTCTGAGCTTGTATCTTTTAACTGGGGAATTTCTTGAACTTGAGGGCTGAAGAGAAGTTGTAGAAAATTTTGTTTTATTTAAAACGAGCCTTTGTGGAAAAATCTCTGATAAAGTATGAGAAAGTTATGCCTGGTCAAAGTTTGGTTGACTTTTCCTATAGAAACCCTAATTTGCAATTTTTGACTTTTGATGAGTTAGGAGCATTTCTTGAGGAATCATGATCAACCCTTGACCAAATGATGGATATCACTTCAAAATGTTGATGTTAACCAAAAATCTTGAAGTTTGACTGTATGTAGGCCATAATTGACTTTTTACCTAGTACAGTTGACTTTCAAGCATTTGAGTAGTTGACTGAGCAAACTTATTGTGCAAGGCATGAAATTTTTCATGGATGATCTGGAGGACATAATAGGGCCATGGAAAACATTTGGGACCCTTGAATCTCACGCATCTTGATGGAAATTGAAACCCTAGTTAGAGGTTCATTGCCTTAGGAGGAGAATTTGTCTGGTCAATTCTTAGTCATCCTAGGGCAAGTTGAGGACCTCAATGGGCATGTGTTGAATAAAATGAGAGGGAAAATTTTTGGGTACAACAGCAGCCCATTCCTTGTGGATTCTAGCATGAGGAAAGTTAAAGAAAGCGTATAAGAGGTTATTTCCTAGACGAAGCTGGCACAAAGGTAGTCAATGCCTTGTGGGTCGAAGGAAGCTTTTTGTCTGGTGGATCAAAGGTAAATCTGAAAGAGTCTTGGCCTTGTATGATGAAGGCAAGCTGAAGAGGGGGCCTTTTCCTTGTGAATTGCCAATCAAAAGACACTTTGATAACATTCAGAATTTTCATTTTATTTAGGCAAGTGTTTGTAACCACCCATATAAGAGAGAAAAATTTGGGAAACATGATAGGGAAAAATTTTGGGTACAACAGTTTCCCCTGTTCAATCTTCTTAAACTTGAGGATTTAGATTGGCTTGTCTTCCTTTCGTGATCTGAAGGTGGAAGATGATTGAACACTAGAGTACCCAGAAATTTGCACTCAAATGAAGTAACACTGTTAGTTGATGATGACGGGAATGGGCTTACATATACCATTTAGAGAAGATGATAGAGAGTCGTCAGAGATGGGCTTAAAGATGCCATCCAAAATAGTTGTTGATTTCACGCATGGTTCCATTGGGGGTTCCTGTTCCTGCTGTTTGAGGAGGATTCTGCTGGGGAATATGGGTTTCTGTTGTTCTCCTGCTTGAGGAAAACTCTTTGGGGAATAGATTCTAGGAGCTTTAGTTGTCCAAGGCTCTATTGAAGACTTATCTCTAGAGAGATGAAAGTTTGTTTTTTTCTGGTTGAAATCCAGGCTTCACAGTAACTTGTTGGGGATAATGGAATTAACCGCTATCTGAGAATATATTAGAAAGAGCCTTCCTAAGATTTCTTCGTCTGATTATGTAGATAATTTTCCTGTCTGATTCCAGGTGTTGATCTACAATCAGCTGTTTGCAGATAGTTATCTTGTCTGGTTACAAGTATTAATCTGAAAGTTGTTTTTGTCGGTCATTGAGATAGTTGTCCTGGCTTGTTACAGGTATTAATCTCTAACCTGAGAAATAAAGATTGTTTTCCTGGCTAGTTACATGTGTTAATCTTCAGTATCCTCATGTAGATAGCTTTCTTGGCTTGTTTGAGGTGTTAATCTATAATCAGTTGTCCACAGATAGTTCTCTTGGCTTGTTACAGGTATTAATTTGTGACCTGAGAAAGAAAGATAGTTTTCATGGCTTGTTATAGGTATTAATCTCTGACCTGAGAAAGAAAGATAGTTTTCTTGGCTTGTTACAGGTATTAATCTTTAATCTCCTCATGTAGATAGTTTTCCTGGCTTGTTACAGGTATTAATCTACAGTCGGTCGTTCACAGATAGTTTTCCTGGCTTGTTACAGGTATTAATCTTGAACTTGGTTTTGTTGGTCACATAGATGATTTCCCTGTCCAGTTCCGGGCATTAATCCGTGGCCTTCTGTATTTATTGGTAAACTCGTCTTGCTTCGGGAGTTCATACCATTTGTCGTGTAGATGGTTTTCCCGTCTGGTTTCGGGCATTAATCTTTGACCTGTTATATAAGATAATAGTGTTTGTCTTTATTCGATCTTAACTTGGAAAGGTAAGGTCAGTTTCATGCGATGTCATGATGTAGGAATTGCATGATGCTCTCAAAAAAATTAGATCGTGATATATGCATTTGTGATGCATATGCTATAATGATGTATGAATGCAATGTATGAACGTGTCAGTGGTTTCCTTGTTGTATTGTTAAATTAGGGAAAATAGATCCCTGACTATTGCTGGGGGTGAAGAATGTAGGTCTTCAGATTTGTTGAAGTTGAAATGCTGGGAGATGAACTTCCGTTGTTAGAGAAATAAACTCTGCTGAGGAAGGGAAACTCCATGCACCGCTTGGGGATTTTGTTGAAGTCCTGATGGGGAATCCTTAAAAGCTTAGAGACTTCACTGGGGGATTTGGGAGAAGTAATTGGAGATTTTTACTCTACTTGTATGCTGAGAATATGGCAGTGACCTTGTAGTATAATGCCCTCGCCTCGGTACCTGCTGGAGAAAATATTTGTCGGGGATTTTGTGGATGGATTGAGTGTCATCCCAACTCCTGGGGTTTCGAGTAGATGTTGATCAGGGTTTATTCTACTGATAGACAAATGACAAGATGATGGGACATAGTCATACACTTTAATCCCTAACTTTTTCCTGGATTGTCCTTTCAGATTTTCAGTCCACCGGGATACCCTTTTTTGCCCAAGCCGCCTTTTCAAGTTTTCGACTTGCCGGGTGTACAGTTTTATTTATTTATACCTAATTTTTGCCCGAACTCCTTTGGTTCGCCGGGATTCCCTTATTTTTTCCTAGGTCTATCAACCTAGCGGGTCTTTGTTCATGCATAGTATTTTCCTACTATGTCCACGTTCGCCGGGTACGTAGAATTGTCACTGTCCATAGTAGTAAGTTCTGTCACATTGCCAGAAGATGTTTGTTTAATCATACGGGATTCGTTGCTGGAATTCATGTCCAATTCCCCAAGTGATTCGGATGGAGATCTATCCCTGGCTATTAGGCACTTTTGAGAGATTCCCTTAATCTTGACTTGACTGCCCCAGATCAACTGGACACCATGCTATGACCCTTAATTATGAAAGGCCTATCACTAGAATGTCTTTCCATCTGAGGTGATTTTGTCCACTGATAGGATTTCTATTCATCGAATATCCATCCTACGAATTTCTCTGCTGTTGAAAAAATAGTCATATGCAAACAATGGTATTTTAAGAATGCAAAGCTTATGTCCGTCTTGAAGTTTGAAAATTTATTTTTAGTAAAACAAACAAATTTTGTAAAAGTGTGATATCAACTCAGGATTTATATCAAACCTTACTGGAGTCATGATACCTTTTGCAACAGTATGCTTCCGAACTAACCCATGCTTCAGCTAGGACTTTTAAGGGTTGTAACATGTCCTGGTTCACGGTTCAAGAAACAAAGGATAAAGGCTCAAATTTTATTTGTACCCAACCCGTTCTTCGTGATGTTCTTCACTCCCATGCTCAACTAATTGTGTGTTTAGATTCCAGTTGAGTCTGGAATCATTGCTCTGGTAATTGGTGATGGTTCAGGAATTGAACGTCCGTTTAAGAAGGCAGACATTTTGGTAACCTTTTCTTTTTGTTGAGGATTTATAGGACCTCTTTTTTTGATTTTGTTATCCCTACATTTTCCTGAACTGTTTCTTTTGTGATTACAGTCAGTGGGATGCCCCAGCTTTTTTTCTTAAGTCTCCTTCATAGGTTTTGACTTAGCGGGCTTTTATTTTGAGAGATAATGACTTCCTGTCTTGATGATTATGTGGAACCATCATCATATTTTAGAGATCATCTTCTACTCTATTTTTCGTGTATGAAGGTAGAGTTTGCGACTGAATGCACATCTGAATTAATTGAGAACACCACTATGCCACAGGTTATGATTAATGGTTTTAATTTGTGTGAAAATAAAAATTCTACCTCTTAGGCTCAAAGGGTTGACTAGGGATTATCTTCCTTATTACTCCATTATTTAGGATTTGAAACAACGCCTGTGCATCGTCAATGGGGTCTGTTCAAAAGCATATTGTAGAAACTGTGGTATCGTTTTCGTCATCCTCCCTGTGATATGGTGGCAAAATCGACTGTTTTGAAAATGCTGGTTTGCATTTTGCATTTTGTATTCGCAAAATGTCGCGGTAAGCAAGAGTCGCCACCGACTTTTATTTCATCCAACTGGAAAGGAAAAAAGCACAGAAAAAATCCTTTTTTTAGATATTCTGAGTACGGGGGGTAGATTATAGAAAGGGAAGGTATTAGCACCCTTTTTATCCATGGTTTTCCATGGGCTCTTAGGTACTTGATCATCTTTTAAAATTGCTTGTGTGTGTTTGTTTTGAAAAATTTTGTTTTACTTCGTTTTAACCCTTGTTTCTGTCCTCAAGAGTGTTACGAAGTTGTTTTTGAAAACTTTGTTTGAAAAGTGTTTGGTGTGAAAAGGTTGATTTGAGCAAGTACCTACTAGCATCTACCTACTCGAAAAAGGATTGTTTCTATTCTCGTTTCCTTCAGACAGCGATATCCTACTATTGAGAAATAGGTAGCACCGTCGTTGGAGTTTGTAAGGGTCAATTCGTAAGGGACGTACGATCACTAAAACAATGTTAGGACGTCTTAGCAATAACCCTAAAGTCTTAAGATCATATTCGAGGCAACATTTCCGAACGGGACTTTTGATCTTTGTTAGACAGGAGGGTAACCCCTAAGACACCCTATACTTAATGATTGTTTACCGAAGGAAACCGTAGTGAGAGTATACCCTATGAGTGCGCATGTGCGAGTGATTTGATTTCACTTATTATCTTTGCACATTAGGGTTTTCTAGCCGTTTTAAATTATCATGCAATCTTGTCATACAATCCTATTAACACACATCTAAACAGTTAATATTTGTGAGAATTAAAATGCGAGAAATAAAACCTACGCTATTACAAGGATTCAGGGTATGGATTAATTACATAGCCAAAAAACCCGTAAAAGACGATAAATAAAGAAAATCCTAATTTAAACTATTACATATTGTGGATAGTTACAATAATATTGCCAAAAATCAATCTACGCGCGCGATGAATTGTATGCAAAATAATTAGGGTTTTGACCCCAACTAAGCCTAATTGTAATTTAAAAGAAAAAATCATTTTTTTGTCGTTTTCGTGTTATTTGAGAAAATAAAGTTCCATTGAATAAATAAAGAAACCTAATTAATAATTAATTTAAATTTAAGAAAAATAATTAAATTAACTTATTTTTTTATTTTTTTATTTTGAGAAAAGAAATAAAAATTAAATTAAATCACAAGTCTAACCCTAATTTTCCTAATTGATTTTAATTATAAAAAAAAGGTTAGAATTACCCTAGATTAAATTTAAACTAATATTAAATTAAATTTGATAAAATAAAACCTAATTCTAATTTTTTGTGAAACTTGATTTTATGATTTTGTGAAAAAAAGAAATTAATTTTGGTTAAAAAATAATTAAGCAAATAATAAAAGAAATAAAATAAATAAGCAAAGAAAAATTAAGATGGCCCTGGTGTTGTTTAGCAAGAGAGGGGGTATGAATCTGACTCCTTGGCCCAACAATTCCAGGCCTTTGTTGACTTCGTTGGATCCAGTGTGCATGCTTGACTCAGGCGTATGGTGGACCTTCAAGGGGGAAGCCTTGGATCTGGCTTGTCGGGGATCTGATGGTTGGATGCTGATGATGCATGGTGGACACATGGGAGACTAGCGCACCTGATTATGCAAAGAAAAATAATATGAAGCTAAAGTTGGGACCTGGGGATCGAACCTAGGTCCTTGAGCATTATCCCCTTGCCACGCTACCAATTGAGCCATAATGTTTAGTTGTCATTACAATAGCAAGAAATTATTATATAATACAAATAAAAAGCTAATCTTTGAAACGCGCGAAATTCAAACTAGCAAACCATGGAGCGCCACGTGTCCTTCTTCTTCCTCCCACTGTCGCTGTAAGTTTCATAGCTTTTACCTATGGACACTGAGTGTAGGTATAACCTTGTGCATTTCCAAAACCTTGTAAACGCATGATGAATGAATACCAATGGTACCAATCAACTCGTTTCAAGCCCGCGAGCATCATGGTGCCATTATTACTGTCCAATTTTCCCTATACACAAAACCCCTAAAAATAAAAGAAGAACCCTAGCCATGGCAGTTTCGTGTTCAGTCAACAACAATGCAATTAAACATAACCATTAGCTTGCAAACATCACAAGGATTAAGAATATGCCAATCAATCATGTTAAAGATGCCAGAATTAAGATATTTGAATTCAAGAAAATATGGAAACTGTGTGACTCTTACAAGGTGTTTCAAGGCGTGGGGAAGCTTGCTAGCGATTGAAACACGATCATGGGCAGTCCAACAGTGGAATGGTATGATTAGAATGGCTTGAGATGGCCTGAAACTTGGAAATCAGTTTGCAACTTTTCCTTGAATTTTTGAGATTTGTTTTCTGCCTTTGCACGCCTCTAGCCTCTCCTTTTTTGATCTGCCTTTGTTCCTTATGTATCCTAGAATGTATTACGGTTACAATTTGTTTCAAATCTTCTCCAATTATGAATATTGATTCATGATTCAATCCTTGCACCAAATAATTCCAAATCAAGCAAATTCAATCTTTTTGTGGCCAAATGGAGCCTTGCACGATTTGATCTTGTCTTCAGCTGTGTAATGGACCTAATCATGCACAAAATCTCAAGATTTAATTAGTTTTTGATATTGATTTTATTTGATTTAAATGAAATAAAATCAAAATAAATAACAAAAGTAAAAGAATGACAAGTGGAAGGACTCATGGGTCGTGGGTCACATTACAAACTCAGTGCAAGCATAAAAAGTTGGGCCCATTTGACAAAAAATTCAATTTTGGACACATTTGACTTTTGGCAATTTTGCAAAAAGAGGTGTTCTTGGACTTTATAGAAATCTTAAGATGTCCTCTAAGCAACCTTTTTGGTCTCATCTTAATTGAGTCTTCCATGTTCATGTATGAAGCTTTGACCCAAAAGGTGTTTTTGTTGACTTTTCAAAATGACCTATAATGTCCAAATTTATATCTTCTTGTGAGTGCATATTTTGAACTTGGGAGATGAAGATGAATTGTAGATAATTACACCTTCTTAAAAATGAGTTTTGGATGGGTCATTTTTGATAAAGTATGAGAAAGTTATGCTTGGTCAAAGTTTAGTTGACTTTTCCTGCAAAACCCTAATTTAACAACTTTTGGGTTTTGATGAATTGTGAGCAATATTTGAGGAATCATGATCAACCCTTGATCAAATGATGAATAATACTTCAAAATGAGAATGTTGACCAAAAATCTTGAAGTTTGACTGTATGTGGGCAACAGTTGACTTTTGCCCTAGCACAATCGATTTCCAGGCCTTTGAGCAATTGACTAAGCAAACTTCCTTTGCAAGGCTTGAAACTTGACATGGATGATCTTGAGAACATATTAGGACAATAGTGATCATTTGGTATCCTTTGGACTCAAACATCTTGATGCAAAATGAAACCCTAATTTAAGGTAGACTGCCTTAGGAGAGAGTTTGTTTGGTCAACCCTTGGACTTTCTTGAGCAATTTGAGGACCTCACTTGAAATGTATTGAGAAATATGGGAGGGAAAATTTTGGGGTACAACACTCCCGCTAAAGGCTTAAAAGCTTTTAATCAAGAGTTGAATACCACAAAAGGAAGTAAAAACACAGTTTGAATATAGTGGATACGAATGAAATAATTCATGACAAACATATGCAATGCATTGATGAAATAACAAAGTTTTACATAAATAAATGTTCGAACAATCAAAAGAAAATTAAAAATTGAGAATTCAAAAGAACAAAAATCCTTTGTCTGAACTTGTCACTTCAGGTGGTGTGCCTTTGAGGGATGGCAAAAGAATTCAACTTGACCATCTTGCGTAAACTCCAGCACTCCTTTGTCAATCTTGTATTCAATCTTATTTCTCAACATCCAACAGCTATTAGTGTCATGTCCAGGACTATTGGAATGGTACGCACACCTTGCATTTGGATTGTACGTTGGGGAAGCAGTGTTGGGATTCTGAGGAGGACCCTTCAACGCAATTAGCTTAGCCTCCAACACGTGTTACAATGCTTGAGCCAATGACATGTTGATTTTGGTAAAGCATTTTTTAGATGTGTTTCACTTATGCTGATTACCCTGTCTTTGTTGGCGAGCATAACATGGTGGGAGAACTGACTTGGGTGTTTTGTGTTTGATCGCAATTATTGTGGATAGTAAGAGTCGCCACCAACTTTTCTTTTATCCAATAAGGAAAGGTTAAAAAGAACAAGAAAGACCTTTCGAGATTATTTCTTGAGTTCGGGGGGTAGGTTATGAAAAGGGAAGGTATTAGCACCCTTTCTATCTGTAGTTATCTACGGGCTCTTAGTTGCTTGCTAGATCACTTGCTTTTGTTTTAAAATGTGCTTGTGGTGTGGGTTTTGAAAGTATTTTGAAAATGTCTTTGTAATGGCTCTCGTTTCTATAAGAACGCGTACAAAGTTTTTTTTGGAAAATAGTTCAAAGAAGTGTTTGTGGAATGTGTTTTTGGAAGTGATTTTGAAAAGGTGTCTTTGTAATGGTTCTCGTTTCTATAAGAACGCGTACAAAGTGTTTGTCTTTTGAAAATGTTCCAAAATGAAAGTGTTGGTGTAAAAAATTGTTTTTTTGTGAGCAAGCAAGCAACTAGGAGAAACTTACCAACTCGAAAGGTCTTAAATGTTATTTTCCTCCTCCTTTAGATGTTGTTATCTTGCCATTGATTTGATAAGAAGCCCCATCATTAGATATGAAGGGACGGGCGTGGGACGTTTGTATAGTCATAGAAGGCAACCTATGGGACGCTTTAGCAATGTTGTTTAGGGACTATATCTTTTACCGAAGGCAACATTGAGGGTCATCGAGGGACTACGATCTTTTATCAAGGGTCTTTGCTAAAACGCCCATATTCAAGGGACATGACTATTTTTTCTGAGGAAACAAGTGGAATTACCCTAGGGGTGCATGTGTGAATAGTGTGTTTGATTTGCAGGCATTTAGTCTTTGATTAGTGGTTGTCTACTTGTTGTTTTTACCTTGCCATACATTCCCTATTTTACTAGTAATCATATAAAAGTAATAAAATGCAGAAAGATAAAATCCTACACTATTAAAACCATATTGAATTGCATGAAAGTATAAAGGAAAAAAATAAAATAAAAATAAGAAAAATGAGGGTCTTTCGATTGAGGAAGAAAACCCTTCGATTCTGGGATTTCTGGCTCTCTTTGATTTGGCCTCAAAGGGGTGAAGGCATGACTTTCAACTGAGGCCTAGGGGTAAGCATGTTGTGTCTTTTGATTGAGCCTGGAACCAGTGCAAGATGCAATCTGCCTTTCTGCCTCCTTCGACTGGGGGTTGAAAGCAGTGAGGGAGTGCCTTTCGTCTGGGCCTGGACTCGGTGCAGGCGTGCCTTTCATTTGGGCCTGAAAGTCAGCATGGTGTACCCTCTGGCTTCCTCTTTCGTTTGACCTGGAGGTTAGCGTGGAAGCCAAAGACTTTATTCCCTACTTCATGTTTCCTGTTTCCTGTTTCCTTCGTTTGAGATGTTAAATAGAGACATTTGTAAGAAACCAAAGAAAAAAACCAAAAGGAAAGTTAATAAAAACAAACTATAAGGATGTAAACGAAATGGGAACAAATTCTATGTATATGTTTGAAACAAAAAGGAATTTTATTTACACGTTATGCTGGAAATGAAGGATCCAAGATTAAGGATAACTTACCTTGCTTGGGGTTGGGACGTGTACTGGGCCTTTAGGTGGTTACCTTGAATGCTACTGGATTTGAAGGGAGGGACTAGAGGTTAGCGTCACCACTACTGGATTTGAAAGAGAAAAACTAGTGAAATGTCTTTCTTGATGGATTCGAAGGGTAACAAGATGTAAGGATGTTTAAGGTTCGAAGTGGACAAGTGTTTGGATTCTGGATTTGTGTTTATACAAAACTTAAGTGTTTGAGAACTTTATGGTGTTTGAGAAATATTTGGAGATTCGTTCCTCTAGCCCCCAAAAAGTCCTTTTCAAAAAATTGTGAAGCCTCTTATTTATAGGCAAGGCTGCCTGAAGCTTTTGGAGGGAAAACAAAAGGTTTACACAATTTGAGTAACCTGCTCCTTGTAGCTTTCGAGAGACAGTGCCTTGTATGCTATTTTAGTGCAAGAATAGGGCAGTGTTCCAGGACTGTTGTGCAGCAGTTTTAGCTAGTGTACTAGGCCTGAACTTGGAAACAAGCATATTTGAATATCTCAACCTTTCGTTTTGACCCCCTAGCTTGCCTTTCGACTAGACTCTTCAACAACCATTTCTTTTTTCAAATTGAAGTGTCATTTGAATGGCTCATGTGGATGTCCTTTAAAGGGGCCAAATTAGTGCCTTTCGACCAGGCCCTTCAGGGGTTCCTTCAAATGGTCCAAATGCATGCTCTTGGGATGGGTCAGTAAAATATGTCATTCGATTGGGACATCCAGACATTCCTGGCCAGCTCTTTGAATGCACTACCATGGTACTTCTTTCGCATGAGACAATGGCATAGTGTAGTATTTGTGTGTTTGAAGCAGGACATTTTCACAAGAGATCCTGCCCACTCAAATTTTCCTACAAAGGGGCCATGTGGCCAAGCAAAAGAGGGTATGCAGGAGGTTCCTTCCTTGTGACCTTATGCAAATATGTTCAAACGAAAGCTTGTAAAAGGGAAGCTGCATGCCCAAACAAAAGGCATGACTAAAGACTTATGTTGAATCATTCACATCCCCAAACAAAGGATGCATGCAAGGGATGAAAGGCTCAATCGAAGCTTGCAATACTGAGAAAGCCATTGCCCCAAATGAAGGAGGCCTGCAAGGGGAAAACGTGTGATCGAAAGAGGGTAGAAGGGAGGCTTTGGCCTCCTGAATCGAAGGACATCATCAAGAGGCTTTTTGCTTTGTGAATTGAAGTTGTTTGATGGGAAGTGTTGTCCTATCAAAGCTTGTAACAAATTGTTTCAAAGGGTACTTTGGCCTTGTGCATGCTATTATAGTAGGAAATTCTGCCTTGTATGTCTTGGCTAACACGCAGGGAAGAAGCTGTGTGGCCAAACGAAATATTTGCACAAACATTCAAGCGAAGTCTAGCCCTAAAACGAAATAGGAAATTATCTTAGCCAAATGAGTCTAATGCCTCAATTCAAGCATGAAATGAACTTGCCCCAAAGGAATCCATCACCCAAAATAAAGATGCAACCAAGGCCAAAGTGTCCAATCGAAGGATGAAAAATCGAAAGAAACTTGCTTTTCCTTTAATTTTTGTCAAAAAGAGAATTTTTATATGTTTGATTTTTTTTAGCAATTTCTTCTTTAAATTTGATGCTGAAAAGTCCAAGTATATTTGTGTAAGCTTGAATTTTGGGAGCCCCTTTGAGAAATGTCTTGAAAAATGAGAGGGAAAATTTTGGGGTACAATAGCTAGCCCTGTTCAATCTTCTTGAACCTGAAGAGTTAGATTGGCGAATCTGTCATTTGTGACTTGAACATGGAAGATGATTGAACACTAGAGTGCCCAGAAATTTGCACTCGATGATGTGGTGGTTGATTGTGTAGGGAATAGGCTTACAAATTCCATTTAGAGAGATGACGGAGAGTTGTTGGAGATGGGCTTATAGATTCCATCCAAAGGTGGTTGTTGACGGAAATTAGACTAAGTCTAAACTTGACTTCAACTGGAAAAGAATCAGAATAAATCTTGGAACGATTTATTTGAACCAGAGAAAGTGTCTACCAGAAAGGAATCAGGATAAACCATTGAGAGATTTAAACTGAACCAGCAGAGGTCTTGAATAAGTGTTTTTCATGTAGATAGTCACCCCGTCTTATTTCGGGAATCAATTTGTTCACGGATGATTGTCCTGTCTTGTTTCAGGTATTAATCTGTAAGTATGAAGCTTGATTGTGACAAATGATGAAGGAATCCTAGATGATTACTACCTCAACAGATAATGAAGGAATCTTGGACGATTACTACCTCAGCGGATGATGAAGGAATCAGGGATGATTACTACCTCAGCAGATAATGAAGAAATCTTGGACAATTACTACCTCAGCAGATAATGAAGAAATCTTGGATGATTACTACCTCAGTGGATGATGAAGGAATGTTGGACGATTACTACCTCAGCGTATGATGAAGGAATCTGAAATGATTACTACCTCAACGGATAATGAAGGAATCTTAGACGATTACTACCTCAGCGGATGATGAATGAATCAGGGATGACTACTACCTCAGCAGATAATGAAGGAATTTTGGACGATTACTACCTCAGCGGATGATGAAGGAATCAGGGATGATTACTACCTCAACAGATAATGAAGGAATCTTGGACGATTACTACCTCAGTGGATGATGAAGGAATTTGAAATGATTACTACCTCAACGGATAATGAAGGAATCTTGGACGATTACTACCTCAATGGATGATGAAGGAATCAGGGATGATTACTACCTCAGTAAATAATGAAGGAATATTGGACGGTTACTACATCAACGAATGATGAAGGAATTAGGGATGATTACTACCTCACCAGATAATGAAGAAATCTTGGACGATTACTACCTCAGCGGATGATGAAGGAATCAAGGATGATTACTACCTCAGCAGATAATGAAGGAATCTTGGACGATTACTACCTCAGCAGATGATGAAGGAATCAAGGATGATTACTACCTCAGCAGATAATGAAGGAATCTTGGATGATTACTACCTCAGTGGATGATGAAGGAATCTGAAATGATTACTACCTCAACAGATAATGAAGGAATTTGAGATGATTTTGTCTTGGAGCAGTTTACAGATAATTAATGACACTTATCTGTTGATCTTTTCCTGAAAAGGTAAAGAATTAGTTGTATGCAATGTCATGATACATGGTGTAATGATGTTTCTCAAAGTAAATGAGATTATGATGTATGCATGAAATGTTGTTGGAATGTAATTTTATCTTTGGAAAATAAATCCTTGACAAATGTTGGGGAGCTTTGGGAAGCCAAACTTCCGGGCGGCCATTGGGGATGAAGTGCATGCACATCTTCAAACCTTACTTTGAATGTTTCCGCTGGGGAATCTTGTTTTGTTATTTGAGGAGAACTCTGTTGGGGGTGTTGATTCTTCTTGAGAAATACTCTGTGGAGAGTGTTGTTTTCTGCTTGGGGAAAGGAAATCAGGAGTCTTCGTTGTCCGTTGCTCTACTGGGGAGCTATTGGGTATTGTAGGAAAGTCTACTGGGGAAGAGGAGTTGTGGTCCCTTGATGTGATAGTCTGAGAGGAAAATTCAAGCTAGGGAATCTTACCGTTTGTTGGGGAAATGAAACATGTCTCCAATCTATTGGAGGTGTGTTTTCTTTTGGCAGCACTCCTCGAGGATTCTTGAGATCAACTCAGTTGGGGAGAAGTTTTCAGAGATTGAAACTATGGCTGGGGATCAGCCTATGAAAAGGACATTGTGGGAGACTTGCCATTTCCCCTAGTAGTATTTCCAGGAAGTGTTTTCCTGATCGTATGTAATCCTTTGTTGGAATTCACGTTTGATGCCCCAAGTGATTCAAATACAGGTCTGTCCCTGGTTATTCAGCATTTTTGAGAGATTTCTTGGAATCTTGACTGGACTACCCCAGATGTGTTGGACAGTGACACGTCATTCCCCCTTGCTTATAGGAGATATGTTATTGGAAGTTTCTTCCCACTTGAAGTGACTTTGTTCACTGAGAGAGCTTTTGTTCGATGGATATTCGTCGTGTGAATTCTCCTGTTGTGAAACAATTAGCTATATGCAAACAACGGTATTCAGATAATGCAAAGTTTATGCTTGCCTTGAAGTTTTGAAAATGCATTTTAGCAGATAAAAGAATTTTCTAAGAATATGAATTTAAATCAAGATTTAGAGTAAGCCTTACAGGAGTCAGGAAACCTTTTGTAAGAGTATGATTTCGGACTAACCCATGCTTCAATTAGGACTTTGAAAGGTTGTATTGTGGCTTCGTTCATGGTTTAAGAAACAAAGGATGAGGCTCAAAGTGTATTTGTACCCGCCCGTTCTTCGTGATGTTCTTCAGTCCTAAACTCAGTTAATTGTGCGTTTGAACTCCAATTGAGTTTGGAATGGCGTTTGGTGATGGTTTAGACAAGTTAAGTTTAATTTGTTTGAAGGCAGTCATCTTTGCCATATTTTCCATGTTGTTGAGTATTTGTGGCGACCTCTTTTTTTATTTATTATCCCTGATTTTGCCTGACTGTTCTTGTTTTTGAGATTACAGTCAGCGGGATTCCCCAGTTTTCTTAAGTCTCCTTCGTAGGTTTTGTCTTAGTGGGCTTTTCTTTTGAGAGATAATGACTTCCTATTTGATAGGGAACCATCACCATCTTTTGGTGCAAAAGTAATGTTTTTGATGTCATTCATTTGAATTAACTGAGAGACTACCCTACCCCAGGTTTTGATTAAAGGTTTCAGTTTGTGTATACAGAAAACTCCTACTTCTTTTGCTTAAAGGGGTTGACTAGGGATTATCCTCCTTATAACTCCAGTGTTTAGGAATTGAAAGAACGCATGTACATCGTCATGAAGGTCTGTTCAAAAGCATACTATACGACATTGTTTTCGTCATCCTCCCTCTAAAGGCTTGTAACTTTTAGCAAGAGTTGAATATTCTAAAAGGAGTAAAGATAGCACAGTTTAAATATAATGAAAACAAATGGATGAATTCAAGACAAACATATGCGATGCATTAATGAAACAAAGTTTAACATTAATAGATAAGTGTTTTCAATAACCAAAGAGATTACAATTGAAAATTCAAAATGAACTGGAACGCTCTCAATGATTTGGCATAGGAGTAGTGATCACGTTAGGAGTCTCTGAAGGGTCAAACTCAATCTCCTTGGCATCAATCAAATCTTGAATCTTGTTCTTCAAAGTACAACAATTTTCGATGTCGTGTCCAGGGCTATCGGAATGGTAGGCACATCTTACATTGGGATTATACTTGGAAGAGGAGGTATCGGGGTTTTGAGGGGGATCCTTTAGTGTGATCAGTTTCACCTTCAGCAAATGTTGTAACGCTTGAGACAATGGTATGTTGATGTTAGCGTACTTCCTTTCTTAGTATTTTATCCTACGCATATTGCCCTGTCTTTGTTGAACATGTGTAGGATTAGAGATCAGGATTGCCCCCACGTGTTGGTCGTGGTGGCTCTTGTTATGACACTTTTGGCCGTAAACAGCATTTGACTCTTTCTTCCTATTGTATGGCTTTTTCTGAGTATCGGGGGATGTAGCTCCTTGGATTTTTCCACTTTTGATACCAGCTTCGACCCTTTCTCCAGTCAGTATTAACTCGGTGAACCCGGTTGAAGAGCTTCCAATCAGGTGATTGAAGAAAGGTCCCGTCAAAGTTCCCATAAAGATATCAATCAGCTCCCTATCAGTTAAGGGTGGATGAACTCTTCCTGCCAAGTATCTCCACTTTTAGGCGTACTCTTTGAAGCCGTCGTTGGAACGCATAGTCATATTTTGCAATTGCATACGAGTTGGTTCAAGATCAGTGTTGTATTGATACTGCTTGTAAAAAGCAGCAGCCATGTCCTCCCAGGTGTGAATGTAGGTTCTTTCTAACTAATGGAGCCACTCCAGCTGAGTGCCAACCAAACTTTCTTAGAAGAAATAGACCCATAGCTTCTGGTCAGCAGTGTGAGGCTGAATCTTGCAGACATATGACCTCAGATGCATTTTAGGACAAGAGATCCCATCATATTTGGCAAAGGTATGAATTTTGAACTTTGGTGGGATGACCACTCCGGAAACAAAACCTAACTCTTCAAAGTCCAAGCCAGGTATCTGTTGAATCTCCATAGCATTGAGGCGATCCTCCAACTATTTGTATTTATCATTAGCGGGAGGATATTGTTCCTTAGAGAAGTCAGCTTCAACTTCATCAATCCACGGACTGTTATCTTCTTCATGACTATTCACCATGTTGGATGGAGTTGAGAGATCTAGAGCTCTCTTGACTGGTCCTCTAAGTCTTCTTCCCAAGTTCAGGATGCCTACTGACTTCTTTGACTTTTTCTTCTTGTCTTTGAGAAGAATAGTCTCCAGGCCCTCTTGCCCCTTAGCCATAACCAGGAATATTTGTTAGAATTGAGTATTTTGTGCTTGGAGATCCTTCACCATTTGTTCCATATCCATCTTATTTAAATAAACAGTAGGAAGATAAGGAGACCTATATGGGAGAAACATGTCATGATATGATGCATGGTATGTGGATGTATGTTTTCAAGGATCTCGCGAGGTAAACACAATAAGATGTTAGAAGTTACTTACAACTTGATTGGAGAACTTAGTATCAGTGGATGTCCTTCCATGAGAATTAGGTTTACCATGTCAAGTGAGTCATAGCTCCTGACTTAAGTTACCGTTCTTTGGTCTTTGACGATGTTTGATTAGGGAATGAATCCTATTTCCCCTTTATAGGCGTCTGGTTTAACATGACCCTGCATTAAAGGCCCTCGAGATCCTTGAAATGGCTATTGAAAATGCTTTGGTATAATGTCATGATGTTATGTACAAGTATGCAAAGCAAGCAAGTTGTTATGTACAAATAGTCATATACACACAGAGCAGACAACTCCTTAGGTTTAGGCTTGCATGGGGTTTATAGGTAAGTACCCTCTTGAAGTTTAGTTGGCTCAACATGTCCTAGTAATAGTAACCGGGTTCTAGGGGACCTCAATATTACTGACCTTTCTTTTAGGCATTGTCTCAACACAATCAATCTTTTCTTGCGGCCGGGATATCTCAAAAGTCCGACCTTAATGAGTGTAGTATCGAGTATCAACCAATTTTCAGCTTTCCACCGAAACCGGCTATCTCACTACTTCCTAATGGCCAAGTTGTTCAATTAAGGTTCTAAAGTCGGTTATTTCTTCATGACGCCACTCAGCGGCCCCGTATTCTCCTCGATTCAACACAAGGGATACTGGTACCAACAAATGCGTCACACTAACATAGTCATTGCTTCAACCATATCGATCTACGCCGTACAGTTTCCACAATGTATTGCTACTTACCTAAAAGGTGCCCCGGATCTGGGTAGAGGGTCAAAACAAACCCAAACAAGGAACCATAATGTAAAGCAAACAAGTCAAACAAGGAAAGCAACTAAAGGTGATCTAGCCCTAAGGTAAACCCACTGTTAAGTATAAAGTCCCCAGCAGAGTCGCCAGTTCTGTAACACGGTGGGAGAACTGACTTGGGTGTTTTACATTTGATTGCAATTTTTGCGGATAGCAAGAGTCTCCACTGATTTTTCTTTTATCCAATAAGGAAAGGTTGAAAAGAACAAGAAAGACCTTTCGAGATTATTTCTTGAGTTCGAGGGGTAGGTTATGAAATGGAAAGGTATTAGCACCCTTTCCATCTGTAGTTATCTACGGGCTCTTAGTTTCTTGCTATATCACTCACTTTTGTTTGAAAATGTGCTTGTGGTGTGGGTTTTGAAAGTATTTTGAAAACGTCTTTGTAATGGCTCTCGTTTCTATAAGAACGCGTACAAAGTGTTGTTTGGAAAATAGTTCAAAGAAGTGTTTGTGGAATGTGTTTTTGGAAGTGATTTTTAAAATGTGTCTTTGTAATGGTTCTCGTTTCTATAAGAACGCGTACAAATTGTTTGTGTTTTAAAAATGTTCCAAAATGAAGGTGTTGGTGTAAAAAATTGATTTTGTTGTGAGCAAGCGAGCAACTAGGAGAAACCTACCTACTCGAAAGGTCTTAAATGTTCTTTTCCTCCTCCTTTAGATGTTGTTTTCTTACCATTAATTTGATAAGAATCCCCATCATTGGATATGAAGGGACATGTGTGGGACGTTTGTATAGTCATAGAAGGAAACCTATGGGACGCTTTAGCAATGTCATTTAGGGACTAGATCGTTTACCGAAGGCAACATTTAAGGTCATCGAGGGATTACGATATTTTATCAAGGGTCTTTGCTAAAACCCCCATATTCGAGGGACATGACTATTTTTTCTGAGGCAACAAGTGGAATTACCCTAGGGGTGCATGTGTGAATAGTGTGTTTGATTTGCATGCATTTAGTCTTTGATTAGGGGTTGTCTACTTGTTGTTTTCATCTTGCCATACATTTCCTATTTTACTAGCAATCATATAAAAGTAATAAAATGCGGAAAGATAAAATCCTAAAATATTACAACCATATTGAATTGCATGAAAATATAAAGGCGAAAATAAAATAAAAACAAGAAAAATGAGGGTCTTTCGATTGAGGCAAAAAACCCTTCAATTCTGCACTTTCTGGCTCTCTTCGATTTGGTCTGAAATGGGTGAAGGCATGACTTTCAACTGAGGCCTGGGGGTCAGCATGTTGTGTCTTTCGATAGGGCCTGGAACTAGTGCAAGATGCAATCTTCCTTTCAGCCTCCTTCGACTGGGGGTTGAAAGCAGTGAGGGAGTGCCTTTCGTCTGCACCTAGACTCAGTGCAGGTGTTCCTTTCGTCTGGGCCTGAAAGTCAGCATGGTGTACCCTCTGGATACCTCTTTCGTTTGACCTGGAGGTTAGTGTGGAAGCCAAAGACTTTGTTCCCTACTTCCTGTTTCCTATTTCCTTCGTTTGAGATATTAAATAGAGACATGGCTTAAGGCCATGCTAGCACTGCCTTAAGGCCAGGTTAGTTCTTAAAACATTTGTAAGAAACCAAAGAACAAAACCAAAAGGAAAGGCAATAAAAATAAACTATAAGGGTGTAAATGAAAGGGGAATAAATTCTATGTATATGTTTGAAACAAAAAGGAATTTTATTTACACTTTATGCTAGAAATGGAGGATCCAAGGTTAAGGATGACTTACCTTGCTTGGGGATGGGACGTGTGTTGGGCCTTTAGGTGGTTACCTTGAATGCTACTGGATTTAAATGGAGGGACTAGAGGTTAGCGTCACCACTGCTGGATTTGTAAGAGAAAAACAATTGAAATGTCTTTCTTGTTGGATTCGAAGGGTAACAAGATGTAAGGATGTTTAAGGTTCGAAGGGGATAAGTGTTTGGATTCTAGATTTGTGTTTTTACAAGTGTTTAAGTGTTTGATAACTTTATGGTGTTTGATAAATATTTGGAGATTCGTTCCTCTGGCCCCCCAAAAGTTCTTTTTAAAGCATTGTGAAGCCTCTTATTTATAAGCAAGGCTGCCTGAAGCTTTTGGATGGAAAACAAAGGGTTTGAACAATTTGAGTAACCTGCTCCTTGTAGCTTTTAAGAGACAGTGCCTTATATTTTATTTTGGTGCAAGAATGGGGCAGTGTTTCAGGATTGATGTGCAGCAGTTTTGGCCAGTGTACTAGGCCTGAATTTGGCAGCAAGCATCTTTGAATATCTCAACCTTTTGTTTTGACCCCCTAGCTTGCCTTTTGACCAGACTCTTTAACAACCATTTCTTTTTTCAAATTGAAGTGTCATTTGAATGGCTCGTGTGGATGTCCTTTGAAGGGGCCAAATTAGTTCCTTTCGACCATGCCCTTCATGGGTTCCTTCGAATGGTCCAAATGCATGCTCTTGGGATGGGTCAGTAAAATATATCATTCGATTAGGACATCCAGACATGCTTGTCCAGCCCTTCGAATGCACTACCATGGTACTTCTTTCGCATGAGACAATGGCATAGTGCAGAATTTGTGTGTTTGAAGCAGGACATTTCCATAGGAGATCCTGCCCACTCAAATTTTCCTGCAAAGGGGCCAAATGGCCAAACGAAGAGGGTACGCGGGAGGTTCCTGGCTTGTAACCTTATGCAAATATGTTCAAACAAAAGCTTTTAAAAGGGGAGCCACATGCCCAAACGAAAGTCATGACTAAAGACTTGTGCTGAAGGATTCACATCCCCAAACGAAGGATGCATGCAAGGGATGAAAGGCTCAATCGAAGCTTGCAATATTGGTAAAGCCATTGCCCCAAATGAAGGAGGCGTGCAGGGGGAAAAACATGTGATCAAAAGAGGGCAGAAGGGAGGCTTTGGCATCCTAAATCGAAGGACATCATCAGGAGGCTTTTTGCCTTGTGAATTGAAGTTGTTTGATGGGAAGTGTTGCCCTGTCAAAGCTTGTAACAAATTTCTTCAAAGGGGACTTTGGCCTTGTGCATGCTATTATGGTAGGAAATTCGGCCTTGTATGTCTTGGCTAACACATAGGGAAGATGTTGTGTGGCTAAACGAAAGATTCGCACAAACAATCAAGCAAAGTCTAGCGCTAAAATGAAACAGGAAATGGTCTTAGACAAATGATTCCAATGCCTCAATCGAAGCATGAAATGAACTTTCCCCAAAGGAATCCGGCTCCCAAACGAAAGATGCAACCAAGGCCAAAGTGTCCAATCGAAGGATGCAAAATCGAAAGGAACTTGCTTTTCCTTTAATTTTTGTCAAAAAGAGCATTTTCATCTGTTTGGTTTTTTAGCAATTTCTTCTTTAATTTTGATGCTGAAAAGTCCAAGTATATTTATGTAAGCTTGAATTTTGGGAGCCCCTTTGAGAAATGTCTTGAAAATGAGAGGGCAAATATTGGGGTATAATAACGAGGTTGTGACGTAGCAGTATTTTGGAAAGGTATACTCTCCACCAAGCCAACTTCTTGTCTTATCAGGGTCTAACTAATGAATTGGTCCCCAGTCTCGACTGTTTGCCTCATACGGTTGCATCTATTTTGATGAAGCTTACTGATGTGAATCCTTAACTCTTCATGTCCCCGAGCTAAATTTTGGATAAGAGCCATTTGATTACTCATCAAGATTCTCATCCTTCCGTTGTTCCAACTTGTCATCCTTGTTGTTATCAGGGTGTTTCTTGGTCAAATTACCATTGAGGAGTTCTTTCAACTCTTCTTTCCCCTTGGATAGGTTCAGGAACATTTCCTTGAACTGAGCATCCTGAGTTTGGATATCTCTGCTGTTCTGTTTGAGATCCATTTTCCTTGCTTAAATAAACAACAAGAACATGAGAGGCCTGTACTGGAAGACCTGTTAGGTAATGACATGTATGATGTGTACATGTTTTCAAGGATCTCACGGGGTAAATACAAGAAGATGTCATAAGTTGAATTTTGACTGCAACTTTGACGGAAGAACTTTGTATTGTTGAGTGTCCTTCCTTGAGAAACAAGCTCACCATATCGAGTGGGTCCTATCCCCTGACTCAAGTTATCGTGTTTTGGTATTTTGAAAACATTTGGTTAGAGGAAAATAAATCCCCTTGCTAGATATCTGCTTTATCATAACCTACATCACAGGCGCTTGAGATCATTGAAATGGTTAAGGAAATGCTATGGTATGATGTTGTGATGTGTATGCTATGCATCAAGCAAAAATGAAGGGTGATGAAGACAAGCATGTCTTGCAAGAAAACCAGTTTATTGGATAATGTATACCAACAAGGTCCTGCAAGGAGTACAAACAAAAGCCCTGCAATGAGTTCAATTTGTTAGATAATGAGGGCAAACAAGTCACACAAGCAGCCTTAGGTTCAAGCTTGCAAGGGGTTTGTAGGTAAGTACCCTCTTGAAGTTTATTTGGCTCAACCTGTCCTATCAATAGTAACCGGGTCCTAGGGAATCTCAATATTACTGATCTTTCGCACAAGTTTCGTTCCAATCGACAACTACCTCGCCACCAAACAAAACTCGGAAGTCAAATCTCAATGAGTGTAGTATCGAGTATCAACCGACTTAGGACTACACCAAATACGGCTATCTCACTACTTCCTAATAGCCAAGTCGTTTAATTAAAGGTTCTAAGGTCAATTGATGCTTCATGACACCATGCAGCAGCCCTGTATTCTCCTTGACTACTCAAGGGCTACCGGTACCAACCAAAGTGTCACATCAACGTAGCTATCACTTCAACCGTGTCAGTATACCCCACACAACCCCCACGATCTATTTCTACTTACCTAAAAGGTACCCCAGATCCGGATGTAGGATCTATTGTAACAACCCAAACAAACCCTCCAAGGATAAAGCATACAAAGCACAAAAAAGAAGTTAAATAATGAACTAACTCTAAGGTAACCCCACTTTTTTTATATTCCCCAACAGAGTCACCAGTTCTTTGATATGGTGGCAGAACCGACTGTTAATACTGGTTTTGCATTTTGTGTTCACAAATGTTGCAGTAAGCAAGAGTCGCCACCGACTTTTCTTTTATCCAAATTATGGAAAGGGTGAAAAGAACAGAAAAAGACCTTTTTGAGAATTTTCTGAGTAAGGGCGTTAGATTATGGAAAGGGAAAGTGTTAGCACCCTTTCTATCCGTAGTTATCTACGGGCTCTTAGATGCTAGCTCATGTTTTAAAAATTGCTTGTGCTTTGTGTGTTTTGAAACTTTGTTTTGAAAATGCCTTAGTGCGGCAATTCTCTTTATGATAACTCTTGTATCAGTCCTCAAGAGTGTTGATAAAGCGAATGTTTTGAAAGTTGTTTTTGAAATGTGTAAGTGTAAAAGTCTGTTTTTACTTGAGCAAGCATTTAACAGCTATCTACTTGTACTCGAAAAGGTAGTTCTTTTCCTCCTATCCTTTAGACAGTGTGTAATACGGTGGGAGAACTGACTTGTGATGTTTTGCGTTTGATTGCAATTGTTGTGGTTAGAAAGAGTCTCCACCGACTTTTCTTCTATCCAAAAGGAAAGGTGGAAAAGAACAGGAAAGACCTTTGAGATTATTTCTTGAGTTCGGGGGGTAGATTATGAAAAAGGAAGGTTTTAGCACACTTTTCATCCATAGTTATCTATGGGCTCTTAGTTGCTTGCTAGATCACTTTCTTTTGTTTGAAAATATGCTTTGTGGTGTTTTTGAAAGTATTTTGAAAAGGCGCCTTCGTTTAGGCAAACTTTGTAATGGTTCTCGTTCGTAAGAACGTATACAAAGTGTTGGACTTTTGAAAATATTTTAAGTTTTGAAAGTTTGTTTTTGAAAGTGTTTGGTGTTTGTTTTGAAAATGAGCAAGGAGGTTTGTTTTGAAAGTGAGCAAGCAACTAAGAGTAATCTATCTACTCAAAAGTCTTTTGTTCATTTCTTCCTTTCCTTTGGTATTGCTATCTTACCATTGATTGGTAAGAAGCCTTATCTTTGGATGTAAAAGAACGGGTGTGGGTCATCGTATAGTCATGATAGCAATGTTGTGAGATATCTTATCATTTCTTTTGAGGGACTAATATCATTTGAAAGACAACATTTGTAGCGTCATCGAGGGACTATGATCTTGTATTTTTTATTATTTTTGCTAAGACATCCCACATGCGTAAGATGACCATTTTTGTAAGGAAACAAGTGGAATTACCCTAGGGTGCATGTGTGAATAGTGTGTTGATTTCATGCATTGTTTATCTTTGATTAGGGTTATCTAGTTGTTGATTTTATCTTTCCATACAAACCCTAATTACTAGCATTTATATGAAAGCGATAAATTGCGGAAAGTAAAATTACTACGCTATTACATCATTAGGGGGATGGGGTATACAAATTCACAAATGGGGATTGCAAGAAATTAAACCTAATTATCTATTACAACCATATTGAATAATGTACAAGAATTGAAAGAAAATAATATACAAGGATATATATTTTGTTTGGATTTTTTAGGAAAGGGTTTTAATCTAATTATCTAAAAGAAAATGATTAATTAAATTAAACGTAAACTAATTAAAAAAAGAAATTAAGTTAGAAAACATTTTTTAGGTTTTTTAAGAAAAGGATTTTTTAGTTTAATAAAAATAACATGGAAATTAATTAATTAAGAGAAAACCTAAATTCTAAGTTGATTTTAATTAAAAAAGAGAAAATAACTAAACAGAAATCTAATTATTAATTTATTAAGAAAAAGATTTAAATTTATTTAAGAAAATATTTTTGTCTTTTTGTGTTTTAAGGAATAAAATATGCATGAATATAAATATATTAGACATATAAATAAATTAACTATATTTTTTTGGATTTTTATTAATAATAATAATAATATAAATAATAAAGAAAAACAAAATAAAATAAAAATATAAAAATAAAAGTCAGGAGGGTTTGAAATAGAATGTGGTAGTTTGTTAAAAAAAATAGTTTTCAGTTTGGCCCAAATGGTGTTTTTGTGAGCAGAAAAATAAACAAAATAAAAAGTGGGCCTGCATTGTAGATGGAAACAGGGGGTTAACACAAGTAAAAAGGTGAAGGCCCAGTGAGACATGGCCCAGACGCGCTGACTTGTAACAAGGAGAAAGAAAATGTTGAAAAAATAACAAAAAGTGGCAGCGATGGGGCTTGAATCCATGCCCTTGACATGAAACGTGTGTTGCCTTACCACTGGGGTGGCTATACATTCGTTAGTATAACTGAAACAATAAATACATAATACAAAAAAAGTTCCAGAAATGAACTTTATCTTCAACCTCCAGTCATGGTTCCTGTAACTCACTCATTTCTCATCCATTCACAAAATTTCCAACATCAAACTTGTTAGAAATTTCACCACGGTTCTGAATATGTAAATGACTTAAGCTAATTCTCAAAGATGAGCAAAAATTTATAAAAGTACCAAATTCTGACCTAACTTTTTCAGAGATTCAAACTTAAAATTCTCTAAGCTCAATCAATATAAATGAAAATATGAATATGTACAGCTTCAGGGCAATGATATCTACATTTTATCTTTACAAATTAGAATCAAATGATGCTTGTATGAAGAGATAGAAGTTCAGAAAACTTACCTTGCAGATGGAGGTCATGTTTTCAGTTTGAGAAAGCTTTGAGGTTTCCCAGTGATATGTTTAGCTGGCCTGGACCTCCTTGAGTGTATTCCAACTCCTACTTTGCTTTGAGGATGGCTGAAACTCCCAACTCAAGTCACGTTGCAAGCTTCAGTTTTGAAAATGGTGGATGGTGATGGAGGGATTACAATCAGGAAACAGGGGCCTAGATCACTTGTATATGATGTATGCAAGGTGTTTGTATGATTAGAAATCAAAACGCATGAGTGAAAATGGAGATGATGAGTTTTGTCTCAAAACTATCAAGTTTGGGCAGTTCTGTGCAGCAAGGTGCTTGGAAGAGTTTTTGGGGTGCTTTCCATCATGTGTTAGCTTGTAAATAACTTGTATAGTTATAAGAAAAGGGTTAGAGAGTTTGAAGTTGACAGCTATGTGAGAAATAGAGTTGTGGCTATGTTACTTGGTTTTGAAGAAAAGTGGAAAACATGGTTTCAAGGCATAGTACAAGCATGGTCTAAGTTTCTTGGAGGCTCTAGACATATTGCTTTTATCTTTGACATTTCTTGTACTCAGATGAAACAAGTTGGGATCTCTATGCATTGACTTTTGCAATAAAGCTTGCTTTTCCAAAATGGAAGTGTTACCTTTGTGCCATTAATGGAATAACCATTTGGACAATGCCTCAAATGCTTGGATCAAAGATCTAATAGTTGTGTAAACATTTAATTATGGAGTGAAAGGCAATTTAGAAGCCTTCAAAGTGGGATTTTTACAGCATGCTTGAAGATTGGATCAAGTGTTCATCACAAAATTGACTTGTAATTCAAGTTTGAAACCCTAACTTCTTGCCTTTGATTATCTTAGATAAAGTGTGATCTCAATGAGTTCATGGACATTTTGGAAATATTGTAACATCCTATAAAACCTTCATGTTGGACATTTTTTAAGATTCATCTTGGAACTAGGTGAAAAGTTGCCATGAAGTTGGTACCAAAAATCTGTCTAACTAGGGCAAAATTTCACTAAATCTTTTAAGTTTCATGAGCATGTCTTCACAAATTCATAACTTGAAATACAAGAATTTATAGGAAAAGTTATGCCCTATAATGTTTTAGATCTCATTTAAATCTACAACTTTCATGTTGGAAGTTTCCCTTAAATCATCTTGAATCATGGTGGAAATTTGGCACAAAGTTGTGGAAAAAATGTGAATTTTCCAACACTTAGAAAAAATTCTAAGTTTTAGAATTTTGACTTTTCAAAGATGATTCTTGACTTTTTGATTTATTGATGAACAAGTTTCATATTTTGACATGTCTTGGTGAATTGTAATCTTTGAAACTTGATTTTGATCAAAAACTCAAAGTTTGACTTTTCAATGTACAATTGACTTTTCATCGGTTGACTGAAATTCAACTATCAATCAAATTATATTGAGAAATGATTTGAGTTATGCCATTAGGTTAAAATAATATATTTGAATCCTTGGGATCATGTCTTAAATCATTAAGTCATTGGTTAGGTCAAAATTCAAAAATTGCACCTTCTCAATCAAAACCATAATTTTGACCATTGTGCCCTTTTGATATTCTGATCAAATTTCTTGAGGAATTGTGATCCAAATTTGATCAAATTACATATATGAGTTCATAATGTTTATATGGATAAAAATTATTAAGTTTGAGTGTAAATTGACCACAGTTGACTTTTTCCCCAATACGGTTGAATTTAGGTCAATTGATCAATTGACTGAGCAAAAATGTGACCCATAACTTGAAACTTGACATGAGAAATCTTGAGTGTCCAAAATGATCCATGAAAGTCATTTGAGGATTTTAAAGTTAAATTATCCTTGTTAAAAATCAAACCCTAATTTTCAGTTGTCAGTGTTGAGGAAGTGTCTTGAGCTGATCAAACCTTGTGTAGTCTTGAACCAAAGGAGAACTTATGAGATATTTCTTGAGAAATGAGAGGGAAAATTTTTGGGTACAACACAGTGCTATCCTACTATTAGGGAGTAGGTAGCCCTATTGTTGGATGTATGAGGGGCATTAGAAGGGACGTTACGGTCACGAAGGCAACTTGGCAAGGAATTTTAGTAACTGTCCTAAAGTTCTAAGATCATTTGTAACCGATGCATCATCGAGAGTGTCACCGAGGGACTTGTGATCTTTCGAACTAGAGGACAGCCATTAAAACTTCTCACATTTCGAGAATTGTGACCGTTTTCCGAAGGCAACCGAAATGGGGTACCCTAGAGGTGTATATGTGCATGGTGTGTTATGTTCAGTTATTTTACTCTTGCACATTTCGGTTTGCTAGTGTTTTAATTTTCAATCTTTCCATGCAATCCTAATTACTAGCAGTGGTATATATAGTAATTTAAAGTGCAGAAATGTAAAGTGCGGGAATGTAAATCCTACGCTATTACAATGTTTTGGGGAGGGGGTATTTACATGTTCAAATGGGCGAAAAATACAGAAAACAATAAAATCCTATTCTAATCTATTACATACTGTCAGCAGGTACAATATTATAAAAAGGAGAAAGAAAAATAATGTGCGCGAAATAAAGAAACGTCTAAGAAATCCTAAGAATTAAGCTAAGTAAACCTAAAGAAATCTTTTTTTTTGTTTTTGTGTTTATTAAGAAAATACTTAAAATTTAAGTGAGAAAAATATGGTCCTAATTAATTAAATAAGAGAAATATGATTTTTAATTAATAAAACTAATTCTACTATTTTTTTGGGTTTTTATTAAGAAAATATTTGACTGAAATAAATCTAAGTTTAATTGACTTTAAATTAATAAAAATAATGTCAAAATAATTAAATTAATCTAAATTATGAAAATTGAATTAATTTAAGAAAACCTAAGTCTATTTAATGTTTTTTTTTATTTTATGATTTGATAAAAATGATTAAAGAAATAAAGAAAAAAACGAATTGGGCCTAGAGATAATAAGTAAACCGGGGGGGGGGGGGGGGGGGGGGTGCTTGGAATTTTTGACAGGCCCAAAAGCCTGAGTCCAATGTCCCAATAATGATCCAGTAGGTACCACCCTTGGAGTTTCAGGGTTGAAATGCACCTCAGGATGGTCATATTTCTTTGCATCACATCAGAAGGCTCAAACATGAAGGTATATAGTGAACGCTTAGGGGTGCAACGCACTGAATCCTGCAAAGCAATGTTATAAAATATAAAATGTTGGACTTGGGATTCGAACCCAGGCACTCTCCTTCATACATGCGCGCCTTTACGAATTGAGTTTCTTTATAATTCATGTGTTATAACCAAAGCATTACATTATATGTGGAATAAAGTCAAATATATCTGAAAACAAAAAGAACACGCGTGGATTTGAACTGGCCAATGGGAAAGATATAGGTATTGCACCGGAGTCAACAAGTCAATGGTGTCAGAGAAGACCTCTGGCCATCTTCTCCGGGCAACCAAAATTTGTACCTGAAACAAAATGCAATTTAAAGCAAAACCAGGGGTCCTATCTTATGTAAAATCTTGTCCTGATTTTGAATCTGGCCTTAGATTAGCCTAAAAGTGATTGTATCGCCCAGATCGAAGTTCAACAGTTTCAAGACCCTATCAATGGAAATTTGGCATTTAAGCATCAAAGCACACACGCTTTACGTCAAACCTATCCTATGAATCATCATGAGCATGAAGTAAACATCAAAAGGAATTTTATATCATAATACTAGAGATACGAATTTGAAAATTTTACCAAAAGGGTGGTTCCGTTTTGGCACTTCTGGACTTGTGAGGGCTTGAATGAGGGATGGGAATGAATCATGTGGTCTTCAGGAGGAGGATGGCACACTTGATTAGGGTGAATGATGGCTGCAAATTCAGTTTTGAATTTCACCACTTTGAGAATTTTTGCAACTTTTGTGTGGTCTCTAGGCTGTCTGTAACCGTCCTGGGGCTTTCAAATGCCACCTTTATATAGAGCAGATGGAGGGGACAAGGTAGGAAGGAAATAAGCATGCTCAATAATGTTCTTTAAGATCCATAAACAAATATTTGAAACTTTTCCAAAGGTATGGAGTTCTTGTCTCTTTTTGAATATGAATGAATGTGGACATCAATGGCTTTCGAATGCCTTCAGTCTCTGCCCTTCGATTAAACCCCTTGTACATCCTTCGAATGGGTCTTTTGGATGTATTTCAAATATTTCATATGTATGCCTTGTGCCCTCTTTTAATGGGCCACCAAGGTGTGTCCTTTGAATGGATCAAGTCTCATTATTGGGGCCTCTTCGTTTGAGCCCCTACTCAGCTAGTTGTTTGATTCAAACAACTCAAGCGAAAATTTTAATATGGCCAATTGAAAACCTTCTTTGTCACCACCTTCGAGTACCATTGCACAAGAGGCCTGGGCCTGGCCACATGCAAGACCCATCATAAAGTAAACTTGTTTTTCAATAATCATGTGTCCTTCGAATGGACCAATGAATGCTTCTTTGAAAGGACCATATGAATGTGCCTTCGAAGGGACTATCATGCATTTTGAAGTGTGTACAATTGTTTCAAAGGGGACCATTTCCCAGTCGAATCTGGCACAAAGGCATCCCATGCCTTGTGGAAGCTATCATGAGGCAGGTTAAAGCAAGCGTACAAGAGGTCATTGCCTAGGCGAAGCTGGCACAAAGGTAGTCAATGCCTTGTGGGTCGAAGGAAGCTTTTTGTCTGGTGGACCGAAGGCAATTCTGAAAGAGTCTTGTGTAATTGCAAGCTTCTCAAGTCATATTTAAATCATGTGTTTTGATGAAGACAACATGGACATCAACATTCAAAGGATGTGAAAAAAGCTTATCAACATCAAATAAAGTCTTGAAGATTATTGAAGAATTATTGAAGAATCATCAAATGTCATTATGGTATAAATAATTCTTAAAATATTGAATATAGATGTTCACAATATGCATTCATCAACATATACATATTCCATAATTTTAACATCAAGAAAAACTTTGTTTGAAATATCTTTCAAAAAGTATTTTTGAAAATAAAGCTTTAGGAACCGGTTCCTCCCTAACAGGGAACCGGGTTCCAGAATTTCTCAAAAAACATGTCCCTGGATTTTGTACCAGGAACCGGGTTGTACCAGTAGGGGAACCGGTTCCTGCATGATATTTTTGAATTCCAACTTATAAAGTTCACTAAGAACCGGGTTCTGTCAGTGTCGGAACCGGTTCCTAGCGAACCAGTGCAGCTTTTACTTTGTTTTTTGAATATTTTTCAAGTGGTATCTTTTCATGAATGCATTGCAACTTTTCATATGAATTGGCATGAATGAAGAGGTTCTTACAACTTTATAAAATGCAGATTTTCTTATTTCAAAAATATACAAGAATGCTTCAATTTTCAAATTAACAAAAACCTTCTTCATATTAACAATTTTCTCATTCATTCTTTTTGAACAAAAACTTTCATGTGTTCATAATTTTGTGAAACTTGCCAAATACACTTTCATTATCATTACAAGTTTCATACATACATTGTGAACATTTATATACATTGTTGAGAATTTTTTTTATCTTGAAGAAGAAGATCAATTGAAGATTGATAAAGCTCTCCATATACTTCAAAATTAATCATTGTATTACTTAAAGGTTTTCCCTTACTATCCAGGATTGTTGGAAGTAAGTGTTGTGATTTGAAGAGGATTGTTCTTCATTCACATTAGTGTTTGTTTGGTCTTAAAGGTGTTAAGAACCTTTGATCACCCTATAGGTTAGATAGTAAGCATAGGCTGTACAATCATTCTAACTATAGTGAAATCTCTTTCGTGTTGGAAAGGGGACTGGAGTTTTCTCGGATTGTGAGGGGAACCAGGATATATCACCGTGTCTTTACTTTTCCGCATTTATCGCTTTCATCACCATAATCAGGAAAAGATAAAGATATAAACAAAACCTTCAAACACTTAACCAAAAATTACTACCAAGCATTCTCATAAAACCGAATAAATTTTATAAGACCTAATTCACCCCCCCCCCCCCCCCCCTCTTAGGCACTCTGAGACTTACAATTGGCATCAGAGCAAGTTATAGGTAACTTGTTCCTAAAGATCCAGAATGGCTTCCGCAAATCATCAACCAGTTTTCAGAGATGGTGGTAGTAATAACAAGCCTCCTCTATTCTGTGGTGAATATTTTGACTTCTGGAAAATACGCATGAAGGCGCATTTAGAAGCACATGGAAAGGAAGTATGGGATGCTGTTGAAAATGGTCCTTTTATCCCGATATCAGTTATCAATGGCATTGGTTCTGCAAAGCCCAAAACTGCATGGGACGACGATGATAAAAAGAAAGTTCTCTATGACAAAAAGGCAATAAACCTTCTTCAAGGTGCACTCAGTATGGACGAATTTTTCCGTGTCTCGAACTGCAAGACAGCAAAAGAAATATGGGATACCCTGGTTCAAACTCATGAAGGAACAGCTGAAGTAAAAAGATCAAGGATAAATACCTTGAGTCAAGAATATGAACTATTTCGAATGCAGCCCGGAGAATCCATTCTTGACTTACAAAAGAGATTTGTGCATTTGACAAATAACTTAAATGCTCTTGGTAAAACCTTGACAAATGATGAACTCAACTTGAAAATCCTTAGATCATTGACTAGGGAATGGCAACCAAAGGTAACGGTAATCTCGGAAAAGAAGAGTCTCTCCACAATGACTTCCACTACATTATTTGGAAAACTTCAAGAATACGAAACGAAACTCGGTAGACTTGAAAAACATGAAAATTTAGAGAAGAAATCCAAAGGCATTGCCTTGAAAGTTGATTCAAAGGAAAGTCAAGATAAAGATGCATCGGAGGAAGATGAAAACTTCTTGCTTCTTGTAAAAAGGTTAGGAAAATATTTTGGTCATAAAAATAATCTTCATAATGCTAACTTTGTCAAGAGGAAGAAATTTAATAATCATAAAGATAAAGAAGCCTCCACATCAACACAAGATGTCACATGTTATGAATGTGGAAAGCAAGGTCACATAAAGCCGGATTGTCAAAAACTCTCCAAGAAAAATGGATTCAAAGGCAAAAAGGAGTTCAAGAACAAAAAGGCTTATGTTGCATGGGAAGATAATGAGATAAGTTCTTCATCCGATTCGGAAAGCGAGGAATGTGCAAATCTAGCATTAATGGCTTCACATCACTCCGACGATGAAGAAGAGGTTAGTAATTTTAATCTTTTTGATGATGATGTTCAAGATTCTATTGATGAACTCTTGAAAGAATGCAAAAGTTTATACAAAAAGGTGTCAAATCAAGAAAAAGAACTTCTAAGTTGTTTAGAAAAAATTGACACCATGACTAAAGATTTTGAACTTCAAAAACAGAATTTTATTAAAGAAAAAGAAAACTTTGCATGCTCCAAGTGTGAATCAAATGTCTTTCAAATTGTTCAATTGAAAAGAGTCATTGAACGATATGAAAAAGGACAAATAGGATTGGAAGGTGTGATACGGTGGGAGAACTGACTTGAGGTTTTGCGTTTGTTTTCGCAAATGTTTCGGTTGAGCAAGAGTCGCCACCGACTTTTTATTTTATCCTAAGGAAAGGTTAAAAAGCACAGCAAAAACCTTTGAGATGTTTTCTTGGGTTCGGGGAGTAGATTATAGAAAGGGAAGGTATTAGCACCCTTTCTATCCATGGTTATCCATGGGCTCTTAGTTACTTTCTTAGATCAACTTGCCTTGATTTTCAATTGTTTGAAATGGTTCTTTGTGTATGTGGTTTTGAAAATGTTTTGAAAAAGATGCCTTGCCTAGGCAACCCTTGTAACAATTCTTTACTCAAATGTTTTACAAAAGGTGTTTGTCTTTTTGAAAAGATGTTTCAAGGTTTTGAAAGTTGTTTTGAAAGTTGGTGTTTGTGATGTGTGTTTTGAAAATGGGCAAGTGTTTTTGTTTCACAAGTTGGCAAGTAACCAGGAGCTATCTACCCTAAATTTCTCAAAGATCTTTGCTGTGTTTTAACCCTTTTAACAATTTTGCTCCACCATTGTATTTGGCGGACAATCTTGTGTTAGGATGTGAACGGGACGGACGCGGATCATCGTTTAGACCATGATTGCAATGGTGCCAAGTATCTTTGGCAACTTTTCCTTTAAGGGACTTGATCATGTTTTAGGCAACTTTCGAAAGCATCGTCGAGGGACCATGATCATTTGATTGTTTTGTTTTTGCCAAAGATACCTAACATGCAATATGGCCCATTATTGAAGGCAACAAGTGGAGTACCCTAGGGGTGCAAGTGTGATTAGTGTTGTCTATTTTCATGCTTGTTTATCTTGAAATTAGGTCAAACTATTTTTGGTTAATTTTGCATACAAAACCCTAATTCTAACATGGCATAATTAGAAAACTTTTAAATGCGAAAAATAAAAGGTCCTAAGTTATTACAACATAATATATGGGATGGGGATACAAATATTCAAATGGGGATATTTTGACAAGAAAATAAATTCTAACTATTACATCCAAATTGAAATTCTACAAGGGATTTAATTGCACAAGTATTCAATAAAATAAGGATAAATATGCAAAATGCAAAAATGGTTTTCATATGTATGTAAAAGGGTATTTATCATGTGCCAAAGAAACAAAAATAAAAATGAATTAATTTTGGTATTTTTGGTATTTTAGGGGCAAAAACCTAATTTTATGAATAAAAAGTATTTATTATATAATATATGCAATATTTATTAATTATTTACAAAAAAATAAATAAAAGAAGATATATTGTAAAAAAAGTATTTTTGAGGTCAAAATATTAAAAAAAAAAATGTATTAATTCTTTGTATTTTCCTTAAATATACTAATAAATATATAAGTATTTTACATTATTTATTAAATATATATTATATGTACAAAAATTAAGTATTTAGTATTTACAAAAAAAAAGAGTATATTTTTTTATAAAATGTTATCAAAAGGGTAAAATAAAATAAAATCAGAAAGTAAAAATATTTGCATTGTTTTTAGTTATCTTAAATAAAAGTATTATGTTTATTTTATGTACAAAACTAAATAAAAATCAAATAAATATCAAATAAAAATGTAAAAATGTGAGAAAAATAATTTTAATATTTTTTCATGCTTAAATAAAATAAATGAATCAGAAACAAAAATCAAAAGTCAAAAATAATGAAAATAAAATGCAATGGGCCAAGGGGGTGCATATGTGAGAATGTGGTGTAAAAAGAAGAAAAATCACAGGCCCAGCCCATGAAAGGTTGTCTTCAACCTTCAGACAACAACATTTGAAAAAAACGCGCCTTTTCTTCCCTGCTTGCTATCTCTTGATTCTTTGATTTTCAGCACAAACTCATAACATGAAAAATGTCAAGCATTGAACCACGAATCCAGACATATAAAAAACTTAACCTAACTCTCAGAAATGAGAGAGAATTTCTCCATCCCTAATTCTTGACCTAAGTTTTTATCAATGTTCAGATTCAAAATACTCTCAACATATGCAATATAAATGGAAAGTGAAGATATGTATAGTTTCAAGGCCATGAGCATGACATTTTTCATTCATAAATCTAAGCCTAACTCTTCCTAGATTGAGAGATAGAGATCCATAAACTTACCTGTTCAGCTTGGATCGTGCTTGGCAATGGAGGTACTTTCAAGGCAAGGTAAGGACTTGTATAGCTTGCTTGATGTCCAGGGATGCTATTCCAATGCTTGGTGTGCTTTGAATCTTGCTATATCAAGCTGCAGAAGTCAACCTGCAAGAGAGAAAAGTGAAAATGGCACAACTGGTTAGAGGTGTTACAGTCTGCTTCCAATGCTTGGGACAGTTTGTATGGATGGTAGGGAATGTGTTTGAACTGGTTTGGATGAAAATGCACGAGTGGATTGAGCTATGGGATTCAAACTGCAGCTTATGCCCTGTTTTTGCAGTTTTATGGTGTTTCTGTGAATGGGGAGATATTGAAGGTGATAGGCTCGTGTTTCAGGTCAGGTTGGATGTTTGGAAGATGCTCAAGAAGTTTGTCTAAGCTTGTGGTTGCAGCAATGTGTGTTGGTGTTACAAAATGCCAAGTTTCTTGTAATGTAAGTCAAAATGCCAAGTGCTGGTACAGGCTCCTCTAGGCCCCTCTAATGTAATGCTAAACTTTCCCTTGATCAGTGGGATTAGCTCAATAACTTGTGCCAAAGAGATTTGCCTTGTACTACTTGGATTGCAAATTTGACATAAAGTTAATCTTTTCAAGAATAGATAAAATGCTTTTTCCATTTATGGCTTAACCTTCCATGTAATGACCAAATGAGAAAAATAATGTCTTGGCACAATGGATTAGCATTGAATTTATGAGTGTAAATGAGATTTGAGGCCTGTAATCTAGGAGTGCAAGCTGAGTTCAAAAATGCCTAAGTGTATGAACATGAAAATTGGCCATGAGCAAAGTGAGTTTTTCCCATATTGCCAAATTCGATTCTCCCTAACCATAAGGTTGTTTGATGAGTTCTTGGACATTTTGGAAAACTTGGAATGTGTACTACAATCCATATTTGTAATGCAAATTGAAATTCCAAGTGGAAGCATGTGAAAAGTGGCCATGAAGTTAAGCAAAAATCCTGCCTAAAATAGGTCAAAATTTCTCTAAGTTAAGAAATGTTTTGCACCCTTGTTCCAAAAATCATAACTTGAGATACAAGCTTTTTTTGAGGAAACTTTGTGAATCAAAGTTGTAGATTTTTCAATGGACTACAACTTTCATGTTTTTACTTTTGTTTGAATCCAAATGTATCTTGATGAAAAAATGGTACAAAGTTAGGAAAAAATTAGGGATTTTCATAACTTAGAAAAATTCTAAGTTATGAAAATTCTTCATTTTAAACCCTAATTTGCAATTTTTGATTTCTTGATGAACAAGTTTCATAATTTGGCATGTTTTGGTGAAAAATGAATCTTGACACTTGATTTTGACCAAAAAGTCAAAGTTTAACTTTTCAGTATACAGTCAAAAATTGATCAATTGACTGGAAAATTCATCTGTCAATCTTGTGCATTTGGGATCCTTTGAATTTGTTGAACATGTCAAGACAATTCCATGGGGTCCTTGAGTCCATATGTGAGTTTGGCTAGCCATTGGTTAGGTCAAACAGTCAAAAATTGCCTTTGTGCAGTCAAAACCCTAAAAATGACCATTTTGCCCTTTTGGTGATCTGATCAAATTTCTTGTGGAATTGTGATCCAAACTTGACCAAATGGTTTATATGAGTTCATAATATTGATGTGTGTCAAAAATCATGAGGTTTAACTGTCAATTGACCACAGCTGACTTTTTCCCCAATACAGCTGATTTCTAGGTCAACTGTCCAATTGACTGGGCAAAGTTTGGAATCAAGACTTGAAACTTGGTATGGATAAACTTGGGAGTCCAACATGGAGCATGAAAGTCATTTTAGGCATTTTAGGTCAAAACATCTTTGTGCAAACACAAACCCTAATTTGGGTCAACAGTGCAAGGAAGAGCCTTGAGCAGAGCAAACCCTAACTTGATCTTGAGCTCCAAGGGTCTTGTGGTGAGAAAATAATGATGAAAATGGGAGGGCAAATTTTAGGGTACAACAGTTGCCCCTGTTGAATCTTCTTGCACCTGAAGAGTTAGATTGGCAGGTTTGCCTTTCGCGTCTCGAAGGTAAAAGGAGATTGGACACTAGAGTGCCCTTAAATTTGCACTCGTCAGAACGATGGATGCGGGAATGGGCTTAGAGATGCCATTTGGAGATGGGATTAAAGATGCCAGCTAGAGGGGTGACTGAATCTTGTCGGGGATGGGCTTAAAGATGCCATCTGGAATGAGTTATCAGAAAGGTGTCCATGTTTTGGAACATCTCTGAACTGGGGGGTTTTGAATAAGCAATGGATTGATATCCGCGCTTGGAGAATCCATAAACTATTTTCAAAAGTTGAGTCTGAACAAGCGATAGATTAGCATCCGTTGTTGGGAGGAATCTGTAAACTGTTTTCAGAATTTGAAGTTGAATAAGCAATAGAGCAGCATTCGTTGTTGGGAAGCGTCCGTAAACTGTTTTCAAAAGTTGAGAAGAATCTGAACAAGTGATAGGTTAACATCCGTTACTGGAGAACCCATGAACTGTTTTCAGAAGTCTTGAAGTTGAATAAGCAATAGAGCAACATCCGTTGTTGGGAAGCGTCCGTAAACTGTTTTCAAAAGTTGAGAAGAATCTGAACAAGTGATAGGTTAACATCCGTTACTGGAGAACCCGTGAACTGTTTTCAGAAGTCTTGAAGTTGAATAAGCAATAGAACAACATCCGTTGTTGGGAAGCGTCTGTAAACTGTTTTCAAAAGTTGAGAAGAATCTGAACAAGTGATAGGTTAACATCCGTTACTGGAGAACCCATGAACTATTTTCAGAAGTCTTGAAGTTGAATAAGCAATAGAGCAACATCCGTTGTTGGGAAGCGTCTGTAAACTGTTTTCAAAAGTTGAGAAGAATCTGAACAAGTGATAGGTTAACATCCGTTACTGGAGAACTTGTGAACTGTTTTCAGAAGTCTTGAAGTTGAATAAGCAATAGAACAGCATCCGTTGTTGGGAAGCGTCCGTAAACTGTTTTCAAAAGTTGAGAAGAATCTGAACAAGTGATATGTTAACATCCGTTACTGGAGAACCCGTGAACTGTTTTCAGAAGTCTTGAAGTTGAATAAGCAATAGAACAACATCCGTTATTGGGAAGCGTCCGTAAACTGTTTTCAAAAGTTGAAGAAGAAACCGGTGCAGGGTTTCCTGATGATGAGTCAGTGTAAAACTGCATCTTGAATAATTGTTAATGATAGCCTTTCATTCTTATCCTGAAAATGACAAAATGTTAGCTAAACACAAAACTATGTTGCATGAAATGTATGATGCAATATGTGTTGTATCAATGTTTATGATATGAATGTAAATGCATGCACATGTAAGCTGAAGAGCTGTCTTGCTGAGGATAAATAAATCCTGGATGGCTGGAGACAAAAGAATCTTGGTTGCTGTCGGGGAAAAAAATTCCTGACTGCTGTCGGGGAGGGCAAGAATCTTTGATTGCTGAAGAGGAGACATCTTTGTGGACTACTGCTGGAGAAACAGGAGCTTGGGTTATATACCAATCTTCTGGGGATTCTTGTCTTGAGGAGATCTTTACCGCGGAATATATGATTATCCCGTGAGGAACTGAGAGTCTTCACTCTGCTTGGGGATTGATAATTGGAAGTTTTAGCTCCGCTGGGGATATTGAAACTTGACTCTGAGGGGAGTTAGCTTCTGTAAAGCTCTCTGGCTGGGGATTGAGGGAATCTTTTGATTGCTGCAGGTGTTGATCTGGAATAAGTTACTGAATGTCGCCATCTCTGGGTCACATCTTGAACTATTTCTAGATCTTGAGTAAGAATCTTTTGAGTTTGAGAAGGAACCGGTGTAGGGCTTCCTGATGATGAGTCTGTGTAAAACTACATCTTGGATTTGAGATCTGTATGAGTAGCAGAATGACTTCCGTGTCTGGAGTGTATCTGAAACTGTAACTAGGATCTGAATGAGTAACAGAATAGCTACCGTGTCTGGAGTGTATTTGAACTGTATCTTGGAGTAGAGATCTGTATGAGTAGCAGAATGACTTCCGTGTTTGGAGTATATCTGAAACTGTAACTAGGATCTGAATTAGTAACAGAATGGCTACCGTGTTTGGAGCGTATCTGAAACTATATCTTCCGACAGGTGATGAAGGAATTGTTGAACACTTTTGACATTCGAATGCCCCAAGTGGTGATGTAGATAATTTCCTGGCTTGTTACAGGTGTTAATCCACAATCAGTCGTTCACAGATATTTTCCTGGCTTGTTACAGGTGTTGATCTGGAACTTAAGAAAGGTGACAGAATGGCAACCGTGTTTGGAGCACATCTGGACCGTATCTTCCAACAGGTGATGAAGGAATTGTTGAACACTTTTGACATTCGAATGCCCCAAGTGGTGATGTAGATAATTTCCTGGCTTGTTACAGGTGTTAATCCATAATCAGTCGTTCACAGATATTTTCCTGGCTTGTTACAGGTGTTGATCTGGAACTTAAGAAAGGTGACAGAATGGCAACCGTGTCTGGAGCACATCTGGACCGTATCTTCCAACAAGTGATGAAGGAATTGCTGAACACTTTTGACATTCGAATGCCCCAATTGGTGATGTAGATAATTTCCTGGCTTGTTACAGGTGTTAATCCACAATCAGTCGTTCACAGATATTTTCCTGGCTTGTTACAGGTGTTGATCTGGAACTTAAGAAAGGTGACAGAATGGAAACCGTGTCTGGAGCACATCTGGACCGTATCTTCCAACAGGTGATGAAGGAATTGCTGAACACTTTTGACATTCGAATGCCCCAAGTGGTGATGTAGATAATATCCTAGCTTGTTACAGGTATTAATCCACAATCAGTCGTTCACAGATATTTTCCTGGCTTGTTACAGGTGTTGATCTGGAACTTAAGAAAGGTGACAGAATGGCAACCGTGTCTGGAGCACATCTGGACCGTATCTTCCAACAGGTGATGAAGGAATTGTTGAACACTTTTGACATTCGAATGCCCCAAGTGATGATGAGGGAGTCTTGAATCAGATTACTCTACAAATTGAGAGATTTCTCGAAATCTTGACTGGACTGCCCTAGGTTAACTGAACTTTGAAAGATCTGTTGAAACCTTGACTGGACTGCCCCAGGTTAACTGAATAGTGACATGTGATGCCCCTTGTTGATAGGAGACTTTTCGTTGGAAGTGTCATCCTTCTTGAAGTGATTTTACTCATTGAGAGAGTTTCCGTTCCTCCGAACGTTCGCTGTATGAATTTCTTCGCTGTCAAACAAATAGCCAAATTCAAACAGTGGTATTCAAGCAATGCAAAGTTTATGTTTGTCTCAAAGTTTTGAAAAATGCGTTTTTTAGCAGAAAACTTTTTATCAGACAGTTCAAAACGAGATTTTAGAGTAAAGCCTTACAGGAGTCAGGATACCTTTGGTAATAGTATGCTTTCGAACTAACCCATGCTTCAATTAGGACTTTTGAAGGGTTGTAACGTGGCCTGGTTCACGGTTTAAGAAACAAAGGATCAAGGCTCAAAGTGTATTTATACCCACCCGCTCTTCGTGATGTTCTTCAACCTTAAGCTCAGTTAATTGTGCGTCGCACTCTGTTTTGAGTTTGGAATGACCTTTGGGTGATGGTTCACCAGTTGAATTTTGGGAGACAGTCATCATCTCCTTTTTTCTTTGCAACATTTTTCATGTTGTTGAGGATTTGTAATGACCTCACTATTTTGATTTTGATTTGTTATCCCTAACTTTTGCCTGACTGTTCCCGTTTTTGAGATCACAGTTAGCGGGATGCCCCAGCTTTCTTAAGCCTCCTTTACAGGTTTTGTCTTAGTGGACTTTTATCTTTTGAGATTGACTGTCTATGTGGTAGGGAACCATCACTGTCTTTTGATTCCAAGGGAATGCTTTTCTTTGTCATCGTTCGTTGTATTACAAACTGAGAGTTTGCGACCTCAATGCGCATTTTCTTTTGAATTAACTAAGATACTACCCTACCCCAGGTTTATATCAAAGGTTTCGATCGTTTAGAACAGAAAACTCCTACTTCTTTGGCTCGAAGGGGTTGACTAGGGATTAACTTCCTTATAACTCCAGTGTTTGGGAATTGAAAGAAATGCATGTACATCATCAGCAAGGTCTGTTCAAAAACATATTGTATGAGATTATGGTATTGTTTCGTCATCCTCCCTCTAAAGGCTTGCAGCTTTTTATCAAGAGTTAAATATCATAAAAAAAACATAAGAGTAGTGAAAACGAATGGATGAATTCAAGACAAACATATGCAACGCATTAATGAAACAGAGTTTAACATCAACAGTTAATTGTTTGAAAACAAAAGAAATTAACACTTTGAACATTCAAATGAAGCAAAAGTCTTTCAGCTTGAGCTTTGTCCCTTCAGGTCGAGAACTCCTTAACGGAAGATTTTCATCTCGCCGTCTGGCATGAATTCCAGCACTCCAATGTCGATCAGATCTTGAATCTTATTCTTCAAGGCCCAACAGTCGTCGGTGTCGTGTCCCGGGCTGTAAGAGTGGTAAACACAAAATGTATCGGGACGATAGTTAGGAGCAGAGGTATTGGGCTTCCGAGGAGGATCCCTTAAAGTAAGCAGGTTGACCTCTAACAGGCGCTTCAGTATGAAGGATGATGGTATCTCAGTCTCCGTGAACTGTCTTCCCGACGTTTCTTGCTTATGTCGATTACCCCGTTGACGCTGGCGAGGTTGTTGGTGGGCTTGTGACCCTGAAGCAAGCAAAGGAGCCTTCCCTTTGTCTTCTTGAGTGGATGGAGGCTGAGTGGTGACTTGCTCTTCAACCTCAGATGTTTGGCCCAGTTGGCTGTTCCGAAGCAGTTGGTTGACGAGAACCCTGAGCTCTTCTTGTCTTTGAGACAGGTCTTGGATGAGAGCCATCTGGCCCACCAACTGTCCCATCACTTAGATCCTCAAGGTTATCAAATCAAACTGCAGCTCTGCAAGCTGATCACTCCTGGAATTGTTTGAATTCTCCAAGCCCTTTGTGAGGAGAGCTTTCATTTCTTCTTGCCCCAGAGACAAGTTCAAGAACATTTCCTGCAGCTGAGCAGTCTGGTCTTGGATATCTTTGACAGACCTTTCTAGATCCATCTCTTACTGAAATAAACAGCAGGAGAGTAAGGAAACCCGAAAAAGGAAAGATCGTCAAGATGTAATGCATGATATGTGGATGCATGCTTTCAAGGATCTCTTGGGGTAAACACAAGAGAATGTTAGAGGTTGAACTTCGATCTTTGATTGGATTTTTTTTGCACCGGTGGATGCCTTTCCACGAGAATCAAGCTCACCATGTCAAGTGGGTCATAGCCCCTGATTCAAGTTGTTGCACTGGATCTTTGATTTGAGAACTTTGTATCAGTGGATTTCTTTCCACGAGAATCAAGCTCACCATGTCAAGTGGGTCATAGCCCCTGATTCAAGTTGTTGCACTTGATCTTTGGTTGGCATTTGTTTAGAGGAGAAACCTCTTGCCCATTGGTAGACGTCTGGTTCAATGTAACCCTGCATCAAAAGAACCCTCAAGATCCTTGAAATGGTTATTGAAAATGCTATGGTATGATGTCATGATGTTATGCACATGCATGCAAAAGCAAGTGAGTGTATATACAGGTAATCATATTCACACAAAGCAAACAAGTCCTTAAGTTCAGGCTTGCATGAGGTTCAGGTACTACCCTCTTTCAGTTTCGTTGGTTAAGACATGTCCTATCAAAAGTAACTGGGTTCTAGAGGATCTCAATATCACTGACTACCCTCAATCGGTCATAACTCCAGCATCGCTATCTTTTCTTACGGCCGGAACCATCGCGAGAGTTTAGCCTCAATGAGTGTAGCATACTGCTACTGTTCTATGGCCAAGTTGGGTCAATTTAGGGTTCTAAGGCCGGTTGGTGCTTAATGACTCCTTGGAAGACCCATATTCTCCCTGTTTCAACACAAGGGATATTGGTACAGACCAAGGTGCCACACCAAAGTAGCCACTGCTTCACCCATGTCGGTATACCCCGGACAGGTCCCTCACAGATTATGCTACCTAAAAGGGTATTCCCCAGATCCGGGTTAGGATCTATGAAACTCCGATGCAAAGCCCACAAATATAAAAGCAAACAAAGTAAGCAATTGAGAAAAAGGTGATCTAAACCCTAAGGTAACCCCACTTTTAAGTAAACTTCCCCAGCAGAGTCGCCAGTTCTGTGATACGGTGGGAGAACTGACTTGAGGTTTTGCGTTTGTTTTCGCAAATGTTTCGGTTGAGCAAGAGTCGCCACCGACTTTTTATTTTATCCTAAGGAAAGGTTAAAAAGCACAGCAAAAACCTTTGAGATGTTTTCTTGGGTTCGGGGAGTAGATTATAGAAAGGGAAGGTATTAGCACCCTTTCTATCCATGGTTATCCATGGGCTCTTAGTTACTTGCTTAGATCAACTTGCCTTGATTTTCAATTGTTTGAAATGGTGCTTTGTGTATGTGGTTTTGAAAATGTTTTGAAAAAGATGCCTTTCCTAGGCAACCCTTGTAACAATTCTTTACTCGAATGTTTTACAAAAGGTGTTTGTCTTTTTGAAAAGATGTTTCAAGGTTTTGAAAGTTGTTTTGAAAGTTGGTGTTTGTGATGTGTGTTTTGAAAATGGGCAAGTGTTTTTGTTTCACAAGTTGGCAAGTAACTAGGAGCTATCTACCCTAAATTTCTCAAAGATCTTTGCTATGTTTTAACCCTTTTAACAATTTTGTTCCACCATTGTATTTGGTGGACAATCTTGTGTTAGGATATGAACGGGACGGACGCAGATCATCGTTTAGACCATGATTGTAATGGTGCCAAGTATCTTTGGCAACTTTTCCTTTAAGGGACTTGATCATGTTTTAGGCAACTTTCGAAAGCGTCATCGAGGGACCATGATCATTTGATTGTTTTGTTTTTGCCAAAGATACATAACATGCAATATGGCCCATTATTGAAGGCAACAAGTGGAGTACCCTAGGGGTGCAAGTGTGATTAGTGTTGTCCATTTTCATGCTTGTTTATCTTGAAATTAGGTCAAACTATTTTTGGTTAATTTTGCATACAAAACCCTAATTCTAACATGGCATAATTAGAAAACTTTTAAATGCGAAAAATAAAAGGTCCTAAGTTATTACAACACAATATATGGGATGGGGGATACAAATGTTCAAATGGGGATATTTTGACAAGAAAATAAATTCTAACTATTACATCCAAATTGAAATTCTACAAGGGATTTAATTGCACAAGTATTCAATAAAATAAGGATAAATATGCAAAATACAAAAATGGTTTTCATATGTATGTAAAAGGGTATTTATCATGTGCCAAAGAAACAAAAATAAAAATGAATTAATTTTGGTATTTTTGGTATTTTAGGGGCAAAACCCTAATTTTATGAATAAAAATTATTTATTATATAATATATGCAATATTTATTAATTATTTACAAAAAAATAAATAAAAGAAGATATATTGTAAAAAAAGTATTTTTGAGGTCAAAATATTAATAAAATAAAATGTATTAATTCTTTGTATTTTCCTTAAATATACTAATAAATATATAAGTATTTTACATTACTTATTAAATATATATTATATGTACAAAAATTAAGTATTTAGTATTTACAAAAAAAAAAGAGTATATTTTTTTATAAAATGTTTTCAAAAGGGTAAAATAAAATAAAATCAAAAAGTAAAAATATTTGCATTGTTTTTAGTTATCTTAAATAAAAGTATTATGTTTATTTTATGTACAAAACTAAATAAAAATCAAATAAATATCAAATAAAAATGTAAAAATGTGAGAAAAATAATTTTAATATTTTTTCATGCTTAAATAAAATAAATGAATCAGAAACAAAAATCAAAAGTCAAAAATAATGAAAATAAAATACAATGGGCCAAGGGGGTGCATATGTGAGAATGTGGTGTAAAAAGAAGAAAAATCACAGGCCCATCCCATGAAAGGTTGTCTTCAACCTTCAGACAACAACATTTGAAAAAAACGCGCCTTTTCTTCCCTGCTTGCTATCTCTTGATTCTTTGATTTTCAGCACAAACTCATAACATGAAAAATGTCAAGCATTGAACCATGAATCCAGACATATAAAAAACTTAACCTAACTCTCAGAAATGAGAGAGAATTTCTCCATTCCTAATTCTTGACCTAAGTTTTTATCAATGTTCAGATTCAAAATACTCTCAACATATGCAATATAAATGGAAAGTGAAGATATGTATAGTTTCAGGGCCATGAGCATGACATTTTTCATTCATAAATCTAAGCCTAACTCTTCCTAGATTGAGAGATAGAGATCCATAAACTTACCTGTTCAGCTTGGATCGTGCTTGGCAATGGAGGTACTTTCAAGGCAAGGTAAGGACTTGTATAGCTTGCTTGATGTCCAGGGATGCTATTCCAATGCTTGGTGTGCTTTGAATCTTGCTATATCAAGCTGCAGAAGTCAACCTGCAAGAGAGAAAAGTGAAAATGGCACAACTGGTTAGAGGTGTTACAGTCTGCTTCCAATGCTTGGGACAGTTTGTATGGATGGTAGGGAATATGTTTGAACTGTGTGATACGGTGGGAGAACTGACTTGAGGTTTTGCGTTTGTTTTCGCAAATGTTTCGGTTGAGCAAGAGTCGCCACCGACTTTTTATTTTATCCTAAGGAAAGGTTTAAAAAGCACAGCAAAAACCTTTGAGATTTTTCTTGGGTTCGGGGAGTAGATTATAGAAAGGGAAGGTATTAGCACCCTTTCTATCCATGGTTATCCATGGGCTCTTAGTTACTTGCTTAGATCACTTGCCTTTTGTTTTCAATTGTTTTAAATGGTGCTTGTGTGTGTGTGTGGGTTTGAAAATGTTTTGAAAAGAAGCCAATGTGGTGGCAACCTTTGTAATGATCCATGTGGGGATGTATACAAAGATGTATGTCTTTTGAAAAGGTTTTCATTTGTTTTTGATATTTGTTTTGAAAGTGTTGTGAGGTGTGGTTTTAGAAATAGGCAAGTGTTTTAGTTTGCAAGATTGATTCAAGTAACTAAGAGGTTATCTACTCCTAAATTTCTCAAAGTTTATTGCTATGTCTTAACCCTTTTAATAAGTTTGTTCCACCATTGTATTTGGTGGACAATCTTATGTTTAGGATGTGAAAGGGACGGGCGCGGGTCATCGTTTAGACCATAATTGCAATGGTGCCAAGTATCTTTGGGCATTTTCTTTAAGGGACTTGATCATTTTGTTTTGGCAATATTTTGAAAATGTTATCGAGGGACTATGATCATTTGATTTGTTTGTTTTGCCCAAAGAGACCTAACATGCAATATGGCCTAATTTTGAAAGGCAACAAGTGGATGTAACCCTAGGGGTGTTAGTGTGCAAGTGTGTTTTATTGCATACAAGAGTTTTTCTTTGAATTAGGTTTTTCTATTTCATTGATTTTATCTTGTCATACACGTCCTAATTACTAGCAATAAGAAGCGGAAATGTAAAATCCTACGCTATTACAACAATTAGGGGAGGGGGATACACATTTGTACATGGGGGGTTCAACGAGAAAAATAGACAAAAAAGAAAATAGCAGAAAACAAGATATATAGAGAGAGAGGGAGCCTGCGCGCTGCTGGGAGGTCATCAGAAGTTCTGACCCAGATCCGCTGCCAGATGATCAACCTGTTAGTGAAACTGGATGAGTCAGAACTTCTGACTCTAGAACCTGCAAAACAGAACCTTGTTAGTGGGGAAATCAGAAGTTCTGATTTCCCTGCGCTGCAAGACAGAAGTTTGTTAGTGGAGAAACCAGAAGTTCTGATTCTGCTGAAAAGGCAATAATTCTCAGAGGTTCTGATATCATTGACGGCAGAACAGGCTTCAGATGTGCTAACGTCAAAGTCAGCACTTGGCTTTTTCCTGTACTAATCAGAACATCTGCAATCCTGTTGTTACTCCACAAAACAGGAAACATATTTGGAACAGATCCAGCAAAATAGCAAAAAGGTTTCAGAGGTCAGAATCACCAAGGTCACTGGCAAGTCCTATACTGGCTCAAAACGTTCTGAGGTATGAGAGTCCTCAGAACATAAACAGCAATAACATGAATATTTACATTATGTTACTTGAATATGCACAGCTGATGATGCTTAACAGTGTGGCGAGGGTCAGCAGGTGCTTACCTGACTGTTTGGAAAGTGGTGGGTGAAAGTTAGCTTTTGGTTCTGGTGGTGTTCTGGACAGATTTGGAAAAGGGGAAGTAAAGGTGTATACGTGTATAGGGTCAGAAGTTTGGAAAGAGTGCTTTTGGTTTACAGAAAAGAGCTAGATATTTGATGAAGTTGAAGGTGAGAAACTTAAAGTTATGAAACAAAGCTGGAGATTTTGGCAGAGTTTCAGAATGCTGTGTTGCTAGGAGTTTTGTTTCTCTCTTAGCAATTTCTGTTTTGTTTTCTTGAACGTCCTTTGCAGTGGTGAAAGCTCTCTATTTATAGGCAAAGTTCTTGTGGATGCCTTGAACATTTAAGGCGCCAACAGAGTTTGAATTTGTTCTTTGACAGAAATTCCTGGGAAGTTGTGATAACAGCTAGCTTTCAGCCTAGGTTGCAGCAGCAGGCGTAGATTGGGGAGAAGTGACCTCTGAAGTGGGCGGTGGCGTGAAGACCCATGCCAGAATCTGTGCAAAAGCATTTTCCAAGCCACACGTGAATGCTCAGGAGTGGTTGGAAGCATTAATGGGCATTAAATGGTGACAAGACCTGTCAATACCAACGTTCTGGTAATGGAAACCAGCGTTGAATCAGCAGCGTAAACCATGCTATGGCCTTGGCTACCTGTTGTCTTAGTAAGCTCTGGAGATTCTCCTAGTTTTCTGGTACGTTCCTTGGATCTACTTCTGGACAATTTGGACTTAGAGATTCTGTATCAGTGTGACACCCATTCTTCTGACCTTTCATCTTCTGATTTCAACCTGTTCTGAAGGAGCCTTCAGACTTTCCTGCTTCTCTTGCATTCCTTTAGCAAATTCTGACTGAGCTTGTGTAACTGCTGAAGGGGCATGTTCTGTTTGAGGCTTACATTCTGAACCAACTTTACAACTTCTGATTGAACTGATGTAGCTGTTGAAGAGCCAACTTCTGACCACGCTGAGCCAAGCTTGCAACTTCTGACCGTCTTCATCTGGAATGGGTCCAGAAGTTCTGAAGCGATGATTTTTCTAAAAACACTTATTTTAGAGAAGCATTCTAAGTACTTAGAATTTGATTTTTTTTTCAAGATAAAAGTGTTGTTTCTGGAGTTCGTGAGATCATCTTGCTCTTGTAAGCGGCTTGCTTGGGCAAAGGGATAACTCAGGACTTGGATTTGTTTCAGAGGGACCTTGAAAATCCAAGATGGTTTCCTGAAGAAAGGGAGGGCAAATTTTGGGGTACAACAGTTGCCCCTGTTCAATCTTCTTGAACCTGAAGAGTTAGATTGGCAAGTTTGCCTTTCGCGACTCGAAGGTAAAAGGAGATTGGACACCAGAGTGCCCGGAAATTTGCACTCGCATAGTAGAGTGTCAGCAATGTGACGGCGGGAATGGGCTTATAGATGCCATTTGGAGAGGTGGTGGATAGGGAGATGGGCTTACAGATGCCATCTGGAGATGTGACAGATCTTCATCGGGAATGGGCTTACAGATGCCATTTGGAAGTGTTGATCGCACAAGAGATTCCTTAGCGAGAACTTTATGTATCTGAGAAAGGCAGATGTTTTCCTGGCTTGTTACAGGTGTTTGATCTTCAATCTCCTTATGCAGATATGCTCTGGCTGGATACAGGTATCGAATCTACAATCGGTGGCTCACAGATGTGCCCTGGATGGATACAGGAGTTGAATCTGGAAATGGTCGTCAATAGATATGCCCTGGCTAGATACAGGAATCGAATCTGGAATTGTTGTAGTTGATAGATGTGCCCTGGCTGGATACAGGAATCGAATCTTCGAACTCCTCAGACGTGCCCTGGCTAGATACAGGAATCGAGTCTGGAATTGTTGTAGTTGATAGATGTGCCCTGGCTGGATACAGGAATCGAATCTTCGAACTCTTCAGACATGCCCTGGCCAGATACAGGAATCGAGTCTGGAAATTCTTCAGACGTGCCCTGGCTAGATACAGGAATCGAGTCTGGAAATGTGGTCAACATATATGCCCTGGCTAGATACAGGAATCGAATCTGGAAATGTGGTCAACAGATATGCCCTGGCTAGATACAGGAATCGAATTTGGAAATGTTGTCGATAGATATGCCCTGGCTGGATACAGGAATCGAATCTTCGAATTCTTCAGACGTGCCCTGGCTAGATACAGGAATCGAGTCTGGAAATGTTGTCAACAGATATGCCCTGGCTAGATACAGGAATCGAATCTGGAAATGTGATAGTTGATGGTAGTTGTCTTTGGGATTGTCTTTTTTCCTGAAAAGGCAAAACATAAGTTGTATGCAATGTCATGATGTATGATATGTGTGATGTTTTAACATGAGACAACGTTGCATGCACTTTATCATGTATGTAAGCGAGATGTATGAAAGTGTGAAATGTTTATGAATGTAACTTCGTCTTAGGAAAATAGATCTTTGATGATTGGCCGGGGAGTTGCCCTGTGGCCGAGATACTTTGCTGAAGTGTTGATGAGAGGCCTGCTGAGGACTTTAATGATGGATCCTGCTGGGGATAAAAAACTCCGCTGGGAAACACCAAAGGTAAACTCTGCTGGGGAATACCAAAAATAGACTCCGCTGGGGATATCAAAGATAAACTCCGTAGGGGATTGAAAGATACTTTGTTGGGGGCAATCTTCCGTGGCGGTTAGCTGAGGGTAACCCAGTTATAAGCCCTTGTGAGGAATAACTCTGAACAAAGCTTGGGAGAGACGTCTGTATTCTGCAGGGAACAAGCTTCCAGAATCTTCTGGGGATAAGCTTTAAGACCTGCCGGGGAAAGTTGTGCCTTTTTAGGATCGACGGGGAATCAACTCGGCTTGGGGAGAGTATTGCTGAATCTTGTCTTACTCTGCGGGGCGTTGAGATGATTTGGTCACATCCTTCAGTCGAATCTACCTGGGTACCTTGGCGGACAAAGCAATCAGACTGCATCAGACAACTTCACATTGCCACTGTTTCTGATGTCACCTGTAATTAATCTTTCGTTTCATATGCAAATATTTATGAATCAGCAATTTTAATGTCAAATGCATATATCAAAAATGAACATTGGACGTTCTTCGCCAGACAAAACAGAAAAAAGGAAAAGCAATGGTAATTTGTATGGACAAATGAATTTGCATTGATTTGCACTTTGCCTGTGAATAGGCGTTTTTGTACAAGAGGCTGACATCCTAGTAAGAGGACGCCGCCAAATAACATAGAATTTACAATTTTTGAAAAGGAAACAAAACAGATATGTGAACGATCCCACTGGGTTCCAACTCTGCTATCGCCTTTATGTCTCCGGGCGTCTCATCGCTTTGCTGCCTAGTTGAAGATGAAGCTGATTGGTCGATGCCGAAGTCTGAGCCAGATAGTCGATGCCGAACTCCGGATGCGAAGTGATCCAATGAGACATAGTGTTACGCTTTATCCCTAACTTTTGCCTGGACCGCCCTTTCGGGTTTTCAGTCCACCGGGATACCCATTTTTGCCCAAGCCGCCTTTTCAGGTTTTCGACTTGCCGGGTGTACAGATTTTTTTCATTTCATCCCTTATTTTTGCCCGAACCCTTTTGGTTCGCCGGGAAGCCCTTATTTTTGCCTAGGTATGTCAACCTAGCGGGTCTTTTATTTATGCGTAGTATTTTTTCACTATGTCTGCATTGGCGGGGTGAGGAAGGTCGTCACCATCCATGGTGGTTAGGATCATGGCTCCTCCTGAGAACACATGTTTAACCACAAATGGCCCTTCGTACGTAGGGGTCCATTTGCCCCGGGGATCACTTTGAGGAAGGATGATGCGTTTGATTACCAAGTCCCCAACTTGATATTCTTGCGGTCTGACTTTCTTGTTAAATGCCCTGATCATCCGTTTTTGATACGTCTGACCATGACAGATAGCGGTGAGCCTTTTTTCGTCAATCAGGTTTAATTGATCAAGTCGAGTCTGTATCCAGTCATCTTCACTCAAGTCTGCATCCTTCATTATCCGGAGAGAGGGTATCTGGACTTCGATTGGCAAGACTGCCTCCATGCCGTAGACCAAGGAGAAGGGAGTTGCCCCGGTTGACGTCCTTGCTGAGGTGTGGTACCCATGAAGAGCAAACGGCAACATCTCGTGCCAATCTTTATAAGTCACTGTCATCTTCTGCACAATTTTCTTGATATTTTTATTAGCTGCCTCTACAGCCCCATTCATCTTCGGTCGGTAGGGAGAAGAATTGTGGTGTTGTATCTTGAATTGTTCACAGAGTTCAGTGATCATCTTGTTATTGAGATTGGTACCATTGTACGTAATGATTCTTTCCGGGACACCGTACCGACAGATCAGATTATGCCGGATGAAACGTGCCACGACGCTCTTGGTTACTGTGGCGTAGGAAGCTGCCTCAACTCACTTCGTGAAGTAATCGATCGCCACCAAGATGAAGCGATGCCCGTTGGTTGCCGTTGGTCGGATCTCACCGATCATATCAATGCCCCACATTGCAAAAGGCCAGGGTGCCATCAGGACGTTCAGAGGAACCAGAGGGATATGCACCTTGTCATCATAGATCTGGCATTTATGACAAGTTCGGGAGTGTTGGTAACAATCAGCTTCCATTGTGGACCAGAAATATCCTGCCCGAAGGATTTTCTTAGCCATGGTGTGTCCACTGGAATGTGTTCCAAATGTGCCTTCATGTAGTTCTATCATGATCTTCTCTGCTTCAGCCTTATCCACACAATGTAGTAGAGTTGAATCATGATTCCGTTTGTAGAGAATGTCGTTGCTGAGGAAGAATTTTGCCGCAAACCTCCTCATGAATTTCTTGTCATTGACAGAGGCACCTTCAGGGTATTCCTGAGCTTCCAAGTACCTCTCCACCTCATGATACCAGGGTTTTTCAGTCACCTTCTCGGCCTCGAGATCGCAGCAGTATGCTGGTTCATCCAACTTCCAGATAATGATTCGGGGAGCCTCATTGTCCCATTTAACTTTGAACATTGAAGACATCGTAGCTAGTGCGTCCGCTAGCTGATTCTCCTCTCTCGGGAAGTGCTCAAAAGTTATTTCTTCAAAGTGGGGAAGCAAGGTCAACACATACTCCTTGTAAGGAATGAGATTTGGGTGTTTCGTATCCCACTCGCCTTTGATCTGATTGATCACGAGAGCGGAATCTCCGAAGACACTCAGAAACTTGATCCTTAAGTCAATTGCAGCTTGAAGACCCATGATACATGCCTCATACTCCTCCATGTTGTTGGTGCAGTTGAAACATAATCGGGCGGTGAGTGGAGTATGAGTTCCTTTGGGGGATATGATTACAGCGCCGACGCCGTTACCTAAAGCATTGGAGGCTCCGTCAAAATGCATAGACCATCGGGATCCTTCCTCAGGTCCTTCATCCGGTCCAGGTACTTCACAGTCAGTTACCACCATGATGTCTTCGTCCGGAAAATCAAAGTTCAATGATTGGTAATCGTCCACAGGTTGGTGTGCCAAATGATCTGCCAGTACACTTCCTTTGATTGCTTTCTGAGTTGTATACTGGATACCATACTCTGTCAAGATCATTTGCCATCTCGCTATTCTCCCAGACAGAGCAGGCTTTTCAAATATGTACTTGATGGGATCCATCTTTGAAATCAACAAGGTAGTGTGAGTCAGCATATACTGTCTCAGCCGGCGAGCAGCCCATACAAGAGCGCAGCAACTTTTCTCAAGCAGTGAGTAACGAGACTCACAGTCGGTAAACTTTTTGCTCAAGTAATAAATAGCGTGCTCTTTTCGGCCAGACTCGTCATGCTGCCCCAGCACACACCCCATTGAATTATCAAGCACTGTCAAGTATAGTATCAGAGGTCTTCCTTCCACTGGTGGCATAAGAATGGGTGGCTCTTGGAGATATTCCTTTTATCTTTTCAAAGGCAGCCTGACATTCATCGTTCCAGCGTACTACCTGATCTTTCTTCAGTAATTTGAAGATTGGCTCACAAGTAGCAGTCAGATGTGAGATGAATCGGGCAATGTAATTCAATCGTCCTAGGAAGCCTCTAACTTCTTTCTCTGTCTTCGGAGTCGGCATCTCTTGAATAGCTTTAACCTTGGCAGGGTCCACTTGAATACCTTTATCACTTACAATGAAACCTAGCAATTTTCCGGATCTTACCCCAAAGGTGCATTTGTTGGGATTCAACCTCAGCTTGTATAATTTGAGTCGGTCAAACAACTTCCTCAGATGGTCAAGGTGCTCTTCCTCAGTTTGAGACCTTGCAATCATGTCATCAACGTATACCTCAATCTCATGATGGATCATATCATGAAATAAAGCAACCATGGCACGTTGATAGGTTGCCCCAGCATCTTTCAATCCGAATGGCATGACTTTATAACAGAAGGTGCCCCACTGAGTCACAAAGGTAGTCTTCTCCATATCCTCTGGAGCCATCTTGATCTGATTATACCCTGAAAAACCATCCATGAAGGAGAAAACCTTGTGTTGAGCGGTATTGTCAACAAGAACGTCGATGTGAGGTAAGGGGAAGTCATCCTTGGGGCTTGCCCTGTTCAAATCCCTATAGTCGACACACATTCTGACTTTACCGTCCTTCTTTGGCACTGGCACCACATTGGCAACCCACTGCGGGTAAGAAGTCACTGCAAGAAACCCGGCATCGAATTTCTTCATAACTTCGGCTTTGATCTTTTCAGACATCTCTGGGCGCATACGGCGGACCTTTTGCTTCACCGGAGGGCAGTCTTCCTTGGTTGGCAGGTGATGAACCACAATGTCGGCATCCAAACCAGGCATATCTTCATAGGACCAAGCAAATATCTCCATGTAATCTTGTAGCATCTGGATCAACCGTTGCTTCACGCTGAGCTCTAGATTGGCACCAATCCTGACCTCTTTCCTATCTGTCTCAGTACCCAGGTTAATTGTTTCCACCGGCTCTTCATGTGGTTTAATAGCCCTCTCTTCCTGGAGTAGCAGTCTTGCAAGTTCACCAGGCACTTCACAATCATCTTCACCTTCGTCTTCGGCCAAGTTGATCGGATTCTCGAAGTCATAACTGGCGGCAGCAGAGCTGTTACCAGTGAGATCCAGAGTGGATTGAAACTTGTATAAGTGAGTGTGTGTAAATATAGCTGTTTTGCAATATATATAACACAGAAAGAAAAAAGAGCACAAGATTTGAAATGCAACAAACGTCCAATGTTTTGATTGATGATATATGGAAATGTCATACAAAAAGCCCTCACAAATGGAGCTACGATGCCCCGGGTAGGACACCGAGCCAACAAAGTTTTAACATATTGTTTGTTACAAATTAGAAATCAAAAGAAATCAATTACTGCGTGACAAATGTGATAGGTGTAAAATCCTTTGCCGTCCAGTTGCTCGGTCCGTTGCTGGTAGTCGGGTAGATCCAACTGTCAAACTCTGCTTCTTCTACATCCTCCTCAATAGCATTCACCCTTGGGTTGGAGATAAACACCGGATCCTTTCTGATCTTTTCCTTGCGCACAGCCCTCTGAACCTCTCTCTGAACCACAGCCCGGGCATCCTTTAGGGAAGCCATCTTCAAAGGAACATTCTCTTCGACTGCTGTTTCTGCTGCTGCTGAAATTGGATGCACCTCCTCGAAATGCTGAAAGGGGGTTTCAATGAACTCCCCGTCCATCTCAATGTATCTGAAGGAATTCAAATGGCTCACCATATACTCCTCTTCTCCTTGCACAGTGACGATCTTCCCTCTGACAGGGTACTTCAGCTTCTGGTGCAAGGTAGAGGTCACTGCCCCAGCTTTATGGATCCAAGGTCGACCCAGTAGACAAGAGTACGATGGACGTATATCCATCACATAAAAAGTAGAGTCAAACACCTGAGAGCCCACACGAATAGAAATATCAACCTCTCCATGAACCATCCTTTTTGAACCGTCAAAGGCCCTGACGATGATATTGCTGGGCTTCAGTTCCAGGCCTTCACAATCTAAACGGTCTAAAGCCTTTTTTGGTAGAACATTCAAAGAAGAACCAGTATCCACCAATACATGCGCCAGAGTAGTGCCCCTGCATTCGATAGAGACATGCAGGGCATCATTGTGATATCTTCCCTTCGCAGTCAGGTCAGCATCTGAGAAACCCAAGCCATTGTCTGCTGTCAGATTTGCTACGCAATCAGTGAACTGGACTGCAGATGTCTCCTGTGGCACATGGGCCGTTTTGAGAAATGAGATCAAGGCCTTAGCATGGGCCTCAGAGCATAGCAATAAGGAGAGCATGGAGATCTTGGAGGGCGTATGCCCCAGCTGCTCGACAACATTGAAATCACTCTTCTTTATTATTTTCAGGATTTCCTCCATTTCTTGTTGGGAGGCCTCAGCATTTATAGGTATTGGTGCCTCCATCCGGGCAGGCTCCTCTTCAATCCCTTTGCCCCGAGCATTAGATGACTCGGCAGCAGGGGAAACAACTTGATCAGCAACAGGAACAGGTACACTTGTAGGTGTTATAAGGAGGGGTCTTCGAGTAGCGGGCGGTGCAATGTCAGGCGAGAAGAGCCTGCCACTGCGGGTGACCTTGGCTGGACCTGTGATATCGCAGATACTGGCGCCAATGTTGAATTCTTGTTTGATTCCATTCACATATACGTCTGCCCCGTAATGCCAGGGGACAGCTTTATCAGATACGTAGGGGAGAGGCCCCGGAACAGTAATAACCACAGGTGCAACAGTCAGGATTTGAACAGGCTTCTTCGGGAGAGCCTTGACTGGATTATTGAAGATGGTAACCACAGAAACTTCTTTTACCGGAACCAACTGAACAGCAGACTTCTTAAACAGAATCTCCTTGCTATCCATTAGGCTTTGGATGCCTAACTTCAGCAAGGGACAACCAGATAGGGAAACAGCACAGAACAGGCAACCTTCACTGCAACCCGGAAATAAACCGGCCAGCAGTAGGTTCTTCTTGACAATCTTCAGAGGGGTAGCTAGATCATCCACAGAAGCAGCGTACAACTCTTCCTCAATGGCATTTACTCTATGCTGGGGCATAGGAGCAGTTACAACATTCGGTCTCTCAGGCGCTTCAAACTGAATTTCCTTTGCGTCGATAAGATCTTGCACTTTGTTTCTCAAGGCCCAGCAATCATCAGTAGCGTGCCCGGGACTATCAGAATGATAAGCACACCGGGAATTTGGGTTATACTTAGGAGATGCAGTGTTGACGACCTTAGGAGCTTCTTTGAGGGTCACCAAGTTGGTTGATAATAGTTGGGGTAAAATTTGAGATAATGTCATACTCAGCCGGGTATACTGCCTCTTGGGCCTTTCACTTCTTTGTTGATTGTACTGCTGAGGAGCAGCAACAGGTTTTGAGATGACCAAAGCATTGACGGCTTGGCGACTTTCGGGCTTGACTTGTCTTCTAGGACCATAGACGGCACTTGCTTCTTTCTTAAACGGCCTCTTCTCAGTACTGGTGGAGGCAGCCTTTTGTATCTTGCCCGACCTAATGCCAGCTTCAATTCTTTCTCCTGTCAGAATCAAATCCGTAAACCCAGCGGAGGAGTTACCAACCAAATGATTAAAAAATGGACCAGATAAAGTCCCTAGGAACATATCAACCAGCTCACGATCAGTCAATGGAGGCTGCACCCTGCCAGCCAAATCTCTCCATTTTTGTGCGTACTCTTTGAACCCTTCACCCGTTCCTAGAGACATACCCTGAAGTTGGGTACACGTAGGAGCGAGATCGGAATTATATTGGTATTGTCTGTAGAATGCGGTTGCCAAATCTTCCCAGTGTCGGATACTAGTTCCATCTAATTGGTAGAACCATTCAAGCTGTGACCCCGAGAGGCTATCTTGGAAGAAGTGAATCCAGAGGTTCTTATCCGCCGTGTAAGGTTGGATCTTCCTTACGTACGACCTCAGATGCAGCTTTGGGCAGGAGACCCCATCATACTTGGCGAAGGCAGGCGCCTTAAACTTGTGTGGAATTACTACCCCAGAAGATAACCCCAGATCTCCGAAATCCAGTCCCGGCACATTCTTAATTTCCATGGCGCTCAAGCGGTCCTCCAATTGCTTGTATCTGTCAGCAGCAGGTGGGTATTGTTTGTCATTATAGTCCGTCTCGTTGTCGGAGACTGCGGGACTAGGAGCTCCTCCCCCTTGGGGACTGTTTTTCTCAGCAGAAGAAGTAGTTGGTTCAGCTTCATTATGGAGTGTGTTCCCAAATCTGCGTCCGGCGTTGAACAACGCAGTCCTCTTTTTCTTCTTCTTCTTCAGGAGTAGAGTCTTCAACTCTTGCTGACCTTGGGCTAGGCTTAGGACCATCTCTTGAAACTGGGCACTTTGGGCCTGTAGGGCCTTGATTGCTTGCTCACTGGAGGAGTCTGGATTCATGATGACTGTTCAAAATAAACAGCGAAGGAGATTAAGCAACCTGTGAAATAGGGTACCTGCTATGCATATGGTGCAATGGAATGCGTATGTTTTATGTTTTCAAAGACAAACAAGATTCAACTTTGTAGACAAAAAAGGAAACACACTTCATTAGATTAAAATTTTCAATTGTTCAACAACTTGCCCTTAGGCATTACAGGAATGAAAAATATTGGAAAGGAAATAAAACTATAAAAAGAAATATCCAAAGCTCATCAATGCTCCCATGGCCTCCTCTTCTCAGTGCTGATGTAGTTGTTCAGGACCCGCTCTTCCTCCAATTGCTTAGTCAGCTTCTGGATCTTCCGTTCCTGCTCGTTGAACTTCTCCCGATAGAAATCCCGTTCTTCCTTTAGCTGTGCCCAAGATCTCTTCATCGTGTCAAAATCAGTGGGTATCTGAGGAGGGAGGACAGTTGGAGGAATCCCATCTTCATCAGGAGATTCAAGGATGAGAGGTCTAACAGCTTCGTACGGCATACCTAACCTCTGAGCACGGATGCGGACCCATTTGCAATAGGGTTCCATTGGTAGAGAAGTCTTTGGTCCTAACTCATGTGGGTCAGCTTTGTGAATTCTGTCCCAAGCTCTAATGAATCCATGGCGGAGTTTGTCACTGTCTGCCTGAAACTCAAAATGGAAGTGAGGAACCAGCATTTCATGAGGCCCATCTCTTCTGGCTCTTCCAAACTGACGGAGAGCTAAGCATGGATTGTAAGAGATTCCTCCTTGGATACCGATCAACGGGACATTAGGGTATTCTCCGCAACGGTCGATAACAACTACCTCATCCAATCCTCTGAGAGTCCAGGTGATGTCATTATCAGTGAGAGACATTAACCTCCGAGCCCAACCTTTTCCTTCTTCATTCTTCAGCACGAACTTAGGAAGGTGCGAAATAAACCACCTTACTAGCAAAGGAGCACAACACCACAGAGTTCCCCGTTTTCGAGCAGTACGAGCATAGAGTTGTTGTAGAATATCACCCAAAAGAGTGGGTACTGGATTCCGAGACATGAAGATCCTTATGACATGGATACTGATAAAGGTGTCAGGGTTGGGAAACAATACCAGACCATAGATCAAAAGAGCCATAATATCCTCGTACGCCTTGAAGTCCAAGTCATTCCAGAAATCATTAGCCTTGCCAACCAAAAAGCCCTTTACCCCATTTCTAGTTTCCCAGTTGGACAATACCTCTTCTTTGGTCAAGGGGAGAATTGCAGCAATCTCTTCAGGCCTAGGAGTCTTTTCCAAACCAGTGAATGGAGTTTGTTCCGAAACAGGGATCCCAAGCAAATAAGAGAATTCTTCCAGGGTAGGAACCAGCTGGAAGTCTTGAAAGGTGAAACAATGATACAGAGGGTCATAAAACTAGGTCAGAACACTTATCAGTTGTTGGTCCCAGTTTGCAGTGACCAAGCCAAGGAGAGAACCATGTCTGCTGATGAAGGAAGAAGTGTTTGGAATCCTCCCAACCAAATCCTTGAGTAAAACTGGTGGTTGAACAAAGTTGAGCCGGACAGTATTCCTATGCACGGGCATCATGATATCCTACAAAACAGAGCAAAGATGAAACTCTTTTGTCTTTGAAATGGGTTAGTCCTTTATACAGGATGCATGCAATGGTATGATGGCATGATGCTATGATGAAGCACACCACAAGTATTCACACAGGCAAAAATGATAAGGCACACAAGTCACACAAGACACCCTTAGGTTTCAGGCCAGCATGAGTTTCAGGTATTACCCTCTTTTGGTTTTGTTGGTTAGAACCTGTCCTATCAAAAGTAACCGGGTTCTAGAGGATCTCAAATCATTGGCTACCCTCAATCGGTCATAACTCCAGCATCGCAATCTTTTCTCGCGGCCAGAACCATCTCGAGAGTTTAGCCTCAATGAGTGTAGCATACTGCTACTGTCCTAATAGCCAAGTTGGTCAATTTAGGGTTCTAAGGTTGGTTGGTGTTTAATGACTCCTTAGAAGACCTATATTCTCCCCGTTGCAACACAAGGGATATAGGTACAGACTAAGATGCCACACCAACGTAGCCACTGCTTCACCCATGTCGGTCTACGCCGGACAGGTCCCTCACAGATTATGCTACCTAAAAAGGGTATTTCCCAGATCCGGGTTAGGATCTATGAAACTCCGATGCAAAGCCCACAAATATAAAAGCAAACAAAGCAAACAATTGAAAACAAAGGTGATCTAAACCCTAAGGTTACTCCACTTTAAAACTTCTCCCCAGCAGAGTCGCCAGTTCTGTGATACGGTGGGAGAACTGACTTGAGGTTTTGCGTTTGTTTTCGCAAATGTTTCGGTTGAGCAAGAGTCGCCACCGACTTTTTATTTTATCCTAAGGAAAGGTTTAAAAAGCACAGCAAAAACCTTTGAGATTTTTCTTGGGTTCGGGGAGTAGATTATAGAAAGGGAAGGTATTAGCACCCTTTCTATCCATGATTATCCATGGGCTCTTAGTTACTTGCTTAGATCACTTGCCTTTTGTTTTCAATTGTTTTAAATGGTGCTTGTGTGTGTGTGTGGGTTTGAAAATGTTTTGAAAAGAAGCCAATGTGGTGGCAACCTTTGTAATGATCCATGTGGGGATGTATACAAAGATGTATGTCTTTTGAAAAGGTTTTCATTTGTTTTTGAAAGTTGTTTTGAAAGTGTTGTGAGGTGTGGTTTTAGAAATAGGCAAGTGTTTTAGTTTGCAAGATTGATTCAAGTAACTAAGATGTTATCTACTCCTAAATTTCTCAAAGTTTATTGCTATGTCTTAACCCTTTCAATAAGTTTGTTCCACCATTGTATTTGGTGGACAATCTTATGTTTAGGATGTGAAAGGGACGGGCGCGGGTCATCGTTTAGACCATAATTGCAATGGTGCCAAGTATCTTTGGGCATTTTCTTTAAGGGACTTGATCATTTTGTTTTGGCAATATTTTGAAAATGTTATCGAGGGACTATGATCATTTGATTTTTTTGTTTTGCCCAAAGAGACCTAACATGCAATATGGCCTAATTTTGAAAGGCAACAAGTGGATGTAACCCTAGGGGTGTTAGTGTGCAAGTGTGTTTTATTGCATACAAGAGTTTTTCTTTGAATTAGGTTTTTCTATTTCATTGATTTTATCTTGTCATACACGTCCTAATTACTAGCAATAAGAAGCGGAAATGTAAAATCCTACGCTATTACAACAATTAGGGGAGGGGGATACACATTTGTACATGGGGGGTTCAACGAGAAAAATAGACAAAAAAGAAAATAGCAGAAAACAAGATATATAGAGAGAGAGAGGGAGCCCGCACGCTGCTGGGAGGTCATCAGAAGTTCTGACCCAGATCCGCTGCCAGATGATCAACCTGTTAGTGAAACTGGATGAGTCAGAACTTCTGACTCTAGAACCTGCAAAACAGAACCTTGTTAGTGGGGAAATCAGAAGTTCTGATTTCCCTGCGCTGCAAGACAGAAGTTTGTTAGTGGAGAAACCAGAAGTTCTGATTCTGCTGAAAAGGCAATAATTCTCAGAGGTTCTGATATCATTGACGGCAGAACAGGCTTCAGATGTGCTAACGTCAAAGTCAGCACTTGGCTTTTTCCTGTACTAATCAGAACATCTGCAATCCTGTTGTTACTCCACAAAACAGGAAACATATTTGGAACAGATCCAGCAAAATAGCAAAAAGGTTTCAGAGGTCAGAATCACCAAGGTCACAGGCAAGTCCTATACTGGCTCAGAACGTTCTGAGGTATGAGAGTCCTCATAACATAAACAGCAATAACATGAATATTTACATTATGTTACTTGAATATGCACAGCTGATGATGCTTAACAGTGTGGCGAGGGTCAGCAGGTGCTTACCTGACTATTTGGAAAGTGGTGGGTGAAAGTTAGCTTTTGGTTCTGGTGGTGTTCTGGACAGATTTGGAAAAGGGGAAGTAAAGGTGTATACGTGTATAGGGTCAGAAGTTTGGAAAGAGTGCTTTTGGTTTACAGAAAAGAGCTAGATATTTGATGAAGTTGAAGGTGAGAAACTTAAAGTTATGAAACAAAGCTGGAGATTTTGGCAGAGTTTCAGAATGTTGTGTTGCTAGGAGTTTTGTTTCTCTCTTAGCAATTTCTGTTTTTTTTTCTTGAACGTCCTTTGTAGTGGTGAAAGCTCTCTATTTATAGGCAAAGTTCTTGTGGATGCCTTGAACATTTAAGGCGCCAACAGAGTTTGAATTTGTTCTTTGACAGAAATTCCTGGGAAGTTGTGATAACAGCTAGCTTTCAGCCTAGGTTGCAGCAGCAGGCGTAGATTGGGGAGAAGTGACCTCTGAAGTGGGCGGTGGCGTGAAGACCCATGCCAGAATCTGTGCAAAAGCATTTTCCAAGCCACACGTGAATGCTCAGGAGTGGTTGGAAGCATTAATGGGAATTAAATGGTGACAAGACCTGTCAATACCAACGTTCTGGTAATGGAAACCAGCGTTGAATCAGCACCGTAAACCATGCTCTGGCCTTGGCTACCTGTTGTCTTAGTAAGCTCTGGAGATTCTCCTAGTTTTCTGGTACGTTCCTTGGATCTATTTCTGGACAATTTGGACTTAGAGATTCTGTATCAGTGTGACACCCATTCTTCTGACCTTTCATCTTCTGATTTCAACCTGTTCTGAAGGAGCCTTCATACTTTCCTGCTTCTCTTGCATTCCTTTAGCAAATCTGACTGAGCTTGTGTAACTGCTGAAGGGGCATGTTCTGTTTGAGGCTTACATTATGAACCAACTTTACAACTTCTGATTGAACTGATGTAGCTATTGAAGAGCCAACTTCTGACCACGCTGAGCCAAGCTTGCAACTTCTGACCGTCTTCATCTGGAATGGGTCCAGAAGTTCTGAAGCGCTGATTTTTCTAAAAACACTTATTTTAGAGAAGCATTCTAAGTACTTAGAATTTGATTTTTTTTTTCAAGATAAAAGTGTTGTTTCTGGAGTTCGTGAGATCATCTTGCTCTTGTAAGCGGCTTGCTTGGGCAAAGGGATAACTCAGGACTTGGATTTGTTTCAGAGGGACCTTGAAAATCCAAGATGGTTTCCTGAAGAAAGGGAGGGCAAATTTTGGGGTACAACAAACTGGTTTGAATGAAAATGCACGAGTGGATTGAGCTATGGGATTCAAACTGCAGCTTATGCCCTGTTTTTGCAGTTTTATAGTGTTTCTGTGAATGGGGAGATATTGAAGGTGATAGGCTCGTGTTTCAGGTCAGGTTGGATGTTTGGAAGATGCTCAAGAAGTTTGTCTAAGCTTGTGGTTGCAGCAATGTGTGTTGGTGTTACAAAATGCCAAGTTTCTTGTAATGTAAGTCAAAATGCCAAGTACTGGTACAGGCTCCTCTAGGCCCCTCTAATGTGCTGCTAAACTTGCCCTTGATCAGTGGGATTAGCTCAATAACTTGTGCCAAATAGATTTGCCTTGTACTACTTGGATTGCAAATTTGACATAAAGTTAATCTTTTCAAGAATAGATAAAATGCTTTTTCCATTTATGGCTTAACCTTCCATGTAATGACCAAATGAGCAAAATAATGTCTTGGCACAATGGATTAGCATTGAATTTATGAGTGTAAATGAGATTTGAGGCCTGTAATCTAGGAGTGCAAGCTGAGTTCAAAAATGCCTAAGTGTATGAACATGAAAATTGGCCATGAGCAAAGTGAGTTTTTCCCATATTGCCAAATTCAATTCTCACTAACCATAAGGTTGTTTGATGAGTTCTTGGACATTTTGGAAAACTTGGAATGTGTACTATAATCCATCTTTGTAATGCAAATTGAAATTCCAAGTGGAAGCATGTGAAAAGTGGCCATGAAGTTAAGAAAAAATCCTGCCTAAAATAGGTCAAAATTTCTCTAAGTTAAGAAATGTTTTGCACCCTTGTTCCAAAAATCATAACTTGAGCTACAAGCTTTTTTTAAGGAAACTTTGTGAATAAAAGTTGTAGATTTTGCAATGGACTACAACTTTCATGTTTTGACTTTTGTTTGAATCCAAATGTATCTTGATGAAAAAATGGGACAAAGTTAGGAAAAAATTAGGGATTTTCATAACTTAGAAAAATTCTAAGTTATGAAAATTCTTCATTTTAAACCCTAATTTGCAATTTTTGATTTCTTGATGAACAAGTTTCATAATTTGGCATGTTTTGGTGAAAAATGAATCTTGACACTTGATTTTGACCAAAAAGTCAAAGTTTGACTTTTCAGTATACAGTCAAAAATTGATCAATTGACTGGAAAATTCATCTGTCAATCTTGTGCATTTGGGATCCTTTGAATTTGTTGAACATGTCAAGACAATTCCATGGGGTCCTTGAGTCCATATGTGAGTTTGGCTAGCCATTGGTTAGGTCAAACAGTCAAAAATTGCCTTTGTGCAGTCAAAACCCTAAAAATGACCATTTTGCCCTTTTGGTGATCTGATCAAATTTCTTGTGGAATTGTGATCCAAACTTGACCAAATGGTTTATATGAGTTCATAATGTTGATGTGTGTCAAAAATCATGAGGTTTGACTGTCAATTGACCACAGCTGACTTTTTCCCCAATACAGCTGATTTCTAGGTCAACTGTCCAATTGACTGGGCAAAGTTTGGAATCAAGACTTGAAACTTGGTATGGATAAACTTGGGAGTCTAACATGAAGCATGAAAGTCATTTTAGGCATTTTAGGTCAAAACATCTTTGTGCAAACACAAACCCTAATTTGGGTCAACAGTGCAACGAAGAGCCTTGAGCAGAGCAAACCCTAACTTGATCTTGAGCTCCAAGGGTCTTGTGGTGAGAAAATACTGATGAAAATGGGAGGGCAAATTTTGGGGTACAACAGAAGGATTACTAAGCCAACAACGTTATCCTAGTGATAAAAGGGGTCTTGGTTATGTGAATTCTAAGAAACCAAGTAACAATCTCACTGTTTTTGTAAAGGCTAATAATAGTTCCAATCTCAAGAAAGTTGAAAAGAAGCAGGTTGTTCATAATCATCAAAATAAAATGGCAAATGTATCGAAAAAGAAAACATTTCCTAAGAAGAAATCTTATCCTTCTAGATATAGAAGTAACTTTGAACCTACTTGTTTTTATTGTGGTATTAAAAGCCATACACCTAATGCTTGCTATGTTAGAAACTTTAGTATAGCAAGTGGGCATTATGTGTGGGTGAAAAAGGGAACTAACTATGAAGGACCCAAGGCAACTTGGGTACCTAACAAAGAATAATTTGTTTGTGTAGGTATGCTTGAAGTCCACATCAAATGTTTGGTATCTTGTTAGTGGATGTTCAAAGCATATGACAGGAGATGTACACCAATTTTCATATCTAGTACATAAAGCCAAAGGGTATGTCACCTATGGAGACAACACCAAAGGAAAGATTCTTCGCATTGGAATAGTTGGCACACCTTCATCCATTCAAATTGAGGATGTTCTCTATGTTGAAGGATTAAAGCACAATCTTCTTAGCATAAGTCAACTTTGTGATAGAGGGTTCAAGATCAAATTCAACAAAGATGAATGTCTCATTATGGATGAGGCAACCAATGAGGTAAAACTCAAAGGTATAATAACTAACAATATTTTTATGATTACTTTAGATGATTTTGTCTCTGAAGGTACAATGTCTTATGGTAAACAACAATGACGCTTGGTTATGGCACAAGAGGATCGCTCACATTCACATGGAGCACTTGAACAAATTGGTTAAGCATGACTTAGTTATTGGTCTACCAAAGATGAAGTTCATCAAATACAAATTATGTAATGCATGCCAAAAGGGCAAACAAACCAAAACAACTTTCAAATCTAAGAATGTGGTGTCTACTACAAGACCACTACAATTGTTACACATGGATCTCTTTGGTCCATCAAGAACAAAAAGCTTCGGAGGTAATGTATACGCTTTAGTCATTATTGATGATTTTTCTAGATATTCTTGGACTTTGTTTCTTGTGCAGAAAATTGATGCTTTTAAAGCTTTTAAGAAGTATGCTAAGCAAATCCAAAATGAAAAATCACTAAAGATTGTATCCATAAGAAGTGATCATGGTGGAGAATTCCAAAATGCTCAATTTGAAGAATTTTGTGAAGAACATGGTATCTCTCATAATTTTTCAGCACCTAGAACTCCACAACAAAATGGAGTAGTTGAAAGAAAGAATAGGTTTCTAGTGGAACTTGCAAGAACAATGCTTAGTGATGCAAATCTTCCTAAATATTTTTGGGCGGATGCGGTTAGTACGGCATGTTATGTTGGAAATCGAGTTATCATTAGACCTATAATAAAGAAGACTCCATATGAACTCTTCAAAGGAAGAAAGCCAAATATTGCTCACTTTCACATTTTTGGATGCAAGTGCTTTGTTCTTAATAATGACAAAGACAATCTCGGTAAGTTTGACGAGAAATACGACGAAGGTATATTTCTTGGTTATTCGCTTTCTAGTAAAGCATATAGAATTTATAATAAAAGAACTTTAACTATTGAAGAATCTATGCATGTATCTTTTGATGAAACTAACCCCTCCAAGGAGGAAGTAGTTGTTTGTGATGATGATGATCCTATAGATTTACCCCCGGAAGATCTTTCAATTGATCAAATTAAGAAATCACCGGAAAATCAAGAAAACATTGTACAACAAGATTCAAACACCAATGATCTACCAAAAGAATGGAGAACTCATAGATACCATCCTATTGACAAAATTATTGGTGACATTAGCCAAGGAGTATCAACAAGATTGAATCTAAAAGATGCTTGCTTAAACATGGCGTTTGTTTCTCAAATTGAACCTACCAAAGTTGATGAAGCCTTAGGAGATGATCAATGGATTATTGCTATGCAAGAAGAATTAAATCAATTCGAGAGAAATCAAGTTTGGGAACTTGTTCCTAGACCAAGTGGTAAACACATCATAGGTACCCGATGGGTGTTTAAGAACAAACTTGATGAGAATGGTCTAATTGTTCGAAACAAAGCAAGGTTAGTTGCCCAAGGTTACAATCAAGAGGAAGGAATCGACCTTGAAGAAACATTTGCTCCGGTTGCAAGGTTAGAAGTTATACGTCTTTTACTTGCTTATGCTTGTTCATTAAATTTTCATCTTTTCCAAATGGACGTCAAAAGCGCATTCTTGAATGGATACATCAATGAAGAAGTCTATGTCAAACAACCCCCGGGATTTGAAGACTCCAAACATCCTTCACATGTCTTTAAGTTGAGAAAAGGCTCTTTATGGCTTAAAGCAAGCACCAAGAGCATGGTATGATAGACTTAGCAATTTTTTGTGTGAAAAAGGTTTCGAAAAAGGTAAGGTTGATAAAACCTTGTTCATTAAGAAAATCCAAAGTAACACTTTATTGGTTCAAGTCTATGTTGATGATATAATTTTTGGATCGACTAACAAAGAAATGTGTGAGGAATTCTCATTGATGATGCAAGGAGAATTCGAGATGTCTATGATGGGAAAGATGAACTACTTTCTTGGACTACAAATCAAGCAACTAGAAGATGGAATCTTCATCAACCAATCTAAGTACTGCAAAGAATTATTGAAAAAGTTTGATATGGAAAATTGTAAAGCAATGAATACTCCAATGGGCTCCGGTACATATGTTGATCAAGATGAATCCGGTACTCCAATTGATATTACAAAGTACAGAGGTATGACTGGTTCTTTATTGTACTTGACGGCAAGCCGTCCTGACATCATGTTTAGTGTTTGTCTTTGCGCTCGCTTTCAAGCAAATCCAAAGGAATCACACCTCATGGCAGTTAAAAGGATCATGAAGTATCTTAAAGGAACAATCATTGTCGTCCTATGGTATCCAAAAGGTAGTACTTGCACTTTAATTGGTTATTCTGACGCGGATTATGCAGGTTGTAAAACTGATCGTAAAAGCACAAGTGGTACTTGTCACATTATTGGAAATGCATTAGTATCATGGGCTTGTAAAAAGCAAGCATGTGTTGCTCTTAGCACGACCGAAGCAGAATACATAGCAGCAGGTAGTTGTTGTGCACAAATTCTTTGGCTCAAGCAACAACTCCGTGATTACAGACTTGATCTCGGATGCATTCCTCTTCGATGCGACAATACAAGTGCTATCAATATTACAAAGAATCCGGTCATGCATTCAAGAACCAAACATATAGATATTCGACATCATTTTCTCCGTGATCATGTACTTAAAGGAGATGTCGAAGTCACTTTTGTGGATACTCATAACCAACTCGCAGATATCTTCACTAAACCGCTTGCTCGAGAACCTTTCTTCAAAATCCGAAGAGAACTTGGTATTTTGGATGAAGGTGATATCTAATGTTTCTCTTTTTATGCATGTCTTAATTTTTATATGTATCTATTTCACTCTTTTTCCCCATCCTTTTTTATGTTAACAAAGGGGGAGAAGAATATGCATGTGTGTTGTTTTGTTTCAAAGAAATTGCAGGCCCAAATAAATATCAAACTCACTCCAAAATTCAAAGAATCATGGACTTAGGGGGAGCATACAATTTAGGGGGAGCCTTGCATTTTCTCAACATGTTTACTACACAAAACAACATAAAACATTTTCAAGAAATCGTTTTCAAGACTTGGTTGTCATCATCAAAAAGGGGGAGAATGTAATTGCAAGCTTCTCAAGTCATATTTAAATCATGTGTTTTGATGAATACAACATGGACATCAACATTCAAAGGATGTGCAAAAAGCTTATCAACATCAAATAAAAGTCTTGAAGATTATTGAAGAATTATTGAAGAATCATCAAATGTCATTATGGTATAAATAATTCTTAAAATCTTGAATATAGATGTTCACAATATGCATTCGTCAACATATACATATTCCATAATTTTAACATCAAGAAAAACTTTGTTTGAAATATCTTTCAAAAAGTATTTTTGAAAATAAAGCTTTAGGAACCGGTTCCTCCCTAACAGGGAACCGGGTTCCAGAATTTCTTAAAAAACATGTCCCTGGATTTTGTACCAGGAACCGGGTTGTACCAGTAGGGGAACCGGTTCCTGTATGATATTTTTGAATTCCAACTTATAACGTTCACTAAGAACCGGGTTCTGTCAGTGTCGGAACCGGTTCCTAGCGAACCAGTGCAACTTTTACTTTGTTTTTTGAACATTTTTCAAGTGGTATCTTTTCATGAATGCATTGCAACTTTTCATATGAATTGGCATGAATGAAGAGGTTCTTACAACTTTATAAAATGCAGATTTTCTTATTTCAAAAATATACAAGAATGCTTCAATTTTCAAATTAACAAAAACCTTCTTCATATTAACAATTTTCTCATTCATTCTTTTTGAACAAAAACTTTCATGTGTTCATAATTTTGTGAAACTTGCCATATACACTTTCATTATCATTACAAGTTTCATACATACATTGTGAACATTTATATACATTGTTGAGAATTGTTTTTATCTTGAAGAAGAATATCAATTGAAGATTGATAAAGCTCTCCATATACTTCAAAATTAATCATTGTATTACTTAAAGGTTTTCCCTTACTATCTAGGATTGTTGGAAGTAAGTGTTGTGATTTGAAGAGGATTGTTCTTCATTCACATTAGTGTTTGTTTGGTCTTAAAGGTGTTAAGAACCTTTGATCACCCTATAGGTTAGATAGTAAGCATAGGTTGTACAATCATTCTAACTATAGTGAAATCTCTTTCGTGTTGGAAAGGGGACTGGAGTACTCTCGGATTGTGAGGGGAACCAGGATATATCACCGTGTTCTTTACTTTTCCGCATTTATCGCTTTCATCACCATAATCAGGAAAAGATAAAGATATAACAAAACCTTCAAACACTTAACCAAAAATTACTACCAAGCATTCTCATAAAACCGATTAAATTTTATAAGACCTAATTCACCCCCCCCCCTCTTAGGCACTCTGAGACTTACATCTTGGCCTTGTATGCTGAAGGAAAGCTGAAGAGGGGACCTTTACCTTGTGAATCGATGACCGGTGAGAGGGGCCTTTTTCCTTAAAGATCGAAGGCAAGCTGATGGGTCTTTTCCTTGTGGAACCAAGGCAATCATGAAGAATCTTTTTTCCTAATAGACCAAAAACAAGCATGAAGAGGCATACGTGTGCTGATGACAAGCTGAAGAGGCCTTTTTCCCCGTGGAAGCTTATGAATTAGGCTTGCGCTAAAGGAGGTTCAGCGCCCAAGCGAATCTTGCTCAGATGCCAGTCAAAGTACCCTGTTCAGATGTCAATTGAAGGGCCTTGTTGAATTGCCAATCGAAACACACTTTGCTAACATTCAAAAATTTCATTTTCTTTAGGCAAGTGTTTGTAACCACCCATATAAGAGAAAAAACTTTGGGAAACATGAGAGGGAAAATTTTGGGGTACAACAATGCCATATTCGTTGTATTTGTTTTTCTGGGCTATTGCCCATTTATGTAATATTCGCACATTATCGGCCCAAGTGGTCGTTTTATTTAATTTTCGGCCAATGGTCGTTGGCTTTGAATATTTAACTTGTGTTTTTTACATGTTCGTTGACAAAGTAGCCTGTTTAGGACGTTTTATATTTTGCTAAGAGTTTATAGCATGGATATGCTTATTTTATATGTTTGTCAGTGTGGGGAAACTGATCAAACGACCAGGGTGAATATCGGGCGAGGGCCGGAACTCAGGTCTCATTTCGAGGAACCCGTGTTCGGCAGCGTGAACCTCCTGTCGCGAGTCGGGAGTTCTACCATTGTGGTACAAGGACTATGGAGCTCGTTCGAGTTATCCATGTCGGGCTGAGGGTGCGCTCGTCAATAGAGCGAAGCCTCGCCCCTTCTGAATACTTTGGGTGCCATGCTTGTGCCTAGGCATGCACGCGTGGTCGGGCCTGAGTGAGCTTATTTCATTGAGCGAACTCGTCGACTGATTACTGTTTTTAACTGTAATATTATTTTAGCTTTTCAGTGTTCCATGATCGAACGGGTTGTTTCCCTTGTAATTTTTCCATGTAATACGCTGCAGTCTCCGTTTTCGTGTAGACGCGATAAGGGCCTTCCCAGTTCGCTGCGAGTTTTCTTTTATGAGATTTTTTGCAATTTATCTTTAAGACAAGGATACCGATCTCGAATTCTCGTTGTATGACCTTGGCGTCATAGTATATGGCAATTTGTTGTTTAAGCGATGCCTCTCGTAGGGCCGCTCCTGTTCTGATTTCTTCCACCAGGTCCAGTTCTTCACGGAGGGTGGCATTGTACATCTCCTTGTCGGGAGGTTCCTCGGTTTGCCTCGATGGTTCCCCGATCTCCACGGGAATGACGGTATCCGTCCCGAAATCTAGTCGGAAGGGAGTCTCCCCGATGGATGAATGTGCAGTCTTTCAGTATCCCCAGAGTACACTGTGTAACTCCTAGACCCACCTTTTCTTGGTTTCGTCTAATCTTCTCTTGAGACCCCTGAGTACTACTCTATTCGTAGACTCGACTTGGTCGTTTGTCTGGGGATGCTCGACAGAGGCGAAATGTTGGATGGTGCCCAGTTTGGTGACGAATTCCTGAAAGGTGTGGTCTGTGAACTGAGTCCCGTTGTCGGTGACTATCGCTTGTGGGATACCAAACCGAGCAAGTATATTTCTTTTATAGAAGCGAAGGACATTATGGGTTTTTATTTTGGGAAAAGCTTCGGCTTTTATCCACTTGGTGAAGTAGTTGACCGCTATGATTAGGTATTTATTTTGATTGGTTCCGACCACAAACGGACCGAGGAGATCCAGTCCCCACCAGGCGAAGGGTCAAGGAGAGGATAGGGACTTAAGCTCGTTAGGAGGAGCTAAATGCATGTTTATGTGCCACTGGCATTTATCGCATTTCTTTACGTGCTCTTTCGCGTCGTACTGCATGGTGGGCCACTAATATCCCACCCGCAAGACTTTTCTCATGATGGATCTCCCACTTAGGTGTTGACCGCTGATGCCCTCATGGATTTCGAGCAAGACGCACTCTACCCTGCTTTGGTCGACACATTTGAGAAGTGGAATGGAAAATCCTCTTCTGTAAAGTTTGTCTTCGACCAAGACCTACGAGCAAGCTCTTCGCCTGACAACGACTTCTTCTTTTGGGTCGTCGAGGAGATTGCCCTTAGTGAGGTAGTCATGATGGGGTTCATCTAGTAATCGTTGTCCCCGATGGCGAATACTTCTAGGGTAGAAGATGGCCTTTGGGTGCTCGGTCGAGGGAGTATATCTTGTATCACATATTTATTTCCTCCCTTCCTCTTCGTGCTCACCAACTTGGATAAGATGTCTGCATGGGCGTTATGCTCGCGGGGAACGTGTTGTACGTCCACAGATTTAAATTTACTTTTCGTCTCCTGGACCAGGGCTCAATATTCGGCGAGTTGGTCGTGTTTGACCTGATATTCGCCTCGAACTTGAGAGGCAACCAAATGAGAGTCGATGAATATTTTTACTTCCTCGACTCCCAGATCTTCGTCCAAACGTAAACCCGCAAGGAATTCCTCGTATTCGGCCTGATTGTTGGAGGTTGGAAAATATAGGGCGAGGGAGACGTCGATTTGGGTCCTTCCTCGTTTTCCAGTATGATGCATGTGTCGCTTCCGGTCGAACTGGAGGCACCATCAAAGAAGATCGTCCAACAACGCGATTCGTCGGGACCTGCGGGCAAGGTCATTTCAGCTACGAAATCGGCCAAGGCCTGAGCCTTAAGGGATTTCCTGCTCTCGTATTGGATATCAAATTCAGAGAGCTCCAAGGACCATTTCAACATCCCATTAGCCATGTTTGATCTTCCGAGCAGTTGTTTTATTGGTTGATATGTTCAGACTACTATGGTGTGGGACAAGAAGTAGTGTCCGAGTCTCCTCGTTGCGTTAACAAGGGCTAGAGCTACCTTTTCGATTTGTTGATACTTTGCTTCCGGACCCTGCAGGGCCTTGCTCGTGAAGTAAATTGGTCTTTGTCCTTCATGGGTTTCTCTTATCAGCGTCGCGCTTATTTCCTCGGAGGCGATGACCAGATAGAGATAGAGGACCTCTTCTTTATCGGTCCAAGATAGGACGGGTGGTTGTGACAATGCTTGTTTCAAATGAATAAGGGCTTGGTCGTATTCGGGCGTCCACTCGAAGGTGGCTTCCATGCGTAGGAGCTTGAACAAGGGAAGCGCGTGCTGGGCGGACTTTGCCACGAATCAAGAGAGAGAAATGAGCATTCCGTTCAAGATCTAGATGGACTTTCTCGATGTGTGCATTGGAAATTCTGAAAAAGCCTGACATTTGTCGGGGTTTGCCTCAATTCCTCGTTCCGTTAGGTAGAATCCGAGGAATTTTCCTGCCCATACGCCGAAGGTACATTTTTCCAGGTTGAATCGCATCCGGAACTTTCGAGCTTGCTCGAACACTTTTTTTCAAGTGGGTAGCATGGTTGAGCTCTTTGGTGGACTTGAAGATCATGTCGTCCATATATACTTCGAGCATGTCGCCTATCTCGTTGCGAAAAACTTTATTCATCATGCGCTGGTATGTAGCGCCCGCGTTTTTTAGGCCGAAGGGCATTACATTGTAGTAATAGTTACCCGACTCGGTCATGAAAGCGGTATATTTTTTGTCCGTTTTTGCCATGGGGATCTAGTTATAACCAGAGTATGCGCCCATGAATGATAGCAATTTAAAACCGACAGAGTTGTCGACCAGTTTGTCAATATTGGGAAGGGGATAAGCATCTTTCGGGCAAGCCCGATTAAGGTCAGTATAGTCGATACACATGCGCCATTTTCCATTAGATTTTTTTACAAGAACTACATTTGAGATCCAGGTTGTGTACTGGGCTTCAGAAATAAAATGTGCCTCTAGGAGGTCTTTTACAGCTAGTCCTGCAGCCTTTGCTTTCTCGAGCGACTGCTTTCTTCTGCGCTGCGCGACCGCCTTGATGGCAGGATCAATGGTCAAGTGATGGATTGCGACCTCTGGATCTAAACCGGGAATCTCAGTCGCACTCCAGGCAAACAGATCAGGATTCTCCCTTAGGCAAGCTTTGAGTTGCCTTTTTGCCAGGTCAGAGAGATCTGCTCCGATCTTTACTCCTCTGTAGAGGTTTTCTCCGAGGGGGACTAGCTCGAAGTCACCGTCTGGGATGGGCCGTGCGTGACTCGAGAGCTCGTCACGATCAGCAGAGGAAGGCCACGTCAGGCGCCCGTTGAATCTGGAGATGCGGCATGTCCATCCTTGAAGGCCAAGTTGTCCTCGAGGTGAGGATGATCTTGACTTTCGTCGGCTTTTCAAGCAGGGGAAATAATAGTCTTTCCGGGAAAATGAAGATCATCATGTTCGGCCATGATTAGTGAGAGAAATCTAGAAAAGTTGCTTTAATCTTAAGTTTCGAGGAAAGAAAGATGGGGAGAGAAGAGTTCCCGCAGACAGCGCCATTGATCTTACCGGTTGATTAAAACCTGAGAAGTGGCTGGAAGATGATCTGTATTCGGGCTGTGAAGTCAAGGAGAAAAGGGGGTTGTACCTGCAAGGCACTCCAACGATCAAGTAAAAGCGGGAACAAGAAGGTACAAGAAGAGTATAAGATGGTGAATAGTGAATATTCGATACCTGGCCCTCACATGTGTGAGGGTATATATAATGCCCCTAGCGCGTAGCCATTGGTTCTTGATTTCACGCCTGGATATGCGGGTCCGTAAAATCAGGTAACTTCCAGGACTTGGTCAAACCGGGAAGATGTTCTCGTAACTAGTCGTTGGTCTCGAGGAGGGGGTTAGTTACGGGCATCTCTCTGGTCGGTTCATGGTGGCTTGCACGATGTTGATATCGGGTAGGCTGAGAGGATGCTCGTCGATCACCCTAGGTCAATGTTGGTTCGAGAAAGAAAATAGATGACATTGCTCAATAGGTAGCGGGCAATCCGGGTCATGGTCGTATGGGCCGTACCAAAGGAAATGTCTTAGACTGGGCCCATTCTAGCTGTCGGGTCAGTCCAGAACACTATTAAAGTATTTTTCAATCTCTCAAACTCTCTATATAAATCACACAAGACCAATGTGTTTATAAGTGTTTCCTAATCTTCCTAGAGACCTTCAAATGTTTTCAAAATTTCAAGAACACAATCATATGAATTTTGATTCTTGCATCTTTCAGTTTCCCCTAAGATTGTCACCTCATATCCCTGTCTTTTAGACTACGTTCTGAAATTTTTAAAAACAAGAGTGATAGAAATATATATTTATAAAATAATGATTCTTAACAAATGAAAAACACAACTCATTAACTGTTTGAATAAAAAGTTATAAATACTTTATAATATATATTCTAGACTGGCCCAATGACTAGAATTGACCCAATCTGCTTCTACCTTCAACATGGCCCAACAGTTTTGGCCCACTAGCTCTGGCCCTTTGGTCGGGCACACTTGGTAGACTACACACTTGGAATAGAGAGACCAACAATGTCCTGACCCATGTGCCTGCCCGCATTGACAGCTACCCCATGTCTTCTCAACAGGCACGAAGCAGACAACCAGGAAATGTTTATAACGCATCTGTTCGTAATCTCTTCCTCACTTGGAGCAACGGATAGTTACGAGCATGACTGTCCATTTTGACTTAGTCTTGACAGTTACCTATTTTTGAGGAACCTAATATCTAGGCCCAAAAATAGGAACCAATGGCCAAGCGCCGAGAGCACTATATCAAACCTCACACTTGTGAGGGTCAGGTATCAAATATTCACTCTAAAAAACCCTAATCTCTTTCTTGTTCTCTTGGAACTCTTTCTTACTTGAGCATCAGAGTGCCTTGCAGGTACACCCCCTTCTCTCCTCAAATTCCAGCCAAGCATACGTCATCTTCTCGATCCACTTTAGTTTCTGATCAACCAGTAAGATTAGTGGTGTCGTCTGTGGGAATTTCTCTCTCCCCATTTTTCTTTCCTCAAAACTAAAGATCAAAGCGACATTCAAAAATTTCTATCTTGGCCGACCATGATGATAACTACTTTTCTGGAAAGATTGTGCTCTCCGTGTATAAGACAGACAGAAATGAAGAACCTCTTCATCTCAAGGATATATCTGACATCAGAGATGGCTGAACTACGTCCCCTGGCTTAGTCGACACCAATCATAATGACATTCATTTCTTGAAAAATCAAAAGTTCAAGAAGTCCATCGGGGAACTGCTACAGTCCTCTAGCCAATTCCAATTCCACCCAATGTCGACCCAACCATGGAAGCTCTGCTTGCTTCCCTCAATCAAACCAACATCTTGATCCTATAGTAAAGCAACATAATTGGGGCTTGGGAAAAGAAGCAGTTGAAGTCCCCTCCTCAGAGACACCAACGTCATGACTCCTGCAGTCCATCACCTCCATGGTGTGACCGTCTTTTGATGCGGAAAACTAAGAGGTTTCTTTCCTCAAGAAACAAGGTCGCACGCCACCCCATAAAGTGCGACGCTCCCCGGTCACAAGAAGACAAAGGGTGATCAACGACCGGACAACGACCAAGGTGAGGAGAATATCTCTCCATCGGGATAACAGCCCCCGGTGAGGAGGTAATTGTTACTCTCCAACCTCATCACCTGATCGGAGTGACGACGACGACCCCCGCCGTCTTTTGTCTAGAGAAATCATGGAGATTCCCCTGCCCATTGGGTTCGAAAAATCCCCACGACTTGGAATGTATGATGGAACCACTGACCCTGAAGAGCATATCTAGAACATCGATGCCTTGATCGACTACAGAGGTGTCCGAGGAGTGATCAAATGTCGCCTATTCCCTACCACACTCAGAAAGGGAGCCATGGCTTGGTATAAAAGTCTCCCAGGTGAATCAATCACGTCCTGGAAGAACATGGGGAAACAATTCTCCAGGAACTTTACTGGAGGCCAACATCCAGAGGAAGGATGAGTCTCTCCGAGCATACATTAAAAGTTTCAACAAATAAGTCATCTAGGTCTCCATGACTGACGGGATGAAAAAGTACCTCCTCGGTCGAGGCGTACACCCTCACAGTGACTTTGCCAAGGTATTTGGCATAGAAACTCCTGCAACGCTGAATTCCCTCCTGCTCAAGGCATAAGTGTACATCCAGTATGAGGAGAAGGAAGCTACAAACAACGCGCGAGACTCGCAGCACGTGAGAATGCAAAAGTTTCAAAGAATGATGAGCTCTTGACATCCCTTCTGTCGCGCCGCGAAAAAGAACAGAGTCACCACCAAACTTTATTTATCCCGGAGGAAGGGAAAATATCAAGAAAACCCCAAAAGGAAGGATAAGATGGTCTTGCAACCAAGAGAAAGGGTACGAAAGTCGATTACGCGAGGGGAAGTTATTAGCATACCTTACGTGAGTGGTACTCCACGAGATCCATTCTTGTTGTTCTAATCAAATGGTGTGTTATATCTAATGCTTACTCGCTAAGGGAATGCATGCATGGATTGATAAAAGAAAATATTTTTATTAGTTGTGTCCGTCGCAGTTGTGAATCTTTGTGCCTACATACCACCTTTCATGCAATAGGGGATCAGGGAACTCGTAGTTCACCTTAAAAGTTTTGGTTTGTTATGTTTTTTTATAGGTGAAAAACCCTTTTGAAAGGTTTTGAGTTACTCCCTCTAGGCAAAGCTGCCATATTTTGATTGGTTTTTATTTTTCTGTGAGTAATAGTTAATTGACCTCAAGAGAGAGATATTAACTATTTCTCCACTTATTAATGAAAAGAGTCTTGAGATTTGAACCACATAAAAGACTAAGAATGAAAAAATGATAAGGTCGAGAAGAAACCCGCTTATCATTTGCATTTCTTAGGACTCGTGGAAGTGTGATTCTCATCATTTATTTATTAAGTGTTTTGAAGTTTGAAAAAAAAGAAGAAAAAAAAAAGAAGTTTTAGTTTTGATGGATGCAAAAGGAAGAAAAAATATAAGGGAAACTCAAGTCCTAGTTGTTATGCATCATGGTCCTAAAGTTTGGGTCAAGGGAATTCTATCTAATTGTTGTCATGCTTGGTTTTAAAGCCTAAAGTCTAATTTTAGTTCAATTTAATCAAAGATTAAAATTGAACCAAAATCACCTAAGGGATCATGTTATGAACATATAAGCAAGTGTAAACATCAAGCAACCAGTATTAAAATATGGCATATGATCCATATCAAAATAATACCACAAATATGCAAACAAGCACGTGACATAAAAATGCACAAAACTAGTGATTAAAATTTGACAAAAAGAGTTAGAAAATGGAAAGGAAATTACTAATTAATTCCAAAAAGTAACACCTAAATCTAAGATACAAAGAGATGCGTGAAGTGTATAAAATTGTTGAGAGCATGAGGTTGGTGTCGAATCAATGAGGGTAAGGTGTGACTTGGAGATTGAAGTTTGATGAAGAGTGGTGAAGATGATGAGGTTGAATTGGGAGGTAGCAATGGAGGTTGAAGGTTGAGAGGAGTTGAAGGTTGTAGTGGAGAAAATAGAAAAAATGGTGCTTGTGTTTAAAGAGAAAGGTGAAGATGAATATGGAGGTTATGGTGAGGAATGGAAGGTGGAGGTTTGTGATTGGAGTGAAGTGATGAATATGAATATTTATGAGAGTGATGCATGAGGATGAATATGAAGATTTAGAGTGAGATAGTGAAGAAGATGGTGATTAAATATATGAGGGTAAATTTGTGAAAATAGTGGTGGAGAGGGAGAGAGTAGAAGATGAAGATGGTAAGGATGGTGGGTAAAACGGAATTGAGAGAGTAGTAATGTTTATATAGAGATGAAGTTTCTGATATCAGTTAAAGAAGATTGAAGTTGAGCCCTTAGATCCTAGGGAGGTTTTTGAAAATAAATGGTGAGACTGAGAGTTAGTTACAAGGTGGTTATGCTAGCTAAATTCTGTTATAAGAGTTAGTTAGAAGTTTGAAATTCTGTTAGAGAAATAGTTACTTGAGATGGAAATGGTTGAGATTCAGTAAGAGGATAGAGGGCGAGGATTAAGTTAGTTACAAGCTATTAGAGAGTTGGTAGAGACATTTTGATTTAATTGTGAAGTTATTTTTGTGAAGGACTTTCGCATGAAGGCACATGGTATTTGGCATAGAGGCAACTTGAAATCCAATGCAACATGAAACTAATGAAGAGATCCTTTTGAAGCAATTTGAAAGGGCTTATAAAAATAGGGATCCTAGCCACAGTTAGTGCCTTGGTTAATCTATGCAAGCTATTATTTTTGTAATCCCTTCGTAGTGCACCCTTAAATCTTGTAATGAACTTGACTTTGTAATATCCTTATAATTTTATCTTGGAGCTTCTTTTGTAAGAGTATGAACTTGTAGTTACCTTGGTCATATTTGAATTGATCAACCTCCCTTAATGGAATTTCCCTTTTACTTAGCTGTGAAATTCTACTTTCCCTAATTGACACTTCAACTTGAACTATCAAAATTCCTTTCATTCTTGTCACACTTGAATAAGTGCCCAATGATGAAAATCAAGACCTTGATGTGGACTTTGAATGCTTGGCGCTTTTGTTTCACTTCTTAAATCTCAAGCAGAAAGAAATTGAATGACCATCTTCAAATATATTCAAGTAAATGAATGCAATGTCTCTTGGCCTTTGATCTGTGATAACTCCCATAAGAAGAATGCTTTGCTCACAAAGAATCCATAACTACATATCTTTCCATGATTCATGCTTTGCAATTCGATCCACAAGACACTCTAGCTTGATGACCTATGATCTTAAAATGAATTATCTGTGGAAACCTTGAAGATGAATACGAAATATGAAAGAAGTATAACCAAGAAACCAATGAATCTCAGTTGACTATTAACAAAACTCAAACACCATGGATGAAGAAACCTTAATTCACTCCATATTCAAACACAAAGATTGAAACCCGGATCTCCTGAGAAATACAGAGAAATAAACTCTGCTTCAAGACCTTGATGAATTTTGGGGAAGAAAAGCCATGTAGTTTAATGAAAAAGAATTCTCTGATAACCATACTTCACAACCCTACTTCACGGAGTCCAATGCTCTAAGAAGAAACTGAGGAATCAACCTTATTTGATGAAGAAGCCTTAAACCAAAAGAAACCCTAGCTTGAAGGGTCCTTGATCATATGCCAAGTTTATTTATTAATGATGTATGATTAATTGTAAAATAACCTAATGGAATGTAATGCAAATGAAAATAATGAGATGCATAAGCCAAATGAAAGTGAAAAGGGTAGGACAAATTTGGGGTATGAAACTATTGGGGAGCAGAAAAGGAAAAGGAGGACAACTCCCGCGATTTAAGAGACTACAAGGGGCCAGCTGGTCATTTCCACGACTATACCCCCCATTAACACTTCACGTGAGCGGATTCTGATTGACTTTGTGAACACGGAATTCAAACAAGCTAGGGTCCGCTTTTCAAACATCGTCCAAGGCAGGGACGGACAAAAGCATATATTGTCAGTTCCATAAGAGCCACTGGTACACAATAGAAGACTGCATCCACCTGAAGGATACCATAGAGATCCTCAGCCGAGATGGGCATCTCAAGCAATATAAAAAGAAGGAAGGTCCCCGCAAGGATGCCTAAAAGTCCAAGAAAGTCGAGGAAGAGAAGCCTTCCCCGGATGAAACCCTTATGCCCATTGCCATGAGCATCACCGGGCCGAAATATTTCTACATCCCCGACTTGGATGAGATCCCCCTGTACTTTGTAACACATATTCCTTAGGAGACATTTCCATCAATGATGGTCATATCCGACGGGGGCTTCAATAAGTGTATCGTAGGCTCGATAAAGAGAAGATTGGACAACTATTGGATGTTAGTTCTGACAAGAACGCCACCCTCGAAAATTTCAGGGGAAGCTCTACTCCCATCGTAGACTTGAGCTTGTTCACCTCCTCCTAGAGAGATTTCTTCTCGATTGCACGGGCATCCCTCTCCTCAATCAAGACCTTCTTCGCCTTTACCAACTCCTCATTGTCAGCTTTCACCTTTTTGAACTTCACCTCAAGAGCCTTGTATGCTTCTCGGGTTTTCCTCAACTCCAACTCCTCGGTGCTTCCCTCCTTGTTGCAGATCACCGCTTCCCCCAAGATCCTCATCAAGGCAGCATCATTCTGGGCCAGCAAGGTCCTCTTGCTCGGGCGGTCCATCTCCCTGTATGCCAGAGACTCTGCCTTATGGACCCCCAAAGAAGATCCTTTAAAGAAACTCCCGTCGTGGAAGCATAGGGGAAGCATAAATCTTTCTTTTCCTTTCTCCTTGTTCAGATCAACTAAGTTGTTGGAACGAGGTTGATCAGATGGTTTTTACATCTTTATTTACCGTTTATTTTAGTCATCTTTTCTTTATATTGGAAAGCGTTTCATTTAGTTCTTCTACATTTTATGCGTTGGTTGTGTGTTTTACTGTTTTTAGGCTCACAGGAATAAACCGGGACAAATCGGTGCGAAAAAGTGCAAAAATCAGAGTTTCGGAAAAGTTTTCACCGTGCTTCAGGAGGTCTAACAATGCGTTGATTGATCTATCATTAGCAGATTTCACTAAAAAATTCATAATTGAAGCTACGTAAATCAGATCGATACATTCTGATGTTTGTTGGAAAGCTGAGAGAAAGAGCTACAACAATCATGTGAAAGTCAGAAGCTGATTCAGACTGTAGAAGCCTCGAAAAATTCATTGAAGTTGCAGACTTTAGAAATTAAGTTGTTTCGGGTCGTTTTACGGACCTGGTTTATGTTTTCGACCCAATTTGAGTTAGGAGTGAAATCCCTTATTTGGTTTATAAGACATTTTTCCAACGGGGAATAATTTAGAGAATTGAAGATTAGAGAGACCAAAGTTATTGGAAGGTAGAAGATTCTCATGAGCAGAAGCAATTGAAGATGGAAGCTATCCAAATTCTTGTAATGTCTAATTTTCATCTTGTAATTATTTTGAACAATATGAGTAGATAAACCCCCAATGCTAGGTGTCCCTGATATGATTCTATAAACAACTTCTAGTTTGAATTTCTTTAATTCATTATTTTTTCATATTCAATTTTATTGTGCAATACTTTTAATTCTTTCCCTATTGGACCAACAAGGATTGATTTACAGTTAACAATTATCTGGACTGTGGTTATTAAGGTTTTTGTACAATTACACTATAGTAGATATCACCTAGGACTAGGGATACCCTATAGTTACCGGTTAAACTCTTGATAAAACAAAGGCTTGATTTCATCATAATTCTCCAAGGACTTAGGATTTAGGATGAATGTTCAAAGGTTTTTCCACTAAGGACTTAGGGAAAAATAACCTAAAGAGCGATAATTGAATGTTATGACATTGTTGAAGAAATCAGGGTTGTTACAGGGCAAATTATACACTTTACCCTAGCATGTTGCTCATAACTGTGAAAAATCCTATTTATATTTCTGTTTAGTTTATAGTAACAAAACCCCAAATTAAGTTTTTGTTTAATTAAACCAAGAATTGAACTTGGTACTTTTGTCCAGTCCTTGAGATCGACATTGGGGAATTTCCCCTATTATTACAAAAGGAAAAATGGTACACTTGTTATTTTTTTTATCAAGTTTTTGGCGTTGTTGCCGAAGACTGCCAAAATATAGAGTTTTATTTTTGGTTCAATTGAAATTTTTTTGCTCGTCAACTAAAATTTTGTTTCAGTTTTTTTTTTTAATTTGAATTTTATTTTATTATAAAAAAGAAAAAAAGGGTCATATTTTTGTTGCTTCATGAATTCTTCTATACTTTGCTGCTAATAAAATGTCTGAGTTTTGCAGCCATGTATTGTTTTTATACATTACCACCCTTATCTCCAGCATTTTGGTTACCTGATTCGGGAATCACTTTGGAATAGGCGACTAAAATTTGTAAGGCATATAAGAGGGAGGTAAGAGTTCTTATGAATGAATGTAATGAAGCTAACTGTTATCCAGATAGGTTTATTTGGAGAGAGTTCAAGTTAGAAGAAGAAGATGTGAAACCAGAAGAAGAATGCATAACATCAGATGACAAAGATGCAGTTAAAATAGAAGAATTTGAGGTAAACAGGAAATACGGGGAAGAATAAATAAAGCAACCTGAAGATGATCTAGTTTTGGATGAGAGAACAAATTTAACTATTTGTGAAGATATGGATATCCAACAAGAAAATCTTCAACAAAAGTGTATCCCTAAAAACTATTTTCACAACAAGGCAAATGAAAGACAAGAAATTGACAACGTAACGGATGTCATTTATGCCTTGTTCAATAAAATAAAGTTGAAAATGATTTGGAAGCAACATCATCGGTACTTTAAGTTCATGGGATTTCTACCAAACAAAAGAAAGAAAAAAGATGATGTGTTCTTTGTGTCATATATACCACCCTAACAAGGGGAATGAACCGTCGAGCCATGTGACCTTAAACTAAGCGCTTTGTGGGAGGCAACCCACGCTTTTAATGGCTTAACTTTTTATTTTTGTTGTTTTTTCTCTTTGGTTTTTAGGTAATAAAAAGGGGCCTTCTAGGTGAAATCTAGGAGGCAACAATTGATGTTGCATTACCCTCTATGAGTCACCCTTCTCAAGCTTGTTCTAAAACATTGGGGCCAATGTTTAGTTCAAGTTTGGGGGTGCATTTACTGTTTTGTTTTACTGTTTTGTTTATTTTTTTTATGCAATTTTCTTTGTAAAACAACATGTTGAGGTCTTCCCAAATTTTGACCGGAATTTTTGTTTTATGCAAGAGCTTGAATTTCAAAGAGATTGGGGAAGTATATAGAGATAAATGAATGATTGTTTGAGGGTAAGCAGTTTGGAATAATGTGACAGTGATACGAGTCTAACGTGTAAATTTGTACCATAGTACTTGAATCCTGAGAAGTACTTCTTGAGTAGTTTATTTTGACAGTCAGACATAACATAGATTCACATGCATGTATGTTTATTGAAGAATAAATAATTTTGGCACCAAATGATGAAAAGGCAGTAAAAGGCAGCCGACCCGCTAAGTTGGGTGACCCTCACCTGGTTATTTATCTCAAAGGAGGTTGATCCCCAAACGTTGTCCAAATAAGGACAATATATAACTGTAAAGTTTGAAAATTTCATCGGTAATTAAAAGTAGCAAATGATGCTCATTTGGTGCCTAAGAAAAAAATTCTTGATTAGTCTTGTGCATGTGATGATCATCATAATTCTCATTGTCTTAATTTGATTGTCCGAATGAAAAAGGAGCTCAAGTTTAAAAGGTTCTTACAAAAATTCTTCGCGTCATGTGAACACCGAACATACTACCTCTTGAACAATGTGAACAAAGGTCTCACATATGAGTATTGGTATGCTGTGAATTTCATGAGCTCTTGTAATTATTGCTTGAGGTCAAGCAACGATTTAAGTTTGGGGGAGTTTGATCAGTGGTTTTTACATCTTTATTTACCATTTATTTTAGTCAGATTTTCTTTATATTGGCAAGCGTTTTATTTTGTTCTTCTACATTTTATGCGTTGGTTGTGTGTTTTACTGTTTTTAGGCTCACAGGAATAAAGTTAATAAAAGTAATAATGATAGGAATATCTAAACCTAATAATAAAACTACAAATAAATTAGAATTAGTACTAACATAAGTCTAATAAATATAAATAACAATAAAAAATAAAAGATGGTAACAATTAGAAAATTAAGAGAAATATTAAAATGGTTAGAAAAAATGCGCAAAAATATGGAAAATATGGAATGGTGAGATTGGAACCCGTAAAGTTATGTTTGCAAGTCTTATCTCTTTATCAATTGTATTTTCTTATTTATTTAAAATAAAATGACTCTTGAAAGCATATGAGTGGTGGGAAATATTTGTTATTTAAAAATACAGATAATTTAAATAAACTATTATATATTTTTAAATAAGCAAAGATAGATTAATGTTAAAACTAAATGTTAGCATAAATAATCCAATATTTTATAAAAACCAAGGTTGAAAATAATTTTAACCATTTGAAATTGGGCGGTCAAATTTTGGTATGACAGTGTTTCATCTTCACAGCGGTTTCATCCATAGAAGATTCAACTCCCTGTGTTCAAGCCTCACTTCCTCACCTTCATTTTCTTCTGGGATTTTTTGTTTCCTGCACTTGTTACAGAATAGAGAATGAGGATCGAGTTTAGATGAATCTTGCATGTGAAGTTTTACTGAGCTGGAAATCTGTTTCTCAACATCTGATTTTATTCTCACGGCTTGCACCTCTCCTTCTGCACTATTCTTGCTGCTGATCTCTTTTTCACACGGTTTTCCCTTTATGTCCTTTTTTTATTTTTTATTTAATTCAAATTACTCGAACCGATACCAGGCCTTCAGCTTGGGCTTGTTTGGACTATTAAATTGTTTTTTATATTTAGTGGAATTGGTTTCGAAACAGGGCAGGGTCTGTAGCAGGTTTTTTCACGTAAGCATGATTGGAAGAATTGGTGAAGATTGGCTTGAAGATTAGAAATAGCATAAGTTTAAGACTTTTAGCTTTTCATGTCTTTTATTTTGTACCACGTGAAGAAAAATTTCATGAATTGGATCCAAGTTGTAGCTTTCTTTGTATGGAATTTGAATGGAATTGAGTAGAATTGCATGTAGTTTTGTAAATGAACTTGAATGAATTAATTTGGATAATGATATGTGCACTTGGAATTATGAATATGTCTTGTAAACCATAAGAATCACCCTCGGACCTTATTAAGAAACTTGAATGAAATTTGGCCTCTTGATAAATGAAATCAATAAAAACCTCAAAGCTTGTTTACCACTTGAATGATAACGATGAATGTGCTTTTATTTACTTGAAACTTAGAGTAGAAATTTCTCATGAATGAAACATCACCTTGAATCTTATAACAATTTTCTTGATGCATACTTGGACTTGGAAGAATGAATTTGTCTCTTGACAACTTGGATGATACTTGAAATTTCAACTCATTTAAACTTGTAATCAAGTAAGCCATATGACACTTTGCAAATTAAAAATTTGAATGAATACTATCCAAATCAAAACTTGAATTTTAAACAAAAGAACTTGAGAATAAAAATTCCTTGTAAATTTGAATTGAATTAAGTTGAACTTTTCTTGAATAAAAGGACTTTGCTCGCAAAACCATAAGGCATGCCTTGATCACAAAGAATTCTCAAACACGCCCTTTTGTGTCATGCTTGACCCATTAACATCATTCTTCAATTGAACCAAAAATTAAAGAAGAAACACAAATCCTATTTGAAAATTTGATGAGATCTCAATTCATAGCTTAAACCGAAAGACACATCTTAATTTGACGAAATCTTTTACGAATCCTCAACCATTTGACGAGTAACATTATAAGAAGAAAGTCCTGGATTAAATCCTCTAAATTTCTTGAAGGGAAAGCCTTGTGGAGAAAGCCATTAGGAGAAATCTTGAATGATGATAATGAACTCGTAATGAGGAAAGAATAATGATTCTTGTAGCCTTGAAGTAAAATCCTAGCACGATGATCCTTGTTGAAAAACTACTGCCAATGCTCAAACAAGATGAATAAGGAACCCTAATTCTCTTGACCTGAAGTAGAGAAATAAACCTTGATCTTTGGTATTGAGGAAATTAAATGGAGAACAACCTTTGAAGAAGAAGTTATCCGTAACCATATTTTCAAAACCTTAATTCACACATTACTACTTAAAGAACCAGAAGGATTATAAACAATCAGACTTTATCTAATATGTACACCTCAAAAAAATCGAAAAAAACCCTAGTTTTGGGACCACTGATTTTATTGAACCCATGTGCTTTATTGAATGAGAATTCATGCTATGATAATTCCCTAATGGTATGCAAATGAATGTGAAGCCTAAGCCAGATAAAAATAAAATCAGGAGGAAAAATTTTGGGGTGTAACACCTATCATCAAAGGTAACCCCAAATAAGTCCTTGTACCTAACACTTAACAGACACCCATTATTCGAGCTAGATCTTCTTGAGTTGGTCGACTAATATTACTGTTGAACAACACTTTCGATTTGGTCATGTTAATCTCTTGGCCCGACGCTTCTTCATAGATGTTGAGTAACTCCATAAGGTGTGTAGCCTATTAGATATTAGCCATGTAAAATAAAATAAAAACAATCGTCAACAAAAAGTAGATGGGACACACTAGATGCCCTTCTATATATTTATACTTTGAATATCTCCTCTAGCCATTGCTCGATTAATGAGAGCTGAAAGTCCTTCTGCTACAAGAATGAAGAGATAAGGAGAAATAGGATCTCCTTGTCTCAGACCTCTCCCTGCCTGAATTGGTTCATAACTCACCAAAGTGACACACATCATCATCCAATGAATCTACCTCTCCATAAAACCCAATCGACTAAGCTCACCTTTCAGGAAGCCCCAATATACTATATCATAATCTTTACTAATGTCAATTTTAAGAGCCAACTCCCCTTTATTACCTCTCGTCTTCCTCTTCAAAGCATGGATAATCTTGATGGCAATCGACGCATTATCAAGAATAGGGCGCCCTTCCACAAAAGTTGATTACTCATGTGAAACACATTTATCCAAGCACTCTTTCAACTTATTCGCAAGCAGCTTCGAGATCATCTTATACACCACATTACAAATAAAAATCGGTCATAATTCCTTCATATTATTAGGCTTAGTACACTTCGGAATAAGACATTTATTAGTATCGTTGAGTGAGGTAGGAAAGAAACCACGTTCTAGCCAAAGATTAGCAGCCATGAAAAATTCATTCCCATACAAATCACAAAAATTCTGAAAGAAAGTCATATTAAAGCCATCGGGACCTGAAGATTTATCGGGGTGCATATGCCTAAGTGCTTCATGAAGCTCCTCCTTGAAGATAGGTGCCAACAACTTCATATTATCATTGTTGGAAATCTACGGTTGAATTAGGGACAACACTGGTTCGTACACACCTTCTTTTGATGCAAAAAGGTTTTCAAAATAATTCCTGGCAACCTCACATATTCTACTTTGATCCTTCATCTCCATGTGTTCCTCATTAAAAAGCATATCAATTCTTTTGAAGTTTCATCTCGCCGTTGCGTACATATGAAAAAATTTGGTATTAAGATCCTCGTCCTGTAACCAATGCATTTTAGATCTTTGTTTCTAGAACATCTCTTCCTGCATTATCGCCTTATTATAGTTTTTTGAGCTTCAACGGACCGCACAACTGAATCACTATCATGACCACTACGGTATACTGCCATATTCTCTCTGTACACTGCAATTTCTTCCTTAGCTTTACACCATTTATGTCTACTCCATCTTTCTGAATCCCCCGCACAAGATTTGATTTATTGCAAGACATCACTACCACCCTCCTGCATCCAACAATTCAACATTACCTCGTTAATTGTTTCCTCTTTTAGCCATTAGTTTTCGAACCAAAAATAATATTTATTGTTACTTCTCAGTTCCAGATCACATTGAAGAAGAATTGGACTGTGATCAGATTGTGATGCTATAAGATTAACCAACCAAGCATTAGGGAAGTAATCCAACCACTCTGAAACCATCATTGCTCTATCCAATATTTCCTCAATCGCATGATTAATACCTCTACTCTTTATCCAAGTAAACAGATGTCCTTCGAGGGAGACAGCACTGAAGAAACCTATGCACATCCAATTAGGATGCAGATTGATTCTCTTCTTGTCCTATTGAGTTAATATATCCTTAAAGTTACCGATAATACACCATGGTGCATTCTACATATCACGCAAATCACATAACATATTCCAACCATCCTTTCTCCTCCCCCTCTCCGGATAACCATAATAACATGTTAATCTCCAATCATTATTTATTTCATATTCAATCCATAAATTCATAAAATTCCTAGTAAAGTTCATGACATTGCACTTCACATTCTCCTTCCAAAGCACCGCTAAATGTCTGCTTCTTCCTTCCATATCATCCATTGAACAAGCATCAAACTCCAACATCACTCTCACATACTCCAACCTTTTTGCTTTCGACAATGTTTTCGACAAAAAAAAGAATATTAGGACTGTGTTGTTGAGCCAAGTCACACAAATTCGAAATTGCACATGGGCTGCTCAATCCCCGACAATTCCAACTAAGGATTTTCATTGGTATTGGTTGTCAGGACTAACGGTGGAAAAACAGGTTGTGGCCCGCCAGGCCGGCCCGCGTATTGGTTAAAAAATGACAAGTTTGATTGAGATTTTGGGTCCGTCACCCATTGATAAGTGCAAAAGTGCAGTTATTTTGTATATATTTTTTGTTGCACTTATCGACTCTTGGTTGTTAATATCAGTTGAATAACCCAACTTTGTGTATAAATACGTTTAGTTTGTGTATAATGCATTTTCTTGTATAACTTGTATCGTTTGATGTTTTTCTATTCATTTTATAGGTATTTATGCGTATTTGGAGCATGAGCAATAAAGTGTCAAAGACACGGCTTCAAACGCGGGATTTTGAGCAACTCGTCAACGAATAAGGCTCAAAATAAAAGAATAAGAAATCATCAATTTGCTTTATATTTTGTTATTTTTAGAAGTAGCATTGAATAAGCTTTCCAACGCTTTGAACCGAGCGCAAATCGGAGTTACGGTTCAAAAGTTATGGCTGAAATAGTGCAGAATGTTGTGCTGGTTTTTCAACTTGCTGTCATCTTTCGCCAGGCGATGCTTTTTGGTCGCCGGGCGATACTAGACAGTCAGAAATGCATATTTAGGGTCAAAAACACTTTTTTTAGGTTATTTTTTGGGTATTTTTGGTCCCAATCCATCAAACCTCCATTTTTGGTCTTGAGAAGTTATAAAACAACATTGGAGCTTGCATCTTGATGATCCGGAGTCAGATTTCTCATCAATCAGCGCTGACAATTCGTGAGATGTTTTATTTTTCTCCATTTCTTCTCTATGTATTTCTCTATTTGTTGGGTATGTTTGTATATTTACTTTAAACATATGTATATTTGTTGATCATGGTGTTGTATAAAGTTTGCTTTACAAATCAATCTTGATGTCTTCTTTGATCTTTTTGCTTTATGTTTGGATTTAGGTTGTTATAGACATATATCTCACAAATCTTGATTAAGTATGAATATCTACTAATTTCTAGATTCCAGAGATAGATTTAGAGCTAATATTCACTTTGGATGTTAAAGCTTAATACCTTCGTGTTGTTGTAGCGCACAAGACATTGTCGATAGAGTAATATGATAGGTCTCGCAGCTTGGAATTAGACATAACGTTTGTTATGGTACATCTCGTGGTGTCCGTGATGATTTTGACGAGTAATAGGTTGAGTACAACTGATCAATGGGATTAAGTTTGTGACGAGTAGTGTAAATTCTTGCCTGTTAGGTTTCTCCTTTTTATTTAATATATTTATTATCTTGTCAATACTTTTTATCTTTTCCTTATAAAAAAACTCATTTAATCCCCAAACTCATTAACGAGAGATTTACCAAATGACAATTCAATAACCAATTTCTGTGGACACGATAAATTCCCAGATAAATATTTCCAAAAATTTTGTTGCTTGCCACTACACCGCTTCAACAAAATGACATCGTTGTCGGGGATTGGTTCTATTATTTTCGCATTGCGATAATTTCTTTGTTTTTGAGTTTTGTAATTAATGTATATGTTGTATAGAAATTTTACATTAACTTGTATATGATATTTGTGCATATATGTGTTTTTACGTATTGTTGTGAATTGTCTCGTATTCATATAGTTTGTTGTGTGATTGTTAGGACACTTTCTTTAGGTTTGCATGGTGTGACAATATCATGGCATGACAAGAGGAGGTTACTAGCTCTCACAATAAAGGCGTCGAGCTTACGACGTAAAACAAGCATGTTTTTTGTATTTGTTTATATGTGTGGTGATTTGTGTTTTAACAAGTTGAAACAAGGAAATGTTCTAAATTTCAAATCTTCACTTTTCAACTTGTTAATTCATTTTCACCTGGTTTTCATATCGTTATTTGTATTTGTTTTGTTATGTTAATTTGTGTTTTCTGAAAGCTTGTCGTGTTTAGCTTGAGGAGTTTTGTTCGTTGTATATATTATAAATTTTGTACATTAAAATTTTGTAGGAGTATTATTTTTCTAATTCTTTTGTTGTTGTTTGTTATAAAAAATTTGGTACGGTAACTTGTAGAATATTGAGGTGATTTGTCAAGTTTGATTGTTTCAACTTGTGAATGCATGTTAATGATTTTGTTAAAGTTTTGTACACGTTCGAGGTATGTGTTTATCGCTTTCTATATTTTAGCATATTCGTGATACTTAGATTTTTACAATTTTTTATGTCATTCATTATTTTGTATACTTGTTCATTTAAGAATCACTTTAGTTCCCACCCTTTTTGTGAGGTAGCTTTCATTGTTCACATATGCTAGAGACCACAATTTTTGTTTTAACTGGATTTTATTATGTTTAATATTTTATTTGTGTTGATTGTATGAATGCAAAAAAGTAATCAAGGCATTTTTTATTCCATTTTGAGTACAACTACCTTGGTCAAATAGTCAATTCACCTTGTGAGCGTGTGATCATTAGTAACCCCTTTGAGCTTTTTGTCGATATCCATGTTATATTTGCTAAATGCTTGTCTATGAGTGTTTAGTTTCTATTTTGGCATAGATGTTGATTCATTGTTTTCTTGAACCCTCAACCATTGTTTTGGTTTGAATTTTTACCTTGCATTAGAAAGTAGGGAGTATTAACTTTAATGTATGGTTGAATTCAAGTTGGGGATAAAATTGATTGTGTATTTATTGGTTGATTTCTATGAGGTTGAATAGAAAAAGAAAAGAAAGAAAGAAAAAAAAGTGAAAATGAAAAGATAGAAAAAGAAAGAAAAAAATTGAAAAAGCTTTGAAAAAAAGAAAAAGAAAAAGAGTATGGAATAATGTCGTGTTAATAAGTGATGTGTGTTGGTGTGAAACTTATGGTAAAGAAGAAGTTTGATTGAAATTCTATTGTTTGAAACTTTGTGGAAGTAATTACTCCCTTAGGTTTAGGCAAGTTTTTATTTTGATTAGCTTTAGGACTTATCACTTATTTGTTAACAAAACCATATTACAATCTTGAAAAGCCCTTGAGATTCTTGCTTTTATATTTTCAATGTAAATTTTTGAATGAATGCATAATTTAGACTATTGTTTGCAAAATTGTTGGGTGAGTGAAAATACCTCATTTTGTGTGTTTTTTATCTACCGATGATTGTGTTTTCTATGTGTGATTCATTTATGAACATAGTTTTGTTTTAGAATGTTTGGCATAATCTTTGTATTTAGCATTCGTTTCGTGTTATGTTATAGTCGTAGTTAGTGGTAAGTGTTTACTTTGTGTGTACTGTTTTTCAATTGAACCATTGTATTTGTTTCTTGTTTTCAAAAACCTGTTGATTCGTGATTCTTTGAGTATTGTTTCTTTGTTCTTTTATTTATTTGATTTTTGTTTGAGGACAAACAATGTTATAAGTTGGAGAGAGTTTGATAAGTGCAAAAGTGCAGTTATTTTGTATATACTTTTTGTTGCACTTATCGACTCTTGGTTGTTAATATCAGTTGAATAACCCAACTTTGTGTATAAATACGTTTAGTTTATGTATAATGCATTTTCTTGTATAAATTATATCTTTTGATGTTTTTCTATTCATTTTATAATTATTGATGCGTATTTGGAGCATGAGCAATAAAATATCGAAGACACGACTTCAAACGCAGGATTTTGAGCAACTCGTCAACGAATAAGGCTCAAAATCAAAGAATAAGAAATCATCAATTTAGTTTATATTTTGTCATTTTGAGAAGGAGCATTGAATAAACTTTTAAACACTTCGAATCGGGCGCAAATCGGAGTTACGGTTCAAAAGTTATGGCTGAAATAATGCAGAATGTTGTGCTGGTTTTTCAACTTGCTGTCATCTTTCGCCGGGCGATGCTTTTTGGTCGCCAGGCGATACTGGACAGTCAGAAATGTGTATTTAGGGCCAAAAACATATTTTTTTTTAGGTTATGTTTTTGGTATTTTTGGTCCCAATTCATCAAACCTCCATTTTTGGTCTTGAGAAGCTATAAAACAACATTGGAGTTTGCATCTTGATGATCTGAAGTCGGATTTCTCATCAATCGGCGCTGACAATCCGTGAGATGTTTGGTTTTTCTCCATTTCTTCTCTATGTATTTCTCTATTTGTTGGGTATGTTTGTATATTTACTTTGAACATATGTATATTTGTTGATTATGGTGTTGTATAAAGCTTTCTTTACAAATCAATCTTGATGTCTTCTTTGATCTTTTTGCTTTATGTTTGGATTTGGGTTGTTATAGACATATACCTCACAAATCTTGATTAAGAATGGATATCTATTAGTTTCTAGATTCTAGAGATATATTTAGAGCTAATATTCAATTTGGATGCTAAAGTTTAATGCCTCCGTGTTGTTGTAGAGCGCAAGACATTGTCGATAGAGTAATACGGTTGGTCTCGCGACTTGGCGTTAGACATAACCTTCGTTGTGGATACATCTCGTGGTGTCCGTAATGATTTTGACGAGTATAATAGGTTGAGTGCAACTGATCAATAAGTTTAAGTTTGTGACGAGTAGCGTAAATTCCTGCATGTTAGGTTTCTCCTTTCTATTTAATGTATTTATTTTCTTATCAATAGTTTTGATCCTTTCCTTACAAGCAAACCCATTTAATTCCCAAACTCATTAATGAGAGATTTATCGAACGACAATTTAATAACCAATCTCTTTGGACACGATAAATTTTCGGATAAGTATTTCCAAAACTTTTGTTGCTTGCCGCTACACCGCTTCCAACACCCATCAAAGTCCACCGCCCGCCAAAGTCTTCCCCACCTATTCGTTTAGTCTATCCCACCTTAAGCACGCCATTTTTTAGTTAATTCTAGTAATTCCAATTTTTGATGATTTTATTTTATATATTTATTTGTGAATATATGCAATATTATTTTAAATAAAATTTGTTAAAAAGGTGCTTTATAAAAAATTATTCTAAAAAATAAGTGAAAAATCTAATTGAAATGTAAAAAAAGTCTATTATCAATTTTAAAAAAATAAATTAAAAAAATAAATACAAAAATAGGCGGGCAAGCCCGTCGCCCGCCACCTTGGTGGGGTGGGCTAGATTTTTATGCCCATTTCCACTTAAAAGGCTTGCCCGGACCACTCCTTTTTTAGCGGGATTAAGGCGTGGAAGGGCGGTCGCGGGTGACCCATTTTTCCATCCATAGTCATGACTTGCCGATAAAATATTCTACATTATTTCACTACTCTCGACCCCGTATTTTCCCCCCTTCTTCTCTTCCTTTCCACTTGCAAATCCATGTCATTTGGCTCAACTGGAATACTAGAAAATGAGGTATTGTTTATTGTTGTTTGATACGGCTTGGGTTGACACGGTTGGGAACAAGTTTGGTTTTGACAGAATGTTAGTTACTGACTCTTGGGTTTTGGGTAAGTTGTCGTGAATTTTTTGCATGCATGGACTGTGGTTTGCGAGCATCAAAATGTTGTTCTTATGGGCCCATGTGATTGGCTATGCTGGATGGAGAAATATTTAGTGGAATATTATTGTGTGGGCCCATGAAGTTTCATTGGTATTGGTTCAATATGGAAAAGTTGGAAAATAAATCGTTAGGAATAATAGGTTGTTGTTTAAGTTTTATTTGTGTGACAGTTGATCCCCATCATGATTAGATTGGCTATATTGGGGTAATGATTAGGTGAATTGAAAAGCAGTTAATGCATTTTGGGCTGGTGAGTCGTTGCGGATAGTTTGGTTAATGAATCCACATTATTATGCAATGATTGACCTTGTATCCCACTTGTAACATCCTTATTTCCACCGATAACCACCAAGCTATCACCTTGAATACTTGTCAGATTATTTCCTCCAGTATCATTAATACTCACTGATCCCACGCCTAGCTGTCAGGACTCTGTTGTATCAATGCTAGACTATGATCCGCTGGACCCTCCACTGTGAACCTGGTGCACCTGCATTCCTCCGATTGTCAACTCTGAGTTCCCATGACCATTCTCTTCCATCATCATCGTTTCCCATAGTAAATCTCACCTCATATTTTTTCTATGTAAGTCAAATAATAAAAGAAAAAAATAGGCGGGAAAGCCCGTCGCCTGCTAATCTGTCACCTTGGCGGATTGGGTTAGATTTTTATGCCCATTTCCATTTGGCAGGCTTGCTCGACCCGCTCCTTTTTTGGCGATCTTAAGGGGGGCTGGATGGGAAGCCCATTTTGCCATCCTTACACACTGATCTTTCATATGTTTCAGGTCTTGATTCAAATCACTTTACATTCTGACTCAAATCATACTTTTTTGTTATGACTTAAATCAAACATCATTTTTCACTCATTTTTGTACTATATCTCCAACACCTCTAAAAAACCACTTTCTCTTAAAACCTTCACAATGTTAGAAAATGTACACTTCTAATATTGAATTGAAAACTCTCAAACCACTTGTTCTCTCATATTTTCAAAAAAGTTTTAAATATTTATTGAACACTTGCAAACAATTATTCATATTCTACCTCATTCTTTTTCCATTGTTCCATGAATTTGAATCTTATCTTTGGAGATATGTGATTGTTGAGGAGATTCGTTTTGAATTTAACATTTATTTTGATATTTGGCTAAGATTTCGGAGTTTGCAAGGTGTGTGGTGTTGTGGCTAGTTTTGACAATTCCAATGGAAAAGAAGGAATTTTTTCTCCCCAGGTTCATCTTGGTAGTGTTGTGTGAAAGCCTGCAAACAAGGAAGGAGTTATTCTCAATATTCATACATACCACGGGATACTGGTGGGATCGAGTAAATATTGATGTAGAAAAGAGACTTAGGAGCAGGTTGTCGGTGCTGGAGAATTAAAGGCGATTTTACGTGAAAATTCCGTAAAGAGTTTAGTTCATAGATTTTGTACAAGTCAAAGATCCAAAAATAATATTTTCTTATTTTTAGCATTAATTTGGATATTATGGTTGTATTAAACTCATTTAATTTTGTCACAAATTTTATTGGAAGACCAAAAAATTTCAATGACCAACCATTGGAGACTAGAATAGGCATAAGGCAAGGATAAGCATGCCAAACTAATATAAATCTCGGTGTACATTTCTCTCCCTCTCTCTCTCTCTCCCCTTTTAATTTTGTATACATTTCATGATTAGGTCGTTCTTTATTGCATTATAAAATTGCATGCCATTAGGATTTTTCTTCTGGTATTGATTTAATTGTAAAAGTCTAGATTTTGTTAGATTTGGAACTCTTGGTTTTATCTTGTTGTAGATTAAACTTGAAATTCTGGTATTTAGATCTCAGATGTCCTACAAGATGTCAAGACACTGATCTCTGAACAACAACACAATGAATAAACTCAAACAATAAAAAATGTAGCAAAAATTAAGGAAAAAACATAATTGTTAGCCCAGTTTGGTGTACAACAACACCTACTCTGGGGCTACCAAGCCAGAGACGAAATCAACTAAGTAGTATCAATTTGTAGACCCACACCAAACTCTTTCTAGTTTACAATCTACTCACTTAATCACTACCCGTGCATAACTTCTACCTAAGACTCACCTAGGTATGAGACCCTTCTCAAATTCTTTTCAATCACAAACAGTGACACAAACACAATTCAAAAGAATTAGAAGACAACCTTCAAAAACACACAATCATTCACTGCTTAAAAGCTTTAGAATGACTGACATAACTTACAACTCAAAAACAGTCTTACTCTTTTATCAAGATGATATTAGATAGGCTCACAATTAACACACACAAACCCTAACAAAAACACATGTAAGTTTCACACTAAAACTAGGTTTATAGCAATCTATTTAAAGCCATCTTCGGACTGGATTGGGCTTCAAAAATACAACAAATCAACTGCTAAAAGACTACAAAAACTTTTGCATAAAAATAGGACTTTAATCATTAGTTTCTTAAATTATCTCCTTAATTAGAAACTAAGAATAATCCTTTAATTAAGCTTGAATCTCTTAATCCTTAAACTGAGCGCCGCATAGGATAATATAATATTCTCATAATATTGTGTATCTGAAATAAACTAAAACATCCAATTGTACACAGGCGCGATGTCGAATGATCCTGCATATGACATCTTGTTCAACACGTTTCTCCAGTTGATAGAACATCTTATTTCAACATTTTTATGCTAAGTTAATTTTACCAAACATAATGCCAATTACAAAAATAGAGAATTAACAAAACTGAAAACTATGGTTGTAGAATCAAACAATATTGGTGTTGTAAAATCACATTTCTCATGTAATTTGACAATTATTCAATACGTTTATTAGTTTTTATATTTGGTTGAATTTGTGTGTCAATCTTGCTTGAATTGTGAACTACATAAATCATTATGCACCAATTCTAATCTATAGCATAATCACTCTATTCGCTAAAAATTGTTTCTGCAACACAAAATCAATTTTGTTTTAAAAACTCTGATAAAAGCTTTTCAAAATATTTTCAACGAAAGAATTTTTAATTAGGAGTTCTATTCACCCCTCTAGATCCTTGAATACTCCTTATTCTCGCCAAACATAACATAGTACTGACTCGGGAGCCATAGTCACCCCAAACTTTATTTTTAAAATTTTTCTCATATAGGTCAGAATACAAAAATACTCTTACTTAATTTAAAATTTAAATCTTTTTTTTTGTTTAACCCTAAGAATTTCTTCTTCTTTAATTTTCTACTTATTATTGCATACCTTTTCTTCCTTTTTTCCTCTTTCTCCATTTTCTTTCATTTTCAATTGCTGCAACTTTTTTCCGCCACTCGCCACCGTGTCCACGCCACATGCATGTCGACCATCCACTATTGCTTTGCTGCCCAGCCATCCAAATTCTCATCATTGTATCAAGAGAATATGTTAGTCACCGAATTTGTGAGTTTTTTCCCTTGCTTACTATTGAGTTTTCCCAAAGTGAGTCATCGAATCTATGAGTTTTTTATTCAGACTGTTCTACCCATTTGAGCAATGTTGAATATCTTTTTTTATTAAATTTGAAGAATGTGTGTTAGTAGATGTGTTTGTCTGTTTCTATAAACTTAGAAGAATCATTCTTCTTGGCTTTCAATTTTAGATACAATACTCAAGTTTATATGTGTTTTTCTATTTTCATTGAACACTTCTAGATGAACAATACTCAATTTTAGATGTGGTTGTATTTTTTTATTGAATTTGAATTCTGCCACAATATAATTAAACTTTTTTTTTTGCTTTCAATTTTAGTTGAATAATACTCAACTAAAGTGTATTTTTGTTAATTTATTTAATTGATTTTTGTAGCACAAAATTGATGATGAAGAGTAGAAAAACTGATTCTTTTTTAAGAGGAAATAAAGAGATGAAGAAAATATATTTTCTATGTATGAACCTCAAAGATTTCCTAAGAACCCAAAAATTTAAGAAAATGTTAATAGAGTTTGCCCAAATGATATTGGGAATTCTTTAGAATGTGATCCTGGAAAACATTCTTCAATCCGAGAATCGAAGACGATTTTAACATGTTTGGTTTAAAAAAATTTCTTCATAGTTAGAATATTCACCTTCCAGGGATGTTGCTTATTATTGCTTATCATGTTATCTTTTTAGCAAAAGACCAAGTGGACGTCCTGGTTTAGATATCTTTATTTCTACAGATTTTAGAGGTTGAAAGAAAGTTAGAAGTGGAAAGCATTGTGCCTTTCTTAAACACATAGAGAAGGATCCTTGTTCACCATACAATTATGCCATGAAAGCTTGTGAATACTTGTTGAATCAAGATAAACACATTTGGAATATTATTCGATCTCAAAGTTCAATTGAAATTATGAAGAATCGACTATCTCTCAAGACTTCAATTGATATTGTTTGTTGGTTAACTTTTCAAGCTTGAGCTTTTAAAGGTCATGTTTAAAGTAAACAATTATTAAACCAGTGCAATTTTCTTCAATTGACTAAACTTTTAGCATGTTACAATGATGAAGTTGAAAAATTTGTGTTAGAAAAGATACATATAATGGCAAATATACTTCACATTAAATTCAAAAAGAGATCTTGCACATTATTTTAAGTAGGGTGAAAAAGCATATTTGGGAAGAAATTGGTGATTCCAAATTTTGTATAAATGTAGATGAAGCTCGTGATGAATCCAAAAAAGAGAAAATATCTCTTGTTTTGAGATTTGTTGATATAGACGGTCTTATGCAAGAAATATTTTTTGGCCTTGCTCATGTTAATGACACTACATCTTTAACTCTTAAGCAAAAAATTTGTGATATACTATCTTTGCATAACCTTGATGTCTCTAACATTTGCGGTCAAGGGTATGATGGTGATAGAAATATGAGAGGAGAATAGAATGATTAACAAGCACTATTTATGAAGGATTGTCCTTATGCATATTATGTTCATTGTTTTGCTCATTGATTGCAACTTGTCTTGGTTACTACATAAAGAGAAGTTAAACCAATTCATAAATTCTTTGAGAAGCTAAATTTTATTGTCAATATTGTTTGTTCTTCTACAAAGCGCCATGATAAGTTACAAGCTTCCCAATTAGATGAAATTGAATATTTGTTAGAGATTTATGAGATTGTAACTGGTAAAGGTGAAAATCAAATTGGTACTTTGACACGACATGAGGATACTCATTTGGGATCACACTTCTCATACATTTTTAGCCTGATAAATATGTATAAAGCAACTTGTACAACTTCAAAAAAATTTGCAAACGAAGGATTAAGTCATGATTCACGTGAAGATGCTAATAGTGCTTACAATTACTTAAAAGACTTTGATTTTATATTGATATTGCATCTGATGAAAGAAATTATGGGGATCACAAATATCCTTTGTCAAGCCTTACTACCAAAATCTCATGTGAGATATTGGATCGAACTCTATTGGGTCGAAGAGTAGCTTTTGGTTCGACGTGATTTATGCATGCCATCGAAGTATGTTCACATGGTGTCAAAGACCTATATACTGTAGTGGAAGTGTGTTATAATATGGGTGTCAAAATACTAGGGTTGTTAGTATTTCGAATTGGGCCTGTTTGTTATGTCTAACTGTTTAAGTTAACTTGTACCCTAAGTTAACTTGTAATGGGTATTTATGAAAAATCCCATTAGTTTAGAATGTTAGGTTTATTATAAATAGCATACTAGTCTCTCATCATTGCATACTGAAAATCCTAATTTAGGGTGAGAGGGTTATTTCTTATTCTTGCGTACTTGTAATCTTGTTTATAGAGAAAGTAAAGAATAATAATTATAAGCAATCCTTGTGTTCTTCTTGTTTTTCCATTTTTTTTCTACACTGGATTGTTTCTTGATCATAAATAATTCATTTATACTTTGTTTTAAAGGTATCATTTTTCATAACAAATTGGTGCGATGATCATGGAGAAGATGCCTTCAACAAAGTATGAGATTGAAAAGTTAACTGGAGTGAACGATTTTAGTCTGTGACGTTTAAAGATGAAAGACCTATTAGTTCAATAGGGTTGTTTGGAAGTGCTGAAGGGAGAGGCAGCCATAAATGTTACGTTAAAGGAAGTGGAGAAGACGACCATGATAGTTAAATCCCATAACCTAATCTTGTTGAGCCTTGGTGATAAGGTTCTTCGACAGGTATCAAAGGAGACGACGACATCAGGTTTATGGGTGAAACTTGAAAGTTTGTACAAGACCAAATAGTTGGTAAATCGACTCTACCTGAAGCAAGCTTTGTATTCATTCAAGATGATTGAAGAAAAAGTGTTGGCTGAACAGTTGGATATGTTCAACAAGTTAATTCTCGATCTTGAAAATATTGATGTGAAGATCGATGATGAAGATCAAGCGTTGTTGTTGTTGTGCACTTTGCCTAGATCACATGCTCACTTCAAAGAAATCCTCTTGTATGGAAGAGAGTCCATGATCTTTGAAGAAGTTCAATCAGTCTTGTATTCTAAGGACTTGAATGAATGGAAAGAGCATAAACCTTCAACGGTTGGTGAAAGTTTGGATGTTAGAGGAAAATTCTTGCAAAAGGATGGTAAGTTCGACAAGAAGAAAGGTAAAAGTCAGCAGAAGTCTTATAATGGTGAAGCATCTGGTATTCGTTATCATTGTAAGAAGGAGGGTCACATAAGAAAGGTGTTCAACGCCTGATAAATAGTCACGAGATCCTGTTTGAAAGAATTTCATCCATCAAAAGTTTGACCGATAATGTTGAAGACATTTCCATCATAACAATTTCCGACAAGCCTCTTAGGATCTCTTCAAAGGGGCCTATTAGGATTTCCAACAAACCAATGATTGCTCCCTTGATAATTACTTCTCCTGGACCGATTCCTTACTCCTCCGACAAAGCAGTCCCTTGGAGTTACGGTGTTGACGTTTACTATCATGGAATTAAGCAAGATTCCTAGATCAATGAAGGAAATACTGATGATGTTACAAATATTACTGGTTCTAGCAACGTAACGAGAATGGGGAGAATCTTCTCTCCTAACATCTCACCTCCAACTACTACAACAACACTTATCCGCATTACCATTGATAAGCCTAGTACTGACACTAGGGGTAAAGAAAAGACAGTTCAGCCCGCTGAGGTAGAGGCGCCTGCCAAAGACATTGTTGCTGAGGAACCCTCCACTCAAGAAATGGAGGAAATCTTGAAGATTATAAAAAAAATGATTTCAAGATAGTAGAGCAACTGGGGAAAACCCCCTCCAAAATATCTATGCTATCTTTATTGCTTTGTTTCGATGCTCATGCCCGGGCTTTAATCAAATTTTTGAAGAAAGCACATGTTCCTCAAGAGACCACAACTGATCAATTTGAAAACTGTGTGGAGAGTCTGACTGTAGCGGTAAAAGTGTTTAAGACTAAGGCATTGGATTAACTAGACTTGTACAGATCAAAATAAAAATCGCCACCGCGCTTTATTGTTTCCAAAGGAATGGGAAAAAAGCGAATAACCCAAAAGAGGGGGAAAGATTCTAGGCAAGGGTTGGTTATGCAAAGGGAAGGTATTAGCACCCTAAACATCTACGGTACTTCGCAGGAACCTCTTTGAAAAATTTGTATATTTTGGCTATAAAATGTTGTATAAAAAATAGATTGTGGGGATGAGAAAAAGAAGTATATATTTTTTTATGGTTTTTGCACCCGCCGCGGTTGTGAACCTTTAGTGCCTACGTACCACCTTATGTTTAATAGAGGATCAGGGTACACGTAGTTCCTCTTTAAAACATTTAAAATAACACAAGTGTGTTGGTTGATTTTATGAGATAAGACATCATCGTCATTGTTCGTGTGGAAAACATACTTACTACCCACAATCATGAGAAAAGAGAATTTGCGTTATCTCAAAGTGGAGGATATAGTTTGGATTTTAAAATAAATAATGCCTCACTAAACACCAAAGTGGGAAACATCTCACTTCACTACATATTATAGAAGTATAGTTGTTTGCATCACTACAAGGATTGACAAGAGTCTAATCTTTTGAGAAAAAGTTTTTTAAAGCAAAAACCAAAGTGGTAAAATGGTTTGAATGAGATTGATTGACTTTTAGTCTTCTCACAAAATGCCAAGGTATTATTAAGTTGATTAAGGTTTATTTATGAAAATGCATGGACCTAAGTCCAAGTTTATTATGAAAGTGGTTCAAGTTTTAAAACAAGAAGTGTTTTCAAAAGGAGGGAGAAGATTTTTGAAATTAAAGAAGATGGGAGGAGATGAAGGGACTATCTTAAAGCATAAGATAAAATCTAGGGAGAAGAACCATCTAACCAATAAGAAGCCAACACTTGACATTATGAGTAAAGATAAAATTCTCATTCTTTGGATTAAAACCAAGCAAGGATACTAAACCTCTTGAGAAGACCAAACTTCAAATGTATTAAGTCTTCACAAAAATTGGGCAGAGTAACGGCTGTATACAGATGAATTCCAGATTACAACCAAAGTATGTAATCATAATAACATGCACATAAAATAAACAAACAACTCAATGTCTTGAGGTAAACCTCAAGAACTCCAGACAAAATATCAATTAAGGTCACAAGGTCTCCAACATAAGATCAAGGTTTCTATTCCTAATTCTAAGAATTCCAATACTCCATAATGCCAAGTATAGTAACCAAATAGTCCAATTATCATTAAAGTTTTTAATGGTTCATGTTGATTATTAAGTATCTTCAAAAGAAAAATAAAAACTCAAGTGAGCAGAGTAAAAATGACATAAAAGTAAATGCTCAAGTGAGCAAAGATAAAAAAATAGCATGAGATGTAAATGCTAAAGTAATTGGTACATAAAGTAAAAGCATAAAAATAAAAGTATAAGATAAAGTCAATTGTTAGGAATTAGTGGTTAGTTGGATGACCATCTTGAAACTTGTATTTGGAACTCATTAGAGGATTGGTAGAACCAAAGCCTCTCAACAACAAGTTGCATTTGCTTTTTGTCAAGTATATCATTCATTTAAGAATCCTCAAGGCAGCATTTAATGATCAATGATGTTTAAGTGATCCGCATTGACCAAAATTGATGAATATTCATTGGAGGATTGGTAGAACCAAAGCCTCCTAATAATGAAGTTTCCAGGTTATTGGATCAAAGGATTCAAATTAATATGCTTGGGCTTGAAAACATAGGTTTGGACCACGAATGATTATTTTCTCAAATCGGGACAAAATTTAGCGCTATGTTAAGCAATCGTAAGTGGACTTATGTAGAAGTTGCACCTATTTTGAGGCTGGTCAATAGAAATATATGTACTTCATGTTTGGGTAAATGATATAGAGATCATCATCCATTAACATGTAGTACAATAAGAAAGGGGGATAACATGAAGAGGGAAGGGATTAGAGTTTCAAATATCATCAACATCATTCATCCATTTTAGTGGATTTTGCTTATCAACCTATCAACACCCAAGACCCAATGAGGTTGAAGAATTTGTCTCAAAAATACGCCTCAAGTCAGTATCACATGCTATTTCAAGAATTAAACAAGAATCATGTACAAAAGTTTTCAATTACAAGCATTGATCAAAGGTAAAACCCTAAATGCACACCTAAGTTATAAAAAAGATTTAAAATAGGAAATTAACTTGAAAAAATATGAAATTAAAAATTAACTTCCTAAAGGCCTGCAAAATTCAGAAATAAAATTTAGAGTTCCTGTATTGAGGTGGAAATTTGCTTTAGAAATGCAAACTTTGAAACTAGCAAGCAAAAAGGCTTAAACTAGATGGTTTTGGGAAATAATTTGTGAAAAAAAATATGAAATCACATTGTAAAATTCCATAAAAATATTTTTTATGACCTTAACTTATTCAATCACTCTAAACAACTTCATCTCTGATTTTTATAGGCATGGGAAGTTAGAATTTTTAATCAATTAGTATGAATGATCAAACAAAAAACCCTTAGAAAATAAATTAAGTTCAAAATTAATCAATTAGATCTAAAGTTCAAATAAACTTGATGTAAGATAACCTAAATGTCAAGAAAATTCTAAAGATCAGAAAGTATATTTTTCTTGAATTTATCTCAAAAGAAAAAATTAAATGAAAATTATTTACACAATTCATCCAAGAAAGTAAAGAAAAGATGATATATCTAACAAATGATTTAATTTGTAATCCAAAAGTTCTATAAAATAGGACAAAAAATATTTTCAAATAATAAACTCAGAAAGGAGCCCAAAAAATATTTTTTATGGATTTTTGATTTAACAGAAATAGGAAAATAAAATTCAAGATTTAAAAGAATATTAAAAACCCTAATTATCTACATGAATTTATTTAATCAAGAAAAATGATAAAAAAATGAAATCAAAATCAAAATATGAAAATATATTTAAAATTGAGTCTAAAGTATTTTTATGATAATTTTTAAAGTGAATAAAATATTAAAAGAAAATATGAGAAAAAAAAATAAAATAAATGCAAAGGTTGTTACACCTGTTATCATCCAAATGCGCTGTAAAAGAAAATAATGTCATGTTCAATAAAAATCAGCCACTTAATCATCCCTACCAACAACCATATTTTTTCCAGTTTTCAGTTTTGAAACAACACTTTCAGGCCATGATATCTCACACACTTCTTGATGAAATTCAAATATGTAAACATCAACATTCAAGATAAAAGTATGCTAAACACGATAGTACCGAGAATTTTATGAAATGATGCCTTGATGATAGATAAAAACACGTACGAATGTGGCTGCATGAACACGGTTTGACTTGGACAATTCATCAAACAGATTTATGATTTGATTTTCTCCCTCAATTCTCCACCAAAACACATGATCCAAGAATCAAAATTGACCATAAAAATGCAAGGATTATGAATATGTTATTGATATTTTCAAAGAGCTCATGGATTTAAACAAAACGCAAGGTTGCAGTAACAGTGAGAAATATGGATCATCTACCTTGCAATGAACTTGATGATGCTTGAGCTCAAATAAAGATCAAGCACTTGAGAGAAGCTTGAATGTTCAGAGATGATAGATGAAGAGATATGTGAAGGAAATCTTGCTTGGATATGGAGGAAATTAGCTTGAAATTCAAAAAGAGAGAGAATCAATTTTTTAGCTTTGCTTCGTGAGAGAGAGAGAGAGGGAGAGAGAGAGAGATAAGAGCTTGCTTATGACTTTCTTTTTTCCAACCCCTTCAATTGAAACAAGCTTGTCCTTTAATAGAATAAATAATAAGAAAGTGAGGGAAATGAGAAGTGAGAGAAATTAGAAGTGAGATAAAATGAGAAGTGAGGCATGTTGCGCATTTCATGTTGTTTTGGGAGTGAAAAACGTGCATTTTGAGTAAGTGAGAAGGCTGTGGCGTGAGCTGGCATCTGAAGATTTGGTTGGCACAAAATTTTCATGCATGTCCATGCAATTTTTTTACCATTTCATGAGAATGCCTTTACCTCTTTATATCTCCCTCTATGGTGCATGAAATGTCACAAAGTTTGAATAAAAAATGGAGAGGGCATTTCATACTCCAACTTTGATGTTAAAATTTTTTCAAAATGAAGCTTGAATTAATGATATAATTGGCTATTAACACATGCTTAAAAAATGATTGATGAAATTCCAATCCTGACTGGGCATTCTGTGCGCGCGTGATGCCTTGTGCTGGGCAAAAATTCAACTTGCATGGTGCCTTCTTCTTTCAATTGTATCTCAAAATGTAGGAAGATTTTTGAAATACTTTCTGAAGCAAAGTTGTTCCTCATATTTAGGGCTTGATCTTTGATGTTGGAAATTTTCCAAAATAATGAATATTTCACATATAAAAGTGACGATGAATGTGTGCACACAACATGTTTGATAAAATTCCTGGCCTATCGCGCGTGACTTGCCTTGTGTTGGGCAAAATGACATTTTGAAGCTCAAAATCCTAATCACCATATCTTTCTCTAAACTTAAGCATTTGAGATGATTCTTGAATGAAAAATGAAGATAAAACTTCAATCTTCAACTTTCGTGTTGCCAACTTTTTGATTTGAGTCCAAATGGTCATTCAAAATTAAACATGAAGAAGTCAGATTTTTGCATTTTTATCCAAAATTTCACTAAGTGTCCAAAACTTCCAAGCTTCATAACTTTTTTTCCTTTCATTTTTTGGACTTGTGGCCTCTCTTTCAATGTTGGATAGTTTTTCATCCTCTTTCTAGGAATATAAAGTTTGCACATTTTCAATAAAAATTGAGAAAGTTATGGCAATTCAAAATTCATCCTTATGAATACTTAGAAAAATTCCAAAATTTCAAATAACTTCCTTGACAAGTTATCTCCAATTCACACTTCCTTTTGATATTTTTGCAACTATTGACCATGAAATGTGAGAATAGGGATATTGAATTGATAGTTGACTAAAAGTCCACTTGGTCAATAATTGATTTTGACTATCTCCTGACAAAATGACCATTTTACCCCATTTCAACAATTGAACCTTTTCAAACCAAAGTTGATGATTAAACCTCCAATTATAGATGCTCATGATCATGTACAAAAGTATGGGATCAAGTATTGCCCAAAAATCCAAATACTTCCTGATTAAAATCCAAACCCTAGTTTTGATCCTCTGTGCTAGGAGATGGTGAGATGAAATTAATTGTGCCATTACCTACAATATGATATTCCAAAAGAAAAAATATACACATTTTGAGGTTAGTTAAAAGAATACATATACAATATACAAAATTTAAGGTGCTTCAAGGTGCTTGGTGATTCCCATAGGCAAACCTAAAGACAGGATGCAGTAGAGGAAAAACCCCAAACCCTAGCTTGTGATCTGGTTGTATTGTGATAGTATGAGATGATAGAGGAATCTTAGGGGCAAAAATCGGGGTATAACATTGACAACCGATAATGGATTGGGGTTCTCTGATGATGAATTGACACCAGTTGGAAGGAATCATAACAAGGCCTTGCATGTCTCTATTGAATGCAAAGGAATTACCCTGGCCCATGTCCTGGTTGATACAGGTTCCTCTCTAGATGTTCTACCCAAAGGTGCCTTGGACTGGTTAGATTGCGAAGGTCTGGTGTTAAAACCAAGTGACATAGTTGTGAGGGATTTTGATGGGTCCAAAAGGATTGTGCTTGGAGAAGTGGATCTCCCCATTAATGTTGGTTCACAAACTTTCGATTCTACTTTCTATGTGATGGACATCCGTCCTGCTTACTCTTGTTTACTTGTGCACCCTTGGATACATGGGGAAGGAGTAGTAACGTCCACCCTTCACCAAAAGTTGAAATATCCAGTCAAGGGAAAGATTGTTAATATTTGTGGTGTAGGGGAATTCATGGTTAGTCACCTCAATTCATTCAAATATGTGGAGATGGAAGGTGAGTTTATAGAGACTCCTTTCCAAGCTTTCGAAGTGGTTCCTCCCATGGTTGCTACCACCAAAATCTCTTATTACATTCCAAAAATTGATGAAGCTGTGCCAATGATGGTTTCACTCAAAGACGCTTGTGCCATGATTGAAGATAGAAGTAATACAAATTAGGGACAACTCCCTGACATTCCTTTCAAAGAAGACAAGTTTGGTTTGGACTTCACCGCCAAAATCCAAAATAAGGTCAGACGTGCTCGTGTAGGAAAATCACCTCTTCACATTGGTAATCATGAAGTGAATGCTATTGAAGACTTTTAGGATGACTGTCACTTTGATGAATGGATTTACCTGACCGCCGGTGAAGGATTCAACAACTGGCGTGCAAAGGATTTCATTCCCATCTCCTTCAACGAGGAGTAATTACCATTTACTGTTTTGTCAATTCAAGAACTTTTGTCTGTAATTTTAATTCCATACAATGACTTTAAACTATGTTCCTTACCCGGGGCATCATGGTCCATTTGTTAAGGGTTTGTTCATTTTCATATGTCATATGATCATTTAATGAAAAACATTGGACTCTTTGCATTCAAATTTTACGCTCATTGTCTTTCTCTTCTTATTTGCATTTTTCAAAATAGCCATGTACCTTACATGCACACATACGCACTTGTAGATCCTCGTCCACTCCATATCTCATTGCCAACGATTCTGCTATTGCCATCTATGACTTTGAACATCCGATCTACCAAGATGAAGAAGAAGGCGAAGAAGATTGTGAAATACTAGGGGAGCTAGCCAGACTTCTGACGCAAGAGGAGAAAGCCATTCAACCTCATGAAGAGCCAGTTGAAATGATCAACCTAGGTACTGACAGACAAGAAAGAGGTCAAGATCGGCACCAACTTGGAAGACGGTATCAAAGGCAGATTGGTCCAAATGTTACATGACTATGTCGAAGTGTTTTCTTGGTCGTATGAAGATATGTCGGGGCCGAATACTGACATTGTGGTTCATCGTCTACCAACAAAGGAAGATTGTCCTCCAGTTAAGCAAAAGGTGTGTCGTATGCGGCCAGACATGTCTGAAAAGATAAAAGCTGAGGTAATGAAGCAATTCAATGCAGGTTTCTTAGCAGTGACATCATATCCTCAATGGGTTGCGAACGTGGTCCCCGTGCCAAAGAAAGATGAGGAGGTTCATATGTGTGTAGACTATAGGGATTTGAATAGGTCAAGCCCTAAAGATAATTTCCCACTACCACATATTGATGTCTTGGTTGATAACACAACTCAATATAAAGTCTTCTCCTTCATGGATGGTTTCTCCGGCTATAATCAAATGAAGATGGCTCCATAGGATATGGATAAGACCACCTTTGTCACACAATGGGGCACCTTTTGTTACAAGGTCATGTCATTCAGTTTAAAGAATGCATGGGAAATTTATCAACGAGCTATGGTAGCCTTATTTCATGATATGATCCATCGTGAAATAGAGGTCTATGTGGATGATATGATTGCACGGTTGCAGGCTGAAGATGAAAACCTTGATCATTTACACAAGCTATTTGAAAGGATGAAAGAATAAAAGCTGGGGATGAATCCCAACAAGTTCACCTTCGGGGTAAGATCTGGAAAACTCCTGGGCTTTGTTGTCAGTGGAAAAGGTATTGAAGTCGATCCCGCAAAGGTCAAAGCTATCCAAGAAATGCTTTTTCCCCGTACTGAGAAGGAGGTCAGAGGTTTCTTAGGTCGACTTAACTACATCGCCCAATTCATATCTCATTTAACTGCTACTTGTGAACCTCTCTTCAAGCTGATGAAGAAAGATCAAGTAATCAAATGGAATGACGACTACCAAGTAGCTTTTGACAAGATCAAGGAGTACTTACAAGAACCCCCAATCCTGATACCTCCAGTTGAAGGAAGACCTTTGATTATGTACTTGACTGTATTAGAGAATTCAATGGAGTGTGTGTTGGGCCAGCATAACGAGTCTGGCCGAAAAGAGCATGCAATATACTACCTGAGCAAAAAGTTTACCGACTGTGAAACAAGATATTCACTGCTCGAGAAAACTTGTTGCACTCTGGCATGGGCTTCTCGCCGTCTAAGACAATATATGTTGACTCACACCACTTCATTGATTTCTAAGATGGACCATATCAAGTATATCTTCGAGAAGCCATCTCTCTTCGGATGAATAGCTAGATGGAAAATGATTTTGAGTGAATATGATATCCAGCACACTACATAAAAAGCAATAAAAGGAAGTGTATTGGCAGATCATTTGGCCCATAAAGCTGTTGATGACTACCAATCTATGAACTTTGAATTCCCAGATGAGAATATCATGCTAGTAACTGATTGTGAAAAGCCTGGACCGTATGACGAACCTGAACAAGGATCCCGATGAACTATGGTTTTTGATGGGGCTTCCAATGCTTTGGGTAATGGAATTGGCGCTGTGATTATTTCTCCCGGGGGTTACCATACATCTTTAACCGCTAGATTGTGCTCCGACTGTACAAATAACATGGCTGAGTATGAGGCGTGCATCTTAGGTCTAAAGGCTGCTATCGACCTAAGAATCAAGTTCTTAGATGTGTACGGAGATTCTGCTTTAGTAATCAATCAAGTCAAGGGATAGTGGGATACTAAACATCCTAATTTGATTCCTTACAAAGAGCTTGTGCTAACTTTGATCCCATACTTTGAGGAGGTTACTTTTGAACACTTCCCAAGAGAGGAAAATTAGTTGGCAGGTGCCCTAGCAAGAATGTCATCTATGTTCAAGGTCAATTGGGACAACGAGGCTCCTAGAATTACAATCAAAAGATTTGATGAACCTGTGCATTGTTATGAGCTTGACACCGACGAAGAGAAGCCATGGTACCATGAGGTGAAGAGATATCTTGAAGCACAAGAGTATCCCGAAGGAACTTCCATCAATGATAAGAAATTTTTACGAAGATTTTCAGCCAAATTCTTCCTAAGCAATGAGATCCTGTACAAACGCAACCATGATTATACTCCACTCCGGTGTGTGGACAAGAAGGAGGCAGATACAATCATGGAAGACATGCATGATGGTATCTTTGGGACTCACTCTAGTGGACACACTATGGCTAAGAAGATCCTGAGGGATGGGTACTATTGGTCGAGAACGGAAACTAATTGTCACCATCATTCGAGGACTTGCCATAAGTGTCAAATCTATGCCGACAAGGTTCATGTGCCTCTAATACCTCTAAATGTCATGACTGCTCCGTGGCCGTTTGCAATATGGGGCGTTGACATGATTGGAGAGATCAAGCCTACTGCTTCCAATGGACACCGTTTCATTCTTATTGCTATTGACTACTTCACCAAATGGGTCGAAGCTGCCTCATATGCCTCAGTAATAAAGAACATTATAGCCCAGTTTATCAAGCATAACCTCATCTGTCGTTACACTATCCCCGAAAGGATCATCACTGACAACGGAACCAATCTCAACAATGTTATGATTATTGAACTCTGCATGTAGTTCAAAATCAAACATCACAATTCTTCTCCATACAGACCTAAGATGAATGGCGAAGTGGAAGCTGCCAATAAAAACATAAAGAAGATTTTGCAAAAGATGGTAGTGACCTACAAAGACTAGCATGAGATGCTACCAGTGGCTCTTCACGGCTATCGTACTCCGGCTCGAACATCAACTGGGGCAACCCCATTCTCCTTGGTCTATGGCATGGAAGTTTTCCTGCCTGTTAAGGTTCAGATGCCTTCCCTAAGGATTATGAAAGAGGTAGATCTAGGAGAGGATGAATGGATTCAGACTAGATTTGATTAGTTGAACTTGATCGACGAGAAAAGACTGGCTTCTGTTTGTCATGGTCAAACGTATAAAAGATGCATGATCAAAACTTTTATCAAAAAGATCAAGCCTCGACTATATCAGACTGGAGACTTGTTAATAAAGCGCATCATTCTTCCACAAGGAGGTCCTAAGGTAAAATGGACTCCTACATACAAAGGGTCGTTTGTTGTCAAGAAAGTTTTCTCTGGTGGTGCCATGCTGCTAACTACTATGGACGGAGAAGACTTCCTGCATCTTGTGAATGCAGACATAGTCAAAAAATACTATGCATAAAGTGACCCGCTAGTGTTGTACCCCAAAATTTTCCCTCCCATATTTCTCAATACATGTCAAGTGAGATCCTCAAATTGATCAAGGAAGTCCAAGAGTTGACCAGACAAACCCTCTCCTAAGACAATCTACCTCAAAGTAGGGTTTCATTTTGCATCAAGATGTTTGATCCCAAAGGATCCCAAATGCTCACTATTGTCTTAATATGTTCTCAAGATCATCCATGCCAAGTTTCAAGCCCTGCAGAGGAAATTTGCCCAATCAATTGCTCAAAGGCCTGAAAATCGACTATGCTAGGGCAAAAGTCAATTGTGGCCCACATACAGTCAAACTTCAATATTTTTGGTCAACATCCTCATTTTGAAGTTTTATTCATCATTTGATCAAGGTTTGATCATGATTCCTCAAGGGTTGCTCACAATTCCTCAAAACCCAAAAGTTGCTAAATTAGGGTTTTACAGGAAAAGTCAACTCAACTTTGACCAAGCATAACTTTCTCATACTTTATCAAAAATGACCCATACAAAGCTCATTTTGAAGAGGATGTAATTCACTACAATCCATCTTCAGCTCCCAAGTTCAAAATATGCACTCACAAGAAGATATGAATTTGGACATTATAGGTCATTTTGAAAAGTCAACAAAAACACCTTTTGGGTCAAAACTTCATACATGAACATGGAATACTCAATTGAGATGAGACCAAAAGGGTTGCTTAGAGGATATCTTAAGCTTTCTAAAAAGTCCAAGAACACATATCTAGGGTCAAAATTGAGAGAGTTATGCATTGGCCAAGTTGACCCTTTTTGCAAAATTGCCAAAAGTCAAATATGTCCAAAATTGCATTTTTTGCTAAATGGGCCCCACTTTTTATGCTTGCACTGAGTTTGTAATGTGACCCACGACCCATTAGCCCTTCCACTTGTCATTCTTTTATTTTTGTTATTTATTTTGATTTTATTTCATTTAAATCAAATAAAATCAATATAAAATAGTGAAAATATCCAAAACTAATTAAATCTTGAGATTTTGTGCATGATTAGGTCCATTACACAGCTGGAAACAAGATCAAATCATGCAAGGTTCAAAATGGACAGAGAAAGATTGAATTTGCTTGTTTTGGAAAGATTTGGTACAAGGATCAAATCATGAATCAATATTCATAATTGGAAGAGATTTGATACAGAATTGCAACCCTAATGCACTTTAGTATACATAAGGAACAAAAACAGATCAAAAGAAAGAGGCTAGAGGCGTGCAAAGGAAAAGAACAAATTGCAAAAATTCAAGAAAAAAGTGCAAACTGATTTCCAAGTTTCAGGCCATCTCAAGCCATTCTAATCATACCAATCAATTGCTGGACTCCCCAAGATCGTGTTTCAATCGCTAGCAAGATTCCCCACACCTTAAATCACTCTATAAGGGTAACACAGTTTGCATATTTTCTTGAATTCGAATACATTAATTCTGGCATATTTAGCATGATTGATTGGCATATTTTTAATCCTTGAGATATTTGCAAGCTAATGACTATGTTTAATTGCATTTTTATGGACCGAACACGAAACTGCCATGGCTAGGGTTCTTTCTTTGTTTTTAGGGGTTTCTTGTACAGGGAAAATTGGCCAGTGATAATGGTACCATGATGCTCGTGGGCTTGAAATGAGTTGATTGGTACCATTGGTTTTCATTTATCATACACATAGAGGTTTTTGGAATGAACAAGGGTTATACCTACGCTTGGTGTCCGTAGGTAAAAGCCTTTTATCTAAAACGACGGAAGCAACAAAGAAGACAATGGTGTGTCAGGTTGTGGATGGTCAGTTTGAATTTCGCGCATTTTAGGAAGTGTGGCACATTGTTTGTGTTATATTCTATTTATTTCATTATTGTTACAACTAACATGATTAGCACAGATGGTAAGGTTGCTGACCTTTGATGCACACGTCCTGGGTTTGATCCCAGGCGTGTGCATTTTATTTTCTCAACATTTTCAGGGCAATCCAGTGTATCACATGGCAAGGGATTCATCGTGTACCATCCAGATCTGATCGTTCAATTCACCAAGGTTGCAGATCCAAGGCTATCCAATGAATGACCACCATGCGCCCCAGTCAAGCAGGTGCAGGGGATTGGACAAGGTCAACAAAGGCCTGAGTTTGTTGGGCTTAGATTTGCAAACAGCACCCCTCTTTTGCTATTTACCATAGGCCCATCTTATTCTTTCTTTTCTATTTATTTCATTTATTTATTTAATTAGCTTAATTATTTTCAACCAAAATTAATTTTTTTTTTCACAAAATCATAAAATCAAGAGTTTTCACAAAAAATTATAATTAGGTTTTATTTTATCAAATTTAACTTAATATTAGTTTAATTTAATTTAGGGTAATTCTAACTTTTTTATATAATTAAAATCAATTAGAAAAATTAGGGTTAGACTTTTGATTTAATTTTTATTTCTTTTCTCAAAAATTAAAAATACAAAAATAGGTTAATTTAATTATTTTTTCTTAATTAAAATTAAATTAGTAATTAGGTTTTTGTTTTTATTCAATTGAACTTTATTTTCTCAAATAACACAAAAAACGACAAAAAAATGATTTTTCCTTTAAATTACAATTAGGCTTAGTTGGGGTCAAAACCCTAATTATTTTGCATTCGATGCGTGTTTTTATTATTTTTTGCAATATTGATGTAACTGTCTACGGTATGTAATAGTTTAATCTAGATTTTTCTTTATTTATCGTCTTTGCGTGTTTTTTTGGCTATGTAATTAATCCCTACCCCGAAGCCTTGTAATAACGTAGGTTTTATTTCCTGCATTTTAATTCTTGCAAATATTAACTGTTGTTGTACCCCAAAATTTGCCCTCCCATTTCCTCAACATTTTCTCATCACAAGACCCTTGGAGCTCAAGATCAAGTTAGGGTTTACTCTGCTCAAGACTCCTCCTTGCACTGTTGACCCAAATTAGGGTTTGAGTTTGCACAAAGATGTTTTGACCTAAAAGTCCCAAAGTGACTTTCATGCTTCATGTTGGACTCACAAGTTTATCCATACCAAGTTTCAAGCCTTGATTCCAATCTTTGCCCAGTCAATTGGACAGTTGACCTAGAAATCAACTATTTTGGGGAAAAAGTCAACTGTGGTCAATTGACAGTCAAACCTCATGATTTTTGACCCACATCAACATTATGAACTCATATGGACCATTTGATCAAGTTTGGATCACAAATCCACAAGAAATTTGATCAGATCACCAAAAGGGCAAAATGGTCATTTTTAGGGTTTTGACTGCACAAAGACAATTTTTGACTGTTTGACCTGACCAATGGCAAACAAAACTCACATATAGACTCAAGGACTCAATGGCATTGTCTTGACATGTTCAACAAGTTCAAAAGATCCCAAATGCACAAGATTGACAGATGAATTTTCCAGTCAACTGAGCAAAATTTGACTGTATACTGAAAAGTCAAACTTTGACTTTTTGGTCAAAATCAAGTGTCAAGATTCATTTTTTATCAAGACATGTCAAATATTGAAACTTGTTCATCAAGAAACCAAAAGTTACAAATTAGGGTTTGAAATGAAGAAATTTCATAACTTAGAAATTTTCTAAGTTATGAAATTTCCTAATTTTTTCCTAACTCTGTCCCATCTTTTTATCAAGATACATTTGGATTCAAGCAAAACTCAAAACATGAAAGTTATAGTCCATTGCAAAATCTACAACTTTGATTCACACAGTTTCCTCAAAAGAAGCTTGTAGCTCAAGTTATGATTTTTTGGAATAGGGGTGCAAAACATTCTTAACTTATAAAATTTTTGACCTATTTTAGGCAGGATTTTTGCCCAACTTCATGGCCACTTTTCACATGCCTCCACTTGGAATTTCAACTTTAATTACAAAGATGGATTGTAGTACACATTCCAAGATTTCCAAATTGTCCAAGAACTCATCAAACACCCTTGTGGTTAGGGAGAATCGAATTTGTCAAGATGGGCAAAAGTCACTTTGTTCATGGCCAAATTCATGTACACAACATTGGCATTTTGAACTCAGCATGATCCAAGCTAGATTACAGGCCTCTAATCCCATTCTTACTCAATAATTTAATGCAAAACCTTTGTGTCCTAGCATTATCTTGTTCATTAAGTCATTACACAAAGGTTTAGTCTTAAAATGGAAAAAGCATTTTAGCCATTTTTGAAAAGAAGTGCTTTATGTCAAAAGCAAATCAAAGAAGTACCAAAGCAGATCTTTTGGGCACAAGTTCATGAACAAATTCCACTGATCAAGAGTGATTTTATGCAGCATAGATTGAGGGAGTAGGGTCCTGCATTGTGAATACATATTTTCTTACTTATCAAAGAAGAAACTTGCATTTTGAACAACATCTCTCATTCCTGTAACAACTAGCCAAAGCAAAGTTTGTAAACACTTTCCATACATCATACCTGACCTAAGGCACGATTAAACCCTCCCTCATACCTCCTCAAACACAAAAACACCATCCTCTTGCAAAAACAGGACACCTGCTGCAGATTGAGGTCCATAACTCAATCCACTCGTGCACTTTGGCTAATAACCTTGCAAACACATTCCATACCATCCATTGAAACTGTTCCAAGCCCTAAACACCAGCTGTAACACTCCTAACCCCATCTGCCATTTTCATTTTTCAGTTTTGCAGGTGAACTTCCATAGCTCGATTCAGTTAGTTTCAAAGCAAGCTAGAGGTTGGAGAAGCATCCCTGAACTTCAAGCAAGCTGTACAAGTCCTCAAATTCCATTGAAAGTACCTCCATTGGTGTACACGATTCAAGATGAACAGGTAAAAGTTTGAACTTCTATCTCTCTATCCAAGCATATTTAGGCTTAAGTTTGTGAAGAAAGCATGTTCTACTCATGGCCCTAAAGCTACCCATATAATTACTTTTCATTTATATTGTGTGTGCTAAGAGAATTTTGAACCTGAACATGGAAGAAAAGTTAGGTCAGAAATTGGGGGAGAAGAAATTCTCTCTCATTTCTGAGAGTTAGAACAACTTTTTTATATGTTTGAAATCGTGACATGATGCTCTATAATGTTTGTGTTGTAAAAGTCAAGGAATCAAGAGATTGCAGAGATGGAGGAAGGGCGCGCGTTTTTTGTTTGAATCTGGCTAGAGGTTGAAGATAGAGTTGACTTGGGCTGGGCCTGAGTCAACCTGCTTTTTGCACCCCTTATTTCATCTTGCACCCCCTTGGCCCATTGTGTGATTTTTTAATCATTTTTGACTTTTTCTTTTTGATTCTGACTTGTTATTTTTTGTTAAAATATAAAAAAACATTAAAAATGTTTTTTCACCTTTTTTTGTATTTATTAGGCATTTATTTGTTTTATTTGATATATGTATGTAAATAAATAGGTATATACTTTTTATTTAAACCCTAGAAAATAATACCAAATATTCTTTTTTGGTCCTTATTTTTTATTTACCTTTTTGAAAACATTTCCTTAAAATATACTTTTTTTATATAAATATAAATATTTTATTTTTTGTATATATTTAATATATTTAATACATAATATAAATACTTATATATTTATTAGAATATTTAGGATAAAAATACAAAAAATAATACATTTTTTCATTTTATTAATATTTGACCTCAAAAATTACTTTTTTTACAAATATACTTCTCTTTTATTTATTTCTGTATATAATTAATAAATATTGTATATAATAAATAATAATACTTTTTATTTAGCAAAATTAGGGTTTTGCCCTAAACCATGAAAATACCCAAAAATTAACCCTTTTTTATTTTTGTTTATTTGTCACATGAAAAATACTTTTTACATACATATAAAACCATTTTTGTGCATTTTGCATATTTATTGTATTTATTCAATTATTTGTACAATTAAATAACTTGTATATTCAATTTGGATTGTAATAGTTTAGATTTAAATTTTTTGCTAAATATCCCCATTTGAACATTTGTACCCCCCATCCCATAATTATGTTGTAATAATTTAGGACTTTAAATTCCGCATTTTAAAGCTTTCTAATTATACCATGATAGACTTAGGGTTTTGTATGCAAAAATCAAATAACAAATAGCTTGACTAAACAAAAGACAAAAAGCATGAAAATGGATAACACTAATCACACTTGCACCCCTAGGGTTACTCCACTTGTTGCCTTCAATAATGGGCCATGTTGCATGTTGAGTGTTTTTGGCAAAACAAAACAATATCAAATGATCATAGTCCCTCGATGACGCTTTCGAAAGTTGCCTAAAAATGATCAAGTCCCTTAAAGGAAAAATTGCCAAAGACACTTGGCACCATTGCAATCATGGTCTAAACGATGACCCGCGCCCATCCCGTTAACATCCTAACACAAGATTGTCCACCAAATACAATGGTGGAACAATACTGTTAAAAGGGTTAAAACATAGGAAAGATCTTTGAGAAATTTAGGGTAGATAGCTCTTGGTTACTTGACCAAATCTTGCAAAACAATCCTTGCCATCTTTCAAAACACACATCACAACACACTTTCAAAACAACTTTCAAAAACATTGAAAACTTTTCAAAAGATAAGTACACCTTTGTATACATTCAAACATGGATCATTACAAAGGTTGCCACAATAAATGGCCTCTTTTCAAAACATTTTCAAACACACACACAAAGCGCCATTTCAAACAATTGAAAATGCAAGGAAAGTGATCTAAAGCAAGTAACTAAGAGCCCATGGATAACCATGGATAGAAAGGGTGCTAATACCTTCCATTTCTATAATCTACTCCCCGAACCCAAGAAAACATCTCAAAGGTTTTTGCTGTGCTTTTTAACCTTTCCTTAGGATAAAATAAAAAGTCGGTGGCGACTCTTGCTCAACCGAAACATTTGCGAAAACAAAGGCAAAACTTCAAGTCAGTTCTCCCACCGTATCACAGAACTGGCGACTCTGCTGGGGAGTTGAGGTAACTTGGGGCTTAGATCACCCTCTTGCATGACTAATTGTTTGCTTTGATTGCTTTATATCTTGGTTCTCTTGTTTGGGCTTGAAATCCTACACCCGGATTTGGGAAAACATTCATAGATAGCAATACGTTGTGGAAACTGTGCGGGGTATACCGACACGGTTGAAGCAATAGCTATATTAGTGCGACATATTTGTGAGTACCGGTAACCCTTGAGTTCAATCAAGGAGAGTACGGGGCCGCTGAGTGATGTCACTAAGCACTAATGACCTAGAACCTTACTTGACCATCTTGGCCTTTTATTAGGGGTAGTGAGATGACCGACTTTGGTGCAGTCCGAAGTTGGTAGATACTCGATACTACACTCATTGAGGGTTGTTTTCTTGGAATATTTTGGTCGCTAGTTAAGTGGCTAAACCAAAACAATGAACATGGAAAACAATCCGGTGATATTGAGCTCCTTAGAACCCAGTTACTATTTATAGGACAGGTTTTTAAGCCAACTACACTCAAGAGGGTACTTACCTATGAAACCTCATGCAAGCCTAAAACTAGGGTTTTGTGTGAATTGCATGTACATATGTTTGTGCATGCATCATAAACATCATAAAGCATCATATTCATTCACTAACCATTTCAAGGGTTTGGATCTTCATCTTTGTTCTTGTTTTGTAGGTCATGGAAATTCTTCGCAGGAAAACTATCCAGGTCAACCTTGTGAGAATCCCTCCTCAACTCAAGGAGCTCACATCCAGAATTCCAAAAAGCTCTCCCTTCAGTGAAGACATGGTGGACTGCTCAGCCTAGTAAACACCAGCATTGAAGAGGACATGGTAAAGGTGTTGTTCCAGTTCTTTGACCCCCTTCACCATTGTTTCACATTCCCCGACTACCAATTGGTGCCCACTTTGGAGGAATTTTCTCAACTCCTGAGAATTCCTATTCTTAATCAACTACCCTACAACGGTACGGAAAAAGAACCAAAGCCTGAAGATGTTGCTCAAGCACTACACTTGCGACCATCTGACATCAAGGGGCATTGGGAAACTAGAAGCGGTGTCAAAGGCTTCTTGGCAAAATTCTTGTTTGAGAAAGCACAAGAGTGTTGGAATTCATTGGATCTACAAGCCTTTGAAGAAATTGTGGCACTCCTCATTTATGGGTTGGTCCTGTTCCCAAATCCTGACCAGCTTGTAGATGTCAACGCCGTCAAGATCTTCTTATCCAGGAATCCAATACCAACATTGCTTGGAGACATCCTCCACTCATTTTACACATGAACAATGAGAAAGAGGGGTGTTCTCATGTGCTGTACTCCTCTCCTTGCAAGGTGGTTTATTTTGCACCTTCCACAATCTGTCTAGAAGAATGACCAAGGCTTAAGGTGGTCACAACGGTTGATGACCCTCACTCACTCTGATGTACATTGGTGTTCTCGGTCCAGAGAAAATGTCATCATCGTCGATCATTGTGGAGAGTTCCCTAATGTTCCATTACTTGGCATTAGAGGAGGCATTACCTACAACCCTTGTCTAGCTTTGAGATAATTTGGATATGCACGGAGGGATGGCCCTCATGACATGTTGATTCCTGACCTAGTCTTTGACTTCGACAATGATGCGCAAGGACTTCGCCAAAGATTCATCAGAGCTTGGAGGATGCCTAACAAGGTAGACAGCAAGACACTGGGGCACAAGAACTCCATCCCTCTTGAGCCTTATCTCAAATGGGTACGAACCCGAGCCCAGAGTCTAATGATGCCTTACCCTCATGTTCTCCCTGTGATTAAAGAGCCCGTTAAGGAAGGAGAGGTTCCCTACACCATCCTATATCCTGACATGCCAACATCATGGGAGGAGATGTAGAAGAGTTGGATCCAACTCAAGGAGGAACGGAATACTTTTGAAGCCAGCTTCTACGCCAGTGAGAAGAAGGTTTTGGAGCTTACCCGCCGACTCCACGAGGAAGAGACCCTCAACACCTACATCGCACCAAAGAGGATGCGCAACGTCTTTTTACCTTGAGAAGTTTTTTGTAATATTTGGCCCATGGGGCATTTATGTACTGACAAAATTTCTTCTTATTAATATGACGTGTGTTCTTTTTGTTTGCAATAATTTTGAATTTTCTAAATCCTTGAATGCATTGCATAAACAAACATATCATTCATCATGCGCATAAGCAGGTCTCCACACCAGGTTTCCTTATCTTTCTGCTGTTTATTTTAGTAAGATGGATCTCGAACAAACGGTCAAGGATTTGCAGTCTCAAAACTCACAGTTTCAACATCTCCTGATGACCTTGGCAAAGGGTCAGGAGGATCTAAAAGCCTTGCTTGGGAACAAAGAGCAAGTGAAAAAGAAGAAGAAAAGAGTCGGGGTGGCTACCCTAGGAAGAAGGTTTGAGGGTGAAGCCAGAAGAGTTCTTGAATTTCCCCCTACGTCTGAAGAGGGAACCAGTAAAGGAAAAGGGGCTGCGGTACCTTCCGAATCCGAAGCTGAAGAAGAAGAGGCTGAAGAAGACGAAGACTACTCAGAGCAACAATACCCGCCCGCCGATGATAAGTACAAAAGCTTGGAAGACAGGTTGGCAGCTATGGAGCTGCAGAGAGTTCCCGGCTTAGATTTCGAAGAGTTGGGATTAGTTGCTGGAATTGTGATCCTCCCGAAGTTTAAAGTGCCAATTTTTGCAAGATATGACGTGCTGTCCTGCCCGAAGATGCATCTCAGATCATATGTAAGGAAGATCCAACCTTACACTGCAGACAAGAACCTATGGATCCATTTCTTCCAGGATAGCCTTTCAGGGGCTCAACTCGAATGGTTCTATCAACTGGATGGAGCCAGTATTCGAAACTGGGAGGACTTGGCTACTGCATTTTATAAGCAGTATCAGTACAATTCTGACCTCGCTCCCACGCGTACCCAACTCCAGGGTATGTCATTGGGGACGGGAGAAGGATTCAAGGAGTATGTGCAAAAGTGGAGAGACTTGGCTGGCAGGGTGCAGCCACCGCTGACTGGCCGTGAGCTTGTCGACATGTTCTTAGGGACCCTGTCCGGTCCATTCTTCAACCACCTGATTGGTAATTCTTCTGCTGGGTTCATAGACCTGATCTTAACCGGTGAGAGGATAAAAGCTAGTATCAAGTCGGGGAAGATACAGAAAGGTGCCTCCTCGAGTACTGAAAAGAAGCCCTTCAAGAAGGAAGCCAGTGTTGTTTATGGTCCCAGAAGACAAATTAAACCGGAACGCCGCCAAGCTGTCAACGCGTTGGTAATTTCAAAGCCTGATGCTGCTCCTCAGCAGTATAACCAACCAAGGGGTGAGAGACCCAAAAGACAGTATACTCGACTCAGCATGACCCTGTCTCAGATGTTGCCGCAACTACCGTCAACCAATCTAGTAACTGTCAAAGAAGCTCCGAAGGTAGTGAACACAGCTTCTCCAAAGTACAACCCCAACACCCGTTGCGCTTATCACTCTGATAGCCCGGGGCATACTACGGACGATTGCTGGGCTCTGAGGAATAAGGTTCAGGACCTTATTAATGCTAAAGAAATACAGTTTGAGGCGCCCGAAAGGCCCAATGTTGTGACTGCTCCCATGCCCTAACATGTAGTGAATGCTGTGGGAGAAGACTTGTATGTAGCCTCTGTGGAAGATATTGTTACTCTGTTGTTGACTGTCAAAAGGAACCTGTTGCTATCCGGTTTATTTCCGGGATGTAGTAAAGGTTTCCATTTATGTGCTGTTTCACCTGCTGGTTGTCCCTTGCTGAGGTCAGGCGTCCAAAACCTAATGGATAGCAAAGAGATCTTGTTCGAGAAGATTGTTGTTCCTGCTGTCCCTGCTGAAGAAGTGTCTATTGTTACTATTTTCAACAACCCTCCTAAGGCTCCTTCAAAGAAGCCTGTCAAAATCATGTACACTCAGAAGATTGCTCCTATCATCATCACTGTTCCGGGGCCCCTCCCCTATACATCCGACAAAGCTGTCCCGTGGCACTATGGGGCAGATGTTTATGTGCTTGGAGTTAAACAAGAGTTCGATACAAGTACCAGCGTCAGCAACATCACCGGGCCTGCCAAAGTTACTCGCATTGGTAGGCTGTTCTCGCCAGATATTGCGCCACCAGCTATTTAGAGACCTCTTATTATCACACCTGCAAGTGTGCCTGCTCCCCTTCCTGATTAAGTTCCTGTTTCTACCCCTGCTGCCGAGTCATCTGACGCTCGGGGCAAAGGGATTGCTACTGATTTACCTGCCCTGACGGAGGCACCAAAGACAACCAATGTTGAAGCTTCCCAGCAAGAGATGGAAGAGATTCTCAAGATCATTAAGAAGAGTGATTTCAATGTAGTTGAGCAGTTGGGGCACACCCCATCTAAAATTTCTATGCTATCACTGTTGTTGTGTTCAGAGGCCCATGCCAAGGCCCTGATTTCCTTCCTGAAGACGGCCCATGTGCCACAAGAAACGTTTGCTGATCAATTTACCGATTGTGTGGCCAACTTGACTGCCGATAATGGGTTGGGCTTCTCTGACACCGATCTGACTGCCAAAGGAAAGAACCATAACGACGCCCTGCATGTCTCCATTGAATGCATGGTCACTACTCTTTCCCATGTGTTGGTAGACACCGGTTCTTCATTAAATGTATTACCCAAGAAGGCCCTAGACAGGTTGGATTGTGAGGGTTTAGAGCTTAAGCCTAGTAACATTGTTGTCCGGGCCTTTGACGGTTCGAAAAGGATGGTACATGGGGAAGTTGACATTCCAATCAGGGTTGGTTCTCAAGTTTTTGATTCTACTTTCTATGTGATGGAAATCTGACCATCCTATTCTTGTTTGCTGGGTCGTCCATGGATCCACAAGGCTGGAGCTGTGACCTCCACACTACATCAGAAGCTGAAGTACCCGGTCAGAGGGAAAATTGTGACAGTTCAGGGGGAGGAAGAGTATATGGTCAGCCACCTCAACTCGTTCCGGTACATAGAAATGGATGGGGAATTCATTGAGACCCCCTTTCAACACTTTGAAGAAGTTCCTCAGACACTGGCATCAGCTGAAACTGTGATTGAAGACCCTCCTTTGAAGATGGCTTCCTTAAGGGATGCCCGGGCTGTTATTGAGAAGGGTGAGTACGCAAACTGGGGCCGACTTCCTGATTTCACCCTAAAGACTGACAAGTTTGGTTTGGGTTTCACTGCAGAGGCTCAGAGGGCTGTTCGTAAGGCAAGGATTGGAAGACCTCCTGTGTTCATCACCAACCCGGGAGTAAATGCTATTGAAGATGACATGGAGGAATCTGAATTCGACAGCTGGATCTACCCAACAACCGACGGTGGACCAAGCAACTGGACTGCCAAAGACTTCACACCTATTACTTTTGTCACTCAGTTCCGATCCACTCTGGATCTCACTGGTAACGACTCTGCTACCGCCAATTATGACTTCGAAAATCCGATCAACTTAGCCGAAGACGAAGGTGAAGATGATTGCGAAGTGCCTGGTGAACTTTCAAGACTACTACTCCAGGAAGAGAGGTCCATTCAGCCACATGAAGAGCCAGTGGAAACAGTAAATCTGGGTACTGAGACAGACAGAAAGGAAGTCAAGATTGGTGCCAATCTAGAGCTCAGTGTGAAACAACGGTTGATTCAGATGCTGCATAACTATGTGGAAATCTTTGCCTGGTCTTACGAAGACATGCCTGGGTTGGATACCGACATTGTGGTTTATCACCTGCCTACCAAGGAAGAATGCCCTCCGGTAAAACAGAAGGTCCGCCGTATGCATCCAGAAATGTCCGAGAAAATCAAAGCGGAGGTTATGAAACAATTTGATGCCGGGTTTCTAGCAGTGACTTCTTACCCTCAGTGGGTTGCCAACGTGGTTCCAGTGCCGAAGAAGGATGGTAAGGTCCGAATGTGTGTTGATTACAGGGATTTGAACAGGGCGAGCCCTAAGGATGATTTCCCTCTGCCTCATATCGACATTCTGGTTGACAACACTGCTCAGCATAAAGTATTCTCCTTCATGGACGGCTTCTCCGGTTATAATCAGATCAAGATGGCTCCTGAAGACATGGAGAAGACCACCTTCGTCACTCAGTGGGGCACCTTTTGCTACAAGGTCATGCCTTTTGGGTTGAAAAATGTTGGGGCAACCAACCAACGTGCCATGGTTGCTTTGTTTCATGACATGATCCATCATGAGATAGAAGTATACATCGACGATATGATTGCAAGGTCCCAAACTGAGGAGGAACACCTTGACCATCTACGAAAGCTGTTTGACCGTCTGAAGTTGTACAAGCTGAGGTTGAACCCAAACAAGTGCACCTTTGGGGTGAGATCTGGAAAATTGCTAGGCTTCGTCGTAAGCGACAAAGGCATTCAAGTGGAACCTGCCAAAGTGAAAGCCATACAAGAGATGGAAACTCCCAAGAAAGAGAAAGAAGTCATAGGATTTCTAGGACGGTTGAACTACATTGCCCGATTCATCTCGCATCTAACTGCTACCTGTGAACCAATCTTCAAGCTGCTGAAGAAAGATCAAGTAGTACATTGGAATGATGAATGTCAGGCCGCTTTCGAAAGAATCAAAGAGTATCTCCAGGAACCACCCATTCTTATGCCACCAGTTGAAGGGAGACCTCTAATACTATACTTGACAGTACTTGACAATTCAATGGGGTGTGTGCTAGGGCAGCATGACGAGTCTGGCCGAAAAGAACACGCCATTTATTACCTTAGCAAAAAGTTTACCGACTGTGAGACCCGATACTCACTGCTCGAGAAAACTTGCTGCGCTTTGGTATGGGCTGCTCGCCGGTTGAGACAGTATATGTTGACTCACACTACTCTGTTAATTTCAAAAATGGATCCAATCAAGTACATATTCGAAAAGCCTGCCTTGTCCGGAAGAATAGCAAGATGGCAGATGATCTTGACGGAATACGACATCCAGTACACGACTCAAAAAGCAATCAAGGGAAGTGTATTAGCAGACCATTTGGCACACCAGGCAGTGGACGATTACCAGTCGATGAACTTTGAATTTCCAGACGAGGATATCATGGTAGTGACTGATTGTGAAGTACCTGGACCGGATGAAGGACCTGAGGAAGGATCCCGATGGTCTATGCACTTTGACGGAGCCTCGAACGCTTTGGGTAATGGTATCGGCGCTGTGATCATATCCCCTAAAGGAACTCATACTCCACTTACTGCCCGACTATGTTTCAACTGCACCAACAACATGGCAGAGTATGAGGCATGTATCATGGGTCTTCAAGCTGCAATCGACTTAAGGATCAATTTTCTGAGTGTCTTCGGAGATTCCGCTCTCGTGATCAATCAGATAAAAGGCGAGTGGGATACGAAACACCCAAATCTTATTCCTTACAAGGAGTATGTGCTGACGTTGATTCCCCACTTCGAGGAGATAACCTTTGAACATTTCCCAAGAGAGGAGAATCAGTTAGCGGACGCATTGGCTACAATGTCTTCTATGTTCAAAGTCAAATGGGATAACGAGGCTCCCCGGATCATTATCTGGAAATTGGATGAACCTGCACATTGCTACGATCTCGAGACCGAAGAGGTAACAGAAAAACCCTAGTATCATGAAGTGAAGAGGTACCTTGAAGCTCAAGAATACCCCGAAGGCACATCTGTTAATGACAAGAAGTTCCTGAGAAGGTTTGCGACAAAGTTCTTCCTCACCAATGGCATTCTCTACAAGCGAAACCATGATTCAACCTTACTGCGTTGTATGGATAAGACTGAAGCAGAAAGGATCATGGAAGAACTACATGAAGGCACCTTCGGAACACATTCCAGTGGACATACCATGGCAAAGAAAATCCTTCGGGCAGGATATTTCTGGTCCACAATGGAAGCCGACTGTTATCAGCATTCTCGAACTTGTCATAAATGCCAGATCTATGCTGATAAGGTGCACATTCCTCCGGTTCCTCTGAACGTCTTGACAACACCTTGGCCTTTTGCAATGTGGGGCATTGATATGATCGGCGAAATCAGACCTACGGCATCCAACGAGCATCGATTCATCTTGGTAGCGATTGATTATTTCACAAAATGGGTTGAAGCAGCTTCCTATGCTACCGTAACCAAGAACGTCATTGCACGGTTCATTCGGCACAACCTGATCTGTCGATACGGTGTACCTGAGAGGATCATTACGAACAATGGTACCAATCTTAACAACAAAATGATCACTGAGCTCTGCGAGCAATTCAAGATACAGCACCACAACTCTTTTCCCTACCAGCCGAAGATGAATGGAGCTGTAGAAGCAGCGAATAAGAACATCAAGAAGATTGTGCAGAAGATGACAGTGACCTACAAAAATTGGCACGAAATGTTACCGTTTTCTCTTCATGGGTACCGTACCTCAGCACGGACGTCAACGGGGGCAACTCCCTTTTCCTTGGTCTATGGCATGGAGGCAGTCTTGCCTATTGAAGTCCAGATACCCTCTCTCCGGATAATGAAAGATGCAGGTTTGAGCGAAGATGACTGGATCCAGACTCGGCTTGATCAATTAAACCTGATTGACGAAAAGAGACTCACTGCTATTTGTCATGGTCAGACGTATCAAAAACGGATGATCAGGGCATTTAACAAGAAGGTCAGACGACAAGAGTATCAAGTTGGGGACCTGGTAATCAAGCGCATCATTCTACCTCAAGGTGATCCCAGGGGAAAATGGACCCCTACGTACGAAGGGCCATTTGTGGTTAAACATATCTTCTCAGGAGGAGCTATGATTCTAACCACCATGGATGGTGACGACCTTCCTCACCCCGCCAATGCAGACATAGTAAAAAGATACTACGCATGAATTAAAGACCCGCTAGGTTGACACACCTAGGAAAAAATAAGGGCTTCCCGGCGAACCAAAAGGGTTCGGGAAAAAATAAGGGACGAAATGAAAAAAAATCTGTACACCCGACAAGTCGAAAACCTGAAAAGGCGGCTTGGGCAAAAATGGGTATCCCGGTGGACTGAAAACCCGAAAGGGCGGTCCAGGCAAAAGTTAGGGATTAAAGCGTAATACTATGTCTCATTGGATCACCTTGCATCCAGAATTCAGAATCAGCTATCAGGCTCAGATGACTCCAATCAATCAGCTTCATCTTCAACTAAGCAGCAGAGTGATGAGACGCTTGAAGACATAAAGGCGATAGTAGAGTTGGAACCCAGTGGGATTATTTTTCACATAGCTGTTTTGTTTCCTTTTCACAAAATTGTATAAACTCTATCTTGCTCGGCGGCTTTCTCTTACTAGGACGTCAGCCTCCTGTACACAAAGCGCCTATTTACAGGCAAATTTCAAAATCAATACAAGTTCAATTTTTCAGACAAATTACCCATCTTTTTTCCTTTTTCTGTTTTGTTTTCCGAAGAACGTCCAATGTTCATTTTTGATATATGCATTTGACATTAATTGCTAATCATGAATATTTGCATGCGAAACAAAAGGACTAATTACAGATGACATCAGAAACAGGGACAGTAAAGAATTATCTAAGCGATCTAGTTGCTCTGTCCACCAAGATACTAAGGTGGGTTCGGCTGAAGAACGTAACCAAGTTACCTCAACTCCCCACAGAGTAAGACAAGATTCAGCAATACTCTCCCCAGGCAGAGTTGGTCCCCCATTAGCCCTGAAAAGGCACAGTATCTCCAGCAAGTCAGCGATACTCTCCCCAAGCCGAGTTAGTCTACTGTCAGCCTTAAGGAAGTTGGGTATCCCCAGAAGATCTCAACATTCCCCAGCGGAGTATAGACATTCCTCAGCAAGCATCTCCGACAGTCTTAATATAAGATTTGTTCCCCGACGGAATATAGACACCCCAGTGGAACCATTCCCCAGTACAATCCAAAGTTTCCCCAGGAAAATGGAATCCATATCCCCAGTAGATTCTGGAAGCTTATCCCCAGTAGATTCTGGAAGCTTATCACCTGCAGAGTACATACGTCTCTCCTCGACTTTATTCAAAGGTTATTTCCCCACCAGGGTATAACTGGGTTATCCTCAGCTAATTACCATGGAAAGATCGTCCTCGGCGAAGTTCTTCCTATCCCCAGTGAAGTTCATCAAATTCCCCAACATAACATATCAGTGGAATCCCCAGCGGAGCTCTCATCAAAACCTCAGCGAAGTATCTCTTCCCACAGAGTAATTCCCCGCAGAGTAATCTCTCCAACAAGTTTATTCCCCAATGTAGTCATATTCTCCTACCGGCTTATTCTTGCAACCGTCATCCCCAGCGGAAACGAAGAACTCCACTCTTCAACATCAGCCCAGGATTCCACAAACTCCCGACAGTCGTCAAGGGTTTATTTTCCTAGACAAAAATACATTCATCACATTATCATACACCATGACGCATGCATATACGCATCATATCACACAATCTCATTTATTCTTGAAAAACATCATGACATCATGCATTTCATAGCATACAACTAATGTTTTGCCTTTTCAGGAAAAAAGGACAATCCGAAGATGATTACTATCAACTGTCACAATTCCAGATTCGATTCCTGTATCTAGTCAGGGCATATCTGTGAGTGATTGATTTCCAGATTTGATACCTGTATCCAGCTAGGGTATACTTGTAGACGATAATTTCCAGATCCGATACCTGTATCCAGCCAGGGCATATCTGTAGACGAGAATTTCCAGATTCGATACCTGTATCCAGCCAGGGCATATCTGTAAACGACAATTTCCAGATTCGATACCTGTATCCAGCCAGGGCATATCTGTAGACGACAATTTCTAGATTCGATACCTGTATCCAGCCAGGGCATATCTGTAGACGACCAATTTCCAGATTCGATACCTGTATCTAGCCAGGGCATATCTGTAGACGACAAATTCCAGATTCGATTCCTGTATCTAGCCAGGGCATATCTGTGAGTGATTGATTTCCATATTCGATACCTGTATCCAGCCAAGGCATATCTGTAGATGACCAATTCCAGATTCGATTCCTGTATCCAGCCAGGGCATATCTATAGACGACAAATTCCAGATTCGATTCCTGTATCTAGCCAGGGCATATCTGTGAGTGATTGATTTCCATATTCGATACCTATATCCAGCCAGGGCATATCTGTAGACGACAAATTCCAGATTCGATTCCTGTATCCAGCCAGGGCATATCTGTAGACGACCAATTCCAGATTCGATTCCTGTATCCAGCCAGGGCATATCTGTAGACGACCAATTCCAGATTCGATTCCTGTATCTAGCCAGGGCATATCTGTGAGCAATTGATTGTAGATTCGATACATGTACCCAGCCAGGGCATATTTACATGAAGAGTTTAGAGATTCGATACCTGTATCCAGCCAGGGCATATCTGTAGACGACCAATCCCAGATTCGATTCCTGTATCTAGCCAGGGCATATCTGTGAGTATTTGATTATGGATTCGACACCTGTACCTAGCCAGGGCATATCTGCATGAATAGTTTAGAGATTCGATACCTGTATCTAGCCAGGACACGTTTGTAAGCAACCTTTTGAAGTTCCGGATTCGATTCCTGTATCTAGCCATGGCATATCTGTGAGCGTTTGATTGTAGATTCGATACCTGTATCTAGCCAGGGCATATCTGCATGAAGAGACTGAAGATCAACACCTGTAGCAAGCCAGAAAACCATCTTTCTTTCTCAGGTACGCAAGTTCTCGCTAAGGGATCTCTTATGCGATCGACACCTCCAAATGGCATCTATAAGCCCATTCCCGACAAGGTTCTGTCACACCTCCATATGGCATCTATAATCCCATCCTCCTATCCATCCTATCTCCAAATGGCATCTATCCCGACATCACATTGCTGATACTCCAGCATGCGAGTGCAAATTTCTGGGCACTCTAGTGTTCAATCATCTTCCACCTTCGGATCACGAAAGGCGCGCAAGCCAATCTACAGCCTCAGGTCTAAGAAGATTGAACAGGGGAAACTGTTGTACCCCAAAATTTTCCCTCCCATTTCCTCAACATTTTCTCATCACAAGACCCTTGGAGCTCAAGATCAAGTTAGGGTTTACTCTGCTCAAGACTCCTCCTTGCATTGTTGACCCAAATTAGGGTTTGAGTTTGAACAAAGATGTTTTGACCTAAAAGGCCCAAAGTGACTTTCATGCTTCATGTTGGACTCACAAGTTTATCCATACCAAGTTTCAAGCCTTGATTCCAATCTTTGCCCAGTCAATTGGGCAGTTGACCTAGAAATCAGTTGTATTGGGGAAAAAGTCAATTGTGGTCAATTGACAGTCAAACCTCATGATTTTTGACCCACATCAACATTATGAACTCATATGGACCATTTGATCAAGTTTGGATCATAAATCCACAAGAAATTTGATCAGATCACCAAAAGGGCAAAATGGTCATTTTTAGGGTTTTGACTACACAAAGGCAATTTTTGACTGTTTGACCTGACCAATGACAAACCAAACTCACATATAGACTCAAGGACTCAATGGCATTGTCTTGACATGTTCAACAAGTACAAAAGATCCCAAATGCACAAGATTGACAAATGAATTTTCCAGTCAACTGAGCAAAATTTGACTGTATACTGAAAAGTCAAACTTTGACTTTTTGGTCAAAATCAAGTGTCAAGATTCATTTTTCATCAAGACATGTCAAATATTGAAACTTCTTCATCAAGAAACCAAAAATTACAAATTAGGGTTTGAAATGAAGAAATTTCATAACTTAGAAATTTTCTAAGTTATGAAATTTCCTAATTTTTTCCTAATTTTGTCCCATCTTTTCATCAAGATACATTTGGATTCAAGAAAAACTCAAAACATGAAAGTTATAGTCCATTGCAAAATCTACAACTTTGATTCACAAAGTTTCCTCAAAAGAAGCTCGTATCTCAAGTTATGATTTTTTGGAATAGGGGTGCAAAACATTCTTAACTTAGAAAATTTTTGACCTATTTTAGGCAGGATTTTTGCCCAACTTCATGGCCACTTTTCACATGCCTCCACTTGGAATTTCAACTTGCATTACAAATATGGATTGTAGTACACATTCCAAGCTTTCCAAATTGTCCAAGAACTCATCAAACACCCTTGTGGTTAGGGAGAATTGAATTTGTCAAGATGGGCAAAAGTCACTTTGTTCATGGCCAAATTCATGTACACAACATTGGCATTTTGAACTCAGCATGATCCAAGCTAGATTACAGGCCTCTAATCCCATTCTTACTCAATAATTTAATGCAAAACCTTTGTGTCCTAGCATTATCTTGTTCATTAAGTCATTACACAAAGGTTTAGTCTTAAAATGGAAAAAGCATTTTAGCCATTTTTGAAAAGAAGTGCTTTATGTCAAAAGCAAATCAAAGAAGTACCAAAGCAGATCTTTTGGGCACAATTTCATGAACAAATTCCACTAAGCAAGAGTGATTTTATGCAGCATAGATTGAGGGATTAGGGGCCTGCATTGTGAATACACATTTTCTTACTTATCAAAGAAGAAACTTGCATTTTGAACAACATCTCTCATTCCTGTAACAACTAGCCAAAGAAAAGTTTGTAAACACTTTCCATACATCATAACTGACCTAAGGCACGATTAAACCCTCCCTCATACCTCCTCAAACACAAAAACACCATCCTCTTGCAAAAACAGGGCACCTGCTGCAGATTGAGGTCCACAACTCAATCCACTCGTGCACTTTGGCTAATAACCTTGCAAACACATTCCATACCATCCATTGAAACTGTTCCAAGCCCTAAACACCAGCTGTAACACTCCTAACCCCATCTGCCATTTTCATTTTTCAATTTTGCAGGTGAACTTCCATAGCTCGATTCAGTTAGTTTCAAAGCAAGCTAGAGGTTGGAGAAGCATCCCTGAACTTCAAGCAAGCTGTACAAGTCCTCAAATTCCATTGAAAGTACCTCCATTGGTGTACACGATTCAAGATGAACAGGTAAAAGTTTGAACTTCTATCTCTCTATCCAAGCATATTTAGGCTTAAGTTTGTGAAGAAAGCATGTTCTACTCATGGCCCTAAAGCTACCCATATAATTACTTTTCATTTATATTGTGTGTGCTAAGAGAATTTTGAACCTGAACATGGAAGAAAAGTTAGGTCAGAAATTGGGGGAGAAGAAATTCTCTCTCATTTCTGAGAGTTAGAACAACTTTTTTATATGTTTGAAATCGTGACATGATGCTCTATGATGCTCTATAATGAGAGTCTGAATCATTTTTCTTTTTGATTTTTGACTTGTTATTTTTTGTTAAAATATAAAAAAACATTAAAAATATTTTTTCACCTTTTTTTGTATTTATTAGGCATTTATTTGTTTTATTTGATATAGGTATGTAAATAAATAGGTATATACTTTTTATTTAAACCCTAGAAAATAATACCAAATATTCTTTTTTGGTCCTTATTTTTTATTTACCTTTTTGAAAACATTTCCTTAAAATATACTTTTTTTTATATAAATATAAATATTTTATTTTTTGTATATATTTAATATATTTAATACATAATATAAATACTTATATATTTATTAGAATATTTAGGATAAAAATACAAAAAATAATACATTTTTTCATTTTATTAATATTTGACCTCAAAAATTACTTTTTTTACAAATATACTTCTCTTTTATTTATTTCTGTATATAATTAATAAATATTGTATATAATAAATAATAATACTTTTTATTTAGCAAAATTAGGGTTTTGCCCTAAACCATGAAAATACCCAAAAATTAACCCTTTTTTTTATTTTTGTTTATTTGTCACATGAAAAATACTTTTTACATACATATAAAACCATTTTTATGCATTTTACATATTTATTGTATTTATTCAATTATTTGTACAATTAAATAACTTGTATATTCAATTTGGATTGTAATAGTTTAGATTTAAATTTTTTGCTAAATATCCCCATTTGAACATTTGTACCCCCCATCCCATAATTATGTTGTAATAATTTAGGACTTTAAATTCCGCATTTTAAAGCTTTCTAATTATACCATGATAGACTTAGGGTTTTGTATGCAAAAATCAAATAACAAATAGCTTGACTAAACAAAAGACAAAAAGCATGAAAATGGATAACACTAATCACACTTGCACCCCTAGGGTTACTCCACTTGTTGCCTTCAATAATGGGCCATGTTGCATGTTGAGTGTTTTTGGCAAAACAAAACAATATCAAATGATCATAGTCCCTCGATGACGCTTTCGAAAGTTGCCTAAAAATGATCAAGTACCTTAAAGGAAAAATTGCCAAAGACACTTGGCACCATTGCAATCATGATCTAAACGATGACCCGCGCCCGTCCCGTTAACATCCTAACACAAGATTGTCCACCAAATACAATGGTGGAATAATACTGTTAAAAGGGTTAAAACATAGGAAAGATCTTTGAGAAATTTAGGGTAGATAGCTCTTGGTTACTTGACCAAATCTTGCAAAACAATCCTTGCCATTTTTCAAAATACACATCACAACACACTTTCAAAACAACTTTCAAAAACATTGAAAACTTTTCAAAAGATAAGTACACCTTTGTATACATTCAAACATGGATCATTACAAAGGTTGCCACAACAAATGGCCTCTTTTCAAAACATTTTCAAACCCACACACAAAGCGCCATTTCAAACAATTGAAAATGCAAGGCAAGTGATCTAAAGCAAGTAACTAAGAGCCCATGGATAACCATGGATAGAAAGGGTGCTAATACCTTCCATTTCTATAATCTACTCCCCGAACCCAAGAAAACATCTCAAAGGTTTTTGCTGTGCTTTTTAACCTTTCCTTAGGATAAAATAAAAAGTCGGTGGCGACTCTTGCTCAACCGAAACATTTGCGAAAACAAACGCAAAACTTCAAGTCAGTTCTCCCACCGTATCACAACTGTTTAGATATATGTTAATAGGATTGTATGATAAGAATGCATGATAGTTTAAAACGACTAGAAAACCCTAATGTGCAAAGATAATAACTGAAATCAAATCACTCGCACATGCGCACTCTTAGGGTATACTCTCACTTCGGTTGCCTTCGGTAAACGATCATTAGGTATAGGGTGTCTTAGTGGTTACCCTCCTGTCTAACAAAGATCAAAAGTCCTGTTCGAAAATGTTGCCTCAGAAACGTCGCCTCGGAAATGTTGCCTCGAATATGATCTTAAGACTCTAGGGTTATTACTAAGATGTCCTGACATTGCTTAAGTGATCGTACGTCCCTTACGAATTTACCCTTACAAATCCAACGGCGGTGCTACCTATTTCTCAATAGTGGGATAGCATTGCCTAAAGGAAACGAGAACAGAAACAATCTTTTTTCGAGTAGGTAGATAACTGTTAGGTACTTGCTCAAGTCAAACTTTTCACACCAAACACTTTCAAACAAAGTTTTCAAAACACTTCGTAACACTCTTGAGGACAGAAACAAGGGTTAAAATGAAGTAAAACATTTTCCAAACAAGCACATACACAAGTAATTTTAAAAGATGAGCAAGTACTTAAGAGCCCGTGGAAAACCACGAATAAAAGGGGTGCTAATACCTTCCCTTTCTATAATCTACCCGTCATACTCAGAACATCTCGAAAAAGGATCTTTTCTGTGCTTTTTTCCTTTCGGTCGGATGAAATAAAAGTCGGTGGAGACTCTTGCTTACCGCGACATTTTGCGAACAAAAAACGCAAAATGCAAACCAGCATTTTCAAAATAGTCGATTCTGCCACCGTATCACAGAACTGGCGACTCTGCTGGGGAACAATAAGTGGGGTATACCTTAGGATCTAGTTCATTATAATTGCTTCTCTTGTTTGTTTTGGTTGCTTTACTTTTAAGGGTTTTGTTTGGGAGTTACTATTGATCCTAACCTGGATTTGGGGACACCTTTTAGGTAAGTAGCAATAAACTGTGAGGGAACTGTACTGCATAGACCGATACGGTTGAAGCAGTAGTTACGTTGATGTGGTACATTGGTTGGTACTGGTATCCCTTGTGGAGAAACGAGGAGAATACAGGGCCGCTGCGTGTGTCGTTAAGAATAAACTAACCTTAGAACCCTTAATCAACCAACTTGGCTATTAGAAAGTAGTGAGATAGCCGGCCTCAGTGTAAAGCTGAGAACCGATTGATACTCGATGCTACACTCATTGAGACCATACTCTTGAGATAGTTTCGTCCTCAAGAAAAGATTGCGTGAGCTGAAACCATGACCGATGGAGGATGGTCAGTGATATTGAGAACCTCTAGAACCCGATTACTTTTGCTAGGACAAGTTGAAACCAACTAAAACTTCAAGAGGGTACTACCTTTGACCTCATGCAAGCCTTAAACTTAAGGGCTTTTGTGTGACTTGTTGCCTTTACCATGCCAGTTATCTGCTATACCTGTTGTTTTTATCATGACATCATGCATCATAACATGGCATTCATACTTCATTATACTAACCATTTCAAAGACCAAGGGAATTTATCTTTGTTCTGTTTTGCAGATTATGGCCTCCGTACGCAGAAATACCATCCGAGTTAACTTTGTGCAATTACCTGCTCAACCTAAAGAGTTAGCCTCATAAGTTTGAGACTTCTATCTTCATCAAAAGACATGGTCAGCTTCTTAGCCTAGTCACCTCAAAACTTGATGAGCAGATGATGAGTGTACTTTTCCGGTTCTTCAATCATGTGCATCATTGCTTCACCTTTCCAGATTACCAGCTGGTTCCCACTTTGGAAGAGTTTTCTCACTTATTAGGCATATCCATCCTTGAACAGATGCCCTTCACAGGTATGGAAGAGACTCCTAGACCAGAAGACATTGCCTCGGCTCTGCATCTGAAACAGGCTGATGTAGTATCCAATTGGGAAACACGAAGCGGGGTCGAAGGTTTCTTAGCCAAATTTCTGATGGATCAGGCTCAGCTATTCTGGGATAATTTGGATTTTCAGGCTTTTGAAGACGTCTTGGCTCTCCTTATTTATGGGTTGGTCCTCTTCCCGAATCCAGATTCCTTTATAGATGTGAATGCGGTTAAGATTTTTCTTTCTCGCAATCCTGTGCCTACTCTACTGGGTGATATCTTGCATGCCCTCTATACTCGTACCGTGCGAAGAAGAGGGACTCTCATGTGTTGCATGCCGCTGCTGTCGAGGTGGTTTATTTCGTACCTCCCTAAATCTGTGTTGAAGAACGAAGAAGGTTTGGGATGGTCTTATAGGATAATGTCACTTTCCCATATAGATATTCTCTGGAGCTCCCGGGCTATGGAAGACACTGCTGTCATTGATCATTGTGGGGGATACCCTAATGTCCCATTGCTTGGAATCAGAGGGGGTATAACCTATAGTCCTTGTCTAGCTTTGCGACAATTTGGTCGTGCTCGGAGGGATAGTCCCTATGAGCTACTTCTTTAGGATATTGCATTTGACTATAAGGAAGACGTTAAGGAGCACCGCCAGAGGTTTATACGAGCTTGGGGCATGGTGAACAGATCTGACCCCCAAGAGCTGGGACCAAGGACTTCCCTTCCTATGCAGCCTTATCTCCAGTGGGTCTGAGCTCGTGACCAGAAGCTTGGGATGCCCTACGAAGCCGTATTACCAGTGATTGTGGAGCCCACCGACGAAGAAGGCGTTCCTTACACAATTCTATATCCTTACATGCCCACTGATTCTGGGGAGTTGCAGAGGTCTTGGATTCAGCTGAAAGAGGAGAGGGATACTTACCGGGAAAAGTACCACGAGCAAGAAAGGAAGATTTTGAAGCTCACCAGGAAGCTCGAGCAAGAAAGAGTGATCAATGACTACGTCATCACAAAGAGGAAGCGTCCATGGGACTTTTGATTTTTCTTTTTCTAGTTTTAAATCTTGTATTATTTAATTCTTTGTAACGCCTCAAAGGCATTGTTGAACTTTTTACAAGTTGATCTAATAAAGTTTGGTTTATTTTTTGGTTTACAAATTTAAATCTCCCAAAGTCTTTGATATCATTAAATGCACATCCCATTATCATGCACACCATTACAGGTACCATTACATGTTTCTCATCTTCTTCGTTGTTTATTTCAGCAGAAATGACTTCTGATCAAGCCATCAAAGATCTTCAGGGACAAAACGCCCAATTCCAACAGATGTTCTTAAGCTTGGCTAAAGGGCAAGAGGATTTGAAGACTCTGATTCTGAAAGAGAAGAAGAAGAAGAAGGTTGGTATTCTGAACATGGGTAGAAGATTCAAAGAAAGGATAAGACAATCAGCTGATCTGACCTCCTCATCCAAAGACGGGGAGAACCAAGAAAGGACAAAGGACCCTAGTCCAACAGTTTCTGATAATGATACGGATTATGATGATGAACAATATCCTCCTGCCGAGGATAGGTACAAGCAGTTAGAAGACCGTATGAGTTCTATGGAGATTCAGAAGATCCCTGGTTTGGATTTCGGAGAGCTGGGATTGGTATCGAGGGTGGTGATCCCTCATAAGTTCAAAGCTCCGGTTTTTGCCAAGTACGATGGAGTGCTCTGTCCAAAACTCCATCTCCGCTCGTACGTCAGGAAAATCCAACCTCACACTGCTGATAGAAACTTGTGGATACACTTCTTTCAAGATAGTCTATCAGGGACTCAACTTGAATGGTTTTATCAATTGGAAGGAGCCAGTGTCCGAAACTGGGAAGACCTTGCTGCTGCTTTTTATAGGCAATATCAGTATAACGCCGACCTTGCTCCCACTCGTAATCAGCTTCAGGGTATGTCTATGGGTGCAAGTGAAGGTTTTAAGGACTATGCTCAAAAGTGGAGAGACTTAGCTGGAAGAGTCCAACCCCATTTGTCTGATAGGGAGTTGGTTGACATGTTTCTAGGGACGCTATTTGGTCCATTTTCCAATTATTTGATCGGCAGTTCATCATCTGGGTTTACTGAGTTGATTTTTACTAGGGAGAGAGTAGAAGCTGGCATTCGAAGTGGTAAAATACATAAGGATACTTCATCAAGTGCAGTAAAGAAGCCTTTCACCAGTAAGAAAGAAGCTAGTGCAGTCTACGACCCGAGGGGCCAAAGTAGACCTGAACACCGTCAAGCGGTAAACGCGGTAGTGATATCAATACCCACAGTTGCTCCATAATGCAACAATCAACAAAGGGGGGAAAGACCAGAGAGGAAGTTCACTCGGCTCAATATGACCTTGTCTCAAATTCTACCATAATTATTAAAGACAAATCTGGTAACTCTGAAGGAAGCCCCGAAGAACCCCAACACCACTTCTCCTCATTATAACCTGAATGTCCGCTGCGCCTATCACTCCGAAAGTCCAGGTCATGATACAAACAACTGTTGGGCCTTGAAAAACAAAGTGCAAGACTTGATCGAAGCCAAAGAGATTGAGTTTGACGCTCTGGAGAAGCCCAACGTCATAACTGCTCCAATGCCCAAACACGGTCATGGAGTAAATGCTATAGATGATGATTTATTTGTGACTTCTGTGGAAGAAATTTCTACTCCTTTGACGACAGTTAAGAAGAATTTATTATTGGCCGGTTTATTTCCGGGCTATGGTGAAGGTTGCCACATGTGTTTAATTCTGCGTGCTGGTTGTCACTTATTGAAATCAGGTGTCCAACGCCTGATGGATAATAAAGAGATCCTGTTCGAAAAGACTATGATTCCGTTGGTTCCAATTGAAGATGTTGCCATCATAACCATTTCCTCCAATCCTTCCAAGGTTTCCTCAAGAAAACCTGTTAGGATTACACCCGTCCTGAGAATTGCTTCGTTAATAATTACTGTCCCTGGTCCTATCCCATACACTTCGGATAAGGCTGTCCCTTGGCACTATGGTGCTGATGTGTATTACCATGGAGTTAAACAAGACTTAAAGAGTGAGGAAGCTGATGTTGATGTCAGCAATATTGTCGGGGCTAGCAAGGTCACCAGAAGCGGAAGACTCTTTTCTCCCGAGATTTCCCCTCCGACTGTTCACAAACCTGTTGTCATTTACTGTCCTGATTCCTATTCCAGTTATCACCCCTATCGCCAAGCCATATGGGACTAGGGGCAAAGAAATCATAGGTGAGCCTTCCCGGAAGGAGGCACCTAAGAAGATCATCGTAGAAACCTCTAAGCAGGAGATAGAGGAAATACTGAAGATTATCAAGAAGAGTGACTACAACATAGTCGAGCAGCTGGGGCAGACCCCGTCAAAAATCTCCATGTTGTCCTTGTTGTTGTGTTCTGAAGCCCATGCAAAGGCTTTAATTGCATTCCTCAAAACTGCGCATGTGCCGCAGGAAACTTCAGCCGATCAATTCAAAGATTGCGTAGCTAGCCTGACTGTCGATAATGGGTTGGGTTTCTCAGATGCAGATCTGACCGCTAAGGGGAGAAATCATAATGATGCTCTACACGTCTCAATTGAGTGCAGGGGCACTACTATGGCTCATGTACTGGTGGATACCGGGTCCTCATTGAATGTTCTGCCAAAGAAGGTATTAGACCGTATGGACTGTGAAGGTTTAATTCTGAAGCTGAGCAATATTGTGGTCAGGGCTTTCGACGGGTTAAAAAGGATGGTGCACGGGGAGGTGGACATCCATGTTAAAGTTGGCTCTCAGACTTTTGCATCCACCTTTTATGTAATGGATATCATACCATCATATTCTTGCTTGCTGGGTCGCCCTTGGATTCATAAGGCTGGGGCAGTGACTTCCACGCTCCACCAAATGTTGAAATATCCAGTGAAGGGGGAGATTGTCACGGTACAAGGTGAAGAGGAGTATATGGTGAGTCATCTCAACTCCTTGCGCTACATGGAGATGGATGGGGAATTCATCGAAACCCCTTGTCAGAACTTTGAAGAGGTCCCTCAGACTTTGGCGTCAACTGAAGTTGCTACCAATAAACCTCTGATGAAGATGGCTTCTCTCAAGGATGCCAGGGCTGTAATTGAAGAAGGTGGGTGTACAAATTGGGGTCAGCTCCCTGATTTCACACACAAAACTGACAAATTTGGTTTGGGCTTTACTACAGGGGCTCAAAGGGCTGTTAGGCGTGCGCGGATTGGAAGACCTCCTCTGCACATCAGCAATCAGGGAGTTAATGCAATTGAGGACAGTGAAGAAGATTCAGACATCGACAGCTGGATCTACCCTACAACCAATGGTGGACTAAACAACTGGATGACGAAGGGCTTCATACATGTTTCTTTTATTCCACAGTAATTGGCTTTTGTTTTAAGAGTTGTAATAGACATTTTGAAACTTTACGGCCCAGTGCTTTGCCCTAGGCACCTTGGCTTTGTTTGTGAGGGCTTATTACTTGTCATTTCATATATCATTAATAAAACATTGGACGTTTCTTGCATTACAAATTTTGTGCTCCTTGTTTTTCTTTTTTCTGTCTCTCGCTCTATCAAAAACAGCTATTCTCTTACACACACTCACGTATCATAATGCAGATCCATATCCACTCTGGATCCCATTGATAACAACTCCGCTACTGCTAGTTATGACTTCGAAAATCCGATCAACCAAGACGAGGACGAAGGTGAAGATAATTGTGAGGTGCCTGGAGAACTTGCTAGACTATTACAGCAGGAAGAGAGGGCCATACAGCCTCATGAAGAGCCAGTTGAGTCAGTAAATTTGGGTACAAAGTAAGACAAGAAAGAGGTCAAGATAGGTGCAAATTTGGAGCCTGGTGTCAAGCAACGATTGATACAGATGCTACGCGACTATGTTGAGATCTTCGCCTGGTCCTATGAAGATATGTCTGGTTTGGACACCGATATTGTGGTACACCGCCTACCAACCAAAGAAGACTGTCCCCCGGCAAAGCAAAAGGTCCGCCATATGTGCCCTGAGATGTCTGAGAAAATCAAAGCTGAAGTCATGAAACAGTTCGACGCGGGATTTTTAGCTGTCACTTCTTATCCGCAGTGGGTTTCCAATGTTGTTCCAGTACCTAAGAAGGATGGTAAGGTACGGATGTGTGTGGACTATAGAGATCTGAATAGGGCAAGCCCCAAGGATGATTTCCAACTCCCTCACATCGATGTTCTGGTCGACAACACTGCGCATCATAAGATTTTCTCCTTCATGGATGGTTTTTATGGTTACAATCAGATCAAGATGGCTCCCGAGGACATGGAGAAGACAACCTTCGTTACACAGTGGGGCACCTTTTGCTACAAGGTCATGCCTTTCGGGTTGAAGAATGATGGGGCAACTTATCAGCACGCCATGGTCACTTTGTTCCATGACATGATTCACCATGAGATCGAGGTTTATGTTGATAATATGATAGCAAGGTCCTAGACTGAGAAAGAGCATCTTGACCATCTCCAGAAACCGTTCGACATGTTGAAGACGTACAAACTGAGGTTGAACCCGAACAAGTGCACCTTCGGGGTAAGGTCTGGTAAGCTGCTGGGTTTCGTTGTCAGTGATAAGGGTATTCAGGTGGACCCTGCCAAGGTAAAAGCTATACAAGAGATGCCAGCTCCCCGCACAGAAAAGGAAGTTAGAGGTTTTTTGGGATGTCTGAATTACATTTCCAGATTTATTTCACATCTAACTGCTACTTGTGAGCCAATCTTCAAGCTACTAAAGAAAGATCAAGTGGTAAAATGGAACGATGAATGTCAAACCGCTTTCGAAATAATCAAAGAATATCTTCAAGAACCACCAATTCTGATGCCTCCAGTTGAAGGAAGACCTTTCACTTAATACTTAACAGTACTAGATAGTTCAATGGAGTGTGTGCTGGGGCAGCATGACGAGTCTGGCCGAAAAGAGCATGCTATTTACTACCTTAGCAAAAAGTTTACCGACTGTGAGATCCGATACTCATTGCTAGAGAAAACTTGCTGCGCTTTGGCATGGGCTGCTCGCCAGATGAGACAGTATATGCTGACTCACACTACCTTATTGATATCAAAGATCGATCCAATCAAGTATATCTTCGAAAAGCCCGCCCTGTCTGGAAGAATAGAGAGATGGCAGATGATCATAACCGAGTACGACATCCAGTACACAACCCAAAAAGCAATCAAGGGGAGTGTATTGGCAGATCATTTGGCGCATCAGGCCGTGGATGACTACCAATCCATGAATTTCGAGTTCTCGGATGAGAACATCATGTTGGTGACCGACTGTGAAGAACCTGGACCGGATGAAGGACCCGAGAAGGGATCCCGATGGTCTATGTATTTTGATGGAGCCTCTAACGCGTTGGGTAATGGCATCAGTGTTGTAATTATATCTCCCGAGGGCTGTTATACTCCGTTCACCGCCCGATTATGTTTTAAGTGCACCAACAACATGGCGGAGTATGAAGCATGCATCATGGGTCTTCTAACTGCTATTGACCCGAGGATTAAGTTCTTGAGTGTATTCAGAGATTATGCTTTAGTGATCAGTCATATCAAAGGCGAGTGGGACACGAAGCACCCAAACCTTATTCCTTACAAAGAGTATGTACTGACATTGCTCCCACATTTTGAGGAGATAACCTTTGAACACTTCCCAAGAGAAGAGAACCAGCTGGCGGACGCGTTAGCTACCATGTCTTCTATGTTCAAAGTCAGGTGGGACAATGAAGCTCCCCAGATTACCATCGAGAGGTTGGACGAACCCGCACATTGTTGTGACATTGAGACAGAAAAGGTAGCAGATAAACCCTGGTTTCACGAGGTAAAGAGGTATCTTGAGGCTCAAGAATATCCCGAGGGTGCATCTGTTAATGATAAGAAGTTCTTGAGAAGGTTCCCTGTAAAGTTCTTCATCAGTAGTGGGATCCTCTATAAGCGTAACCATGATTCAACCTTACTGTGACATGTAGACAAAAGCGAGGCAGAAAGGATCATGGCAGAGTTACATGAAGGAACCTTCGGAACTCACTCCAGTGGACATACCATGGCGAAGAAAATCCTACGGGAAGGATATTATTGGTCCACTATGGAAGCTGATTGTTATCAGCACTCTCGAACCTGTCATAAGTGCCAAGTCTATGCTGATAAGATGCATGTACCTCCAGTTCCTCTGAATGTTTTGACAGCTCCTTGGCCTTTCGCAATGTGGGGCATTGACATGATCGGCGAGATCAGACCTACTGCGTCTAACGGGCATCATTTCATTCAGGTAGCTATTGATTATTTCACAAAGTGGGTTGAGGCAGCTTCCTTTTCTACAGTAACCAAGAACGTCGTGGCGCGGTTTATCCAACACAATCTGATCTGCCGATATGGTGTACTAAAGAGGATCATTACGAACAATGGTACAAATCTCAATAATACGATGATCACCGAGCTCTACAAACAGTTCAAGATACAGCATCACAACTCTTCTCCCTACCGACCGAAGATGAATGGGGCTGTTGAAGCGGCTAATAAGAATATCAAGAAGATTGTGCAGAAGATGACGGTGACATACAAATACTGGCACAAGATGTTACCATTCGCTCTTCATGGGTAACGCACCTCAGCACGGACGTCAACAGGGGCAACACCCTACTCTTTGGTATACGACATGGAGGCGGTCCTACCCATCGAAGTCCAGATACCATCTCTCAGGGTTATGAAGGATGCAGGTTTGAACAAAGGCGACTGGATCCAAACCCGACTTGATCAGTTTAATCTAATCGATGAAAAGAGACTTACTGCTATTTGTCATGGTCAGACGTATCAAAAGCGAATGATCAAGGCTTTTAACAAGAAAGTCAGACGTCAAGAATATCAAGTCGGGGATTTGGTGATCAAACGCATCATACTGCCGCAAGGTGATCCCAGGGTCAAATGGACCCCCACATACGAAGGGCCATTTGTGATTAAGAACATTTTTTCGGGAGGAGCTATGATTCTAACCACCATGGATGGTGACAACCTCCCTCACCCTGTCAATGCAGACATAGTGAAAAGATACTACGCATAATCAAAGACCCGCTTGGTTGACTGGCCTAGGAAAAAATAAGGGCTTCCCGGTGAACCAAAAGGGTTCAGGCAAAGCAAGGGATGAAAATTAAAAAAAACTGTGCACCCGGCAAGTCGAAAACCTGAAAAGGCGGCTTGGGCAAAAAAGGGTATCCCGATGGACTAAAAACCTGAAAGGGCGGTCCAGGAAAAAATTAGGGATCAAAGCATAACACTATGTCTCATTGGATCATCTTGCAACCAGACTTCGTTATCAACTATCAAGCTCGGACGACGCCAATCAATCTGATCCACCTTCGACCAAGCAGCAAAGTGATGAGATTCTTGAAGATATAAAGGCAATAGCATATTCGAAACCCAATGGGATTGTTTCACATAGCTGTTTTCTTATTTTTCACAAATTGTATAATTTTTGTTCCCTCGGCGGCGTTCTCTTACTAGGACGTCAGCCTATTTGTAGAAAACGCCTATTATGGGCCAACTTCAAAGATCAATACAATTCGTTTTCATAAGAAATTTCAAATTGTTTTTCTTTTTCTGTTTTGTTTTGCAAGAACGTCCAATAGTTCATTTTTGATATATGCATTTGAAAATAATTGCTGCTCATAAATATTTACATAAGAAACAAAATACAATTACTCATAATTCCAGGAACAGAGGCAAACAAGAAATGTCCAAACCTTACAGTTGCTCCGTAACACCCCAATTCTACCCCTCGTAATTAATAATAAAATCAGAGTTTCAAAATTTCATCCAAACATAAATTGAGGTATCACATATTCGTGTTTTTCATCACTTTGCATTATAATGCACATCACAAAATCAAAAGTCGGATATATCGATTCATAACATAAATCATCATATAAACATATGACTAATCACATCACATCAGATGTGTTCACAAAATGTACGTATCATCATGTTATCATCAATACATAAAGTCATAGGATAGTATACATAAACCATCCTATCAAAATAATAACGTCGCCCAAATCCCGAGTGTTACTACTATCAGAGCAGAGTGACTCAAAATAAAGAGACTCGAGCTAATCCTCATCATCCTCGCGGATCACCTGCACGTTACCAATATAAAGGCAACGACGAAACAAGTAAAGGGTGAGATACTCCAAAACATATAATTAAAGGCATGATAAAATATATAAATAGTTTTGGAATCATAAATGATATCGATTAATAAGAATATGTCAACAAATATCAAATCTCACATACTTTAAAATCATCATTTAGTGTACAAGATCAACACTTTAATATAATCACATAATCACCATAATCATGTCAAAACAAGACATAAACTCCATCACCATAAAATCATATCGTCGCTTTACCGTCATGTTATATCCATCGCATAATTTTCATGAAATTATCACATCATAATCACTTTATGTGCAACACAAAAATCATCGCAAAACAAGGTATCATATAACATCGCAATTCATTATAAGCCATCAAATAAAGCTCAACGCCAAAAGACTCAAAAATAAACATAACTGACTCCATGAGACACGACTATGTTATGCATGTGGTACCCGTTGCTTTGTCCATAATTAGGGACATTCGGCATAAAAGCCCATCGTCGCTTTGGCATAAAAGCCCTCGTCGCTTGGCATAAAAGCCCTCATCGCCAATGCAATGTATGTGACTCGAAAACACGACATCACAAACACGACACAACAAAACATTATCATCGCACATCAAAATTTTTATAAAACCCACGTCGCCATATTCATCCACATCAAGATAAACATATCATCGCATCGCATATCATCAAGTATTCATTATAAATATATCGTTGCAAACATCATGTTTAATCACACCACATCACTATCAAATAATTCACTAAATTTCAAACACGGAAAAATAGTCAAACATAAATAATCGTCGCGAAAGTCATTCATAATAATTGGCATCAATCATAATCATTAACATCGCAATCGGATTGTCCATACGCGACTTAAACCGACTAAAACGTAACCCATTTTCAAATTAACCGTAAATTGACTTATTTTGGGTCGCTCCATTAAAACTCGTAATCTCGAAAAACTAACCTCACCACGATGTTCTACACGTTAAAATTAGCTTAGCACGTCAATTTTCGTTAAATTCAGAGCAACTTGCTCTGTCGCTGAAATTGCCGAAAATTGGAAATCAGAATATAACACGGGGTTTCCAAATTAAATCGGCTAACTTATGTCATATTTGTATTTAATTAATGTCTAATATTTAATAATTACAATTAAGAAAATAAAAACAAAACATACATTAATTAAGTAATTAATTTTTTCTAAACTTATTGTAATAAAGATACTATGCTATTTTAAGTTACTAAGCTAAAACTTCATTCAAAATATATAGCTATTACTTTAAGAAACATAGTATACTGTTAGTTTGAGTTTTAGTAGTAAACTATACAGCTAGTCTTGCTAGTTTACAAGCTACTTCTATTTACGTTTGTATTTTAGTTCAAAACTCTATTTCAATTGTAGTACTTTAGTTATAAGCTTAGAATCAATTTCTACAATGCATCGCACATACTGCTAGTTAGTAAACCATAAATATCCTGCTAGTTACTTGTTTTAACCTTCATTTCAATTCACTACGATTTATCATAAGGTCTTTAGCTGCTAGTGTTGTGTGT